>SMMW01000502.1:0-377500 GCA_004794655.1 Marisa cornuarietis | reverse complement strand
CGTGCACCATTCTTCCACCAAGTCAGCTCAAATAATAATAATAGTAAATGATCGTCGACATTGCTGTGTACCTTAGTTAACAGTTCAGTCTTACAAATGTCCAACATTATCCTTTAAAGGATTTTCAAAGGATGAGCAAGTTAAAAGGTTTTTACTGGTGAAAACTTATCTGGACACGTGCAAGTATATCTGTGTGTGCAGCATGTGTGTAGACACTTTATCAATATCATGAACTCCTCAGTCGCAAGGATGTATATGTGTCTCAAATAATCATGCACTTCATAGGAGTTGAGTATATTTGCTCACACATAAAGGGGGATTGCAGTGACTCAGAGGACACCAGTGCCAGACAAGCTGGGGTTGTACATGTTGTAATGGTGTTAACACACTGTAGTAAACTACAGCTTTACTGACCAGAGCAGAATACTTTCTAAGTAAATAATTTTGTGTGATCCGCGAGTGATGTTATAAATATCAAAAAAGGTTTCCCATCCCTGCTCAAGTATGTAGAGACTCCACAGCTGAGTCAGCGGAAAAATAGGCAACTTGGTCACATGGGTGTCCGACAGTTACTGGCCCTGTTGACTCTACAACACTTTTATATTGTGTTTATTTTATACTATATAAACATATTTGATATATATATAAATATAAATAAATAAATAATAGAGACATTTAACTGTGTATTTTAATTACATCCATCTTTAATACAGCATGGCCATTGTATGTTTTATGACGAGATGAAAACAACGTGGAGATTTTATTTCTTCGATTGTTTACATTTTTCTTTTGGCTTTCGCAACCTGACTGAATGTCACTCATACTTTAGGTCACATGGTTGATAACTACACGGACTAATAACACTTCTTCTTGCAGGGGAGACCACCACATTAGACACTTCTTCTGGAGGTGAGTAAGAATTGCAGCATGCAGTGTCTGTCCTAACATGTGACTGAATATGTTTACTTTCATGTGGACAGACAATAACACTTAAGTACTTCACCTTGCATCCTTTTAGCTAGTCAATCTCTGATGAACTGGTCAAGGACTGTCTCTCTGTATTACATATCAAGGACTTTATCTCTGTGTTACATGTCAAGGACTGTTTCTTTGTATTACATATCAAGACTATATAACTGTATGACATGTCAAGGAATTTCTCTCTGTATTACAGGCCAAGGACTGTATTTTTGTCTTAAATATCAAGGTCTCCCTCTCTGTAATACATATCAAGGACTCTATCTCTGTATTACATTTCAAGGACTGTCTCTCTGTATCACAGGCCAAGGACTGAAGTAACCAGAACTCAATTATAGCAACCTCTTTTTGGTTGTTCAATACACACAAACATTGTTGCTAGAAACCAATGTGCATCTTTCACTTACTAGTGTCTGCATGAATACCTGAAACAAGAGTACACATACAATGTGGTAAATGTTCCAGAGGTAGGGTACACTATACTGTCCTTAGTAGTAAATATGGTGGAAACCCATCCATATTCTAGACTCACAGAAAGAGACAGAGAGTACAAACTGAATAACATCTTATCTTAAAAGCAATTAAAATTTAAACAAAAGAAACCAGAAGCATTGCCATGGATTAAATGATGACACTAGTAGCAGAATCTTAAACATAGTTTGAATTTCACATATTTTTAATTAAAAAAGACCATATACTGTCTTCCTTCATTCATGATCAAAAGTAAATCCAAACAGTTTTCAAAGTGAACATAAAGTACATATACATCAAATACACAAACTGTAAAATTGGTGAAAACTTTCTTAATGACACATTTATAAGAACAAAAAAACAGAGTTAAAGGGATTTGACCTTTAAGTAATCAACACTATAAATAAATATACAAGTAATTAATGAATTTAAGTACAAAAGATAGTACGGACAACATTAGAAATCTACCCACACACACCAGTGCGGACTTGGTAGACCTCTTGATCACCAAGAACAAAACTTAACAACTGGAAGAGGGCGCCAACAGCAGAGACCAATACCTTACACCACCCACACCACACACTAACAGCAGACACCAATACCTTACACCAACAATACCTTACACCACCAGCACACACCAAAAAATGTCACTTCACATAGTAGTGACCTCCCCCTTATCACTACCACACCTACCCTAAATTGTTTCCCTCCATGCCCCTCCCATGATTCCCTCCCCATATTCAGTCAGATTCCCACTTCATTATGCGGTATTGTCTTCAGGTAGAAGCACGTTTCTCTACCAAACACAAGCCCGTTTAATTGGACATGTAACATGGTTTGAGTGCAGGTCATATGTGTGTGCGTGTGTGTGCATTTTCTGTGTGTGCATGGATGTCTTGTGTGTGAGTTGTGTGTGTGTGTGTTGTCTGTCTGTGCGTGTATGTCATGTGTGAGTGTGTGTGTTATCTCTGTGTGTGTGTGCATGTAGGTCATGTGTGTGAGGTGAGTGTGTTCTCTGTGTGTGTGCGTGTATGACCCTGGAAAGTGATACTGTGTGTGTGTGTGCGCAGGTAGAAGTAATGAGAGTGAGCTACAGTCACAGACCAGTCTGCAAGGGGAGCCCTGTGCTCGTAAGTAGACCTGAAGTAAACCTCTTCTGTTGATCATTCAACTTATTTTCCTTCTTCGAAACTTTTGTATCTCCCTGAGTTGTATACCTTGGACGTATAAAGTATCTCCCTGAGTTGTATACCTTGGACGTATAAAGTATCTCCCTGAGTTGTATATCTTGGACGTATAAAGTATCTCCCTGAGTAGTATACCTTGGACGTATAAAGTATCTCCCTGAGTAGTATACTATGGACGTATAAAGTATCTACCTGAGTTGTATACCTTGGACGTATAAAGTATCTCCCTGAGTTGTATACCTTGGACGTATAAAGTATCTCCCTGAGTTGTATATCTTGGACGTATAAAGTATCTCCCTGAGTAGTATACCTTGGACGTATAAAGTATCTCCCTGAGTAGTATACTATGGACGTATAAAGTATCTCCCTAAGTTCTATACCTTGGACGTTTAAAGTATCTCCCTGAGTTGTATACCTTGGACGTATAAAGTATCTCCCTGAGTAGTATACCTTGGACGTATAAAGTATCTTCCTGAGTTGTATACCTTAGACGTATCAAATATCTACTTGAGTTGTATACCGTGGACGTATAAAGTATCTTCCTGAGTTGTATACCTTAGACGTATAAAATATCTACTTGAGTTGTATACCGTGGACGTTTAAAGTATCTCCCTTAGTTGTATACTTTGGACGTATAAAGTATCTACTTGAGTTGTATACCTTAGACGTATAAAGTATCTACCTGAGTTGTATACCGTGGACGTATAAAGTATCTCCCTTAGTTGTATACCTTGGACGTATAAAGTATCTCCCTGAGTTGTATACCTTGGACGTATAAAGTATCTACTTGAGTTGTATACCTTGGACGTATAAAGTATCTCCCTGAGTCTCTTATCATCGACAACTAACACAACTACACACTGAGCCTTGTCACAAGACCCTTAACACCACAATTGTTGTTCACTGCGAGCTGCTGCTTACTTTCAAAACCTCTTTATATGTTACATTCAAAAGTTACATGCACTATTGACAACATGTTTTACATGTGTGTCCCATATGTTTGTTCTTGTCGTACGCTTCCTCATTACAGAGGATTTTTCACAGAGAAAATGTTTGTGCAGGGAAGACGACTCCGACTTTAATCGTCTTGATTATTCTCCTTTTGATCTTGGGCGTCATTACCTTCATCTTGTTTGTTGTTTACATCAGAGGTAAGCACAGAGAGAGAGAGAGAGAGATGCACACACAGAGCGCCGATTGGTTGGTCTTTGACCTTTTCCCATATGCAAATGAGCCAGCCTCGTTCCGTATACATTTTTAGTCAGAAGTTATAGAATGCAATCTATAAATATAGATTTCAAATGTATAGCTAGAATGCATTCTATAGCTAAAGAATTGAAAGGTATATATAAAATGAATTGGAGAGCAACTTCTGAGTATAATATAAATGAAACACTTCGGTTTTTACCGAGTTTTCTCTCTCTAGCTATACATTGCAATGTATAATTATACATTTTATACTTATAGAATGCAGTGTATAGCTATAGAATGCAATCTATAATTATAGAATGAATTGTATAAATATAAAATACAATCTATAAGTATAAAATGCTATGTATAGCTATACATTACATTCTATAATTATACATTGCAATGTATAGCTAGAAATAGCAAATTTGAGAAAATTCCCCTCTTGGCGCCCCATACTACACCAGCACCAGGCAGGAAAAGATCACCACAAGCGTAGGTGTAAGGTCCTGGTAGGAAGAGGAAGGGAGCAGAGACTGAGAGTGTGTGGGCAGTGGTAACGACTTCCGACATTAGGTGGATAGTGTGTAGGCGTGCATGGTGATGACACTGTGACACACTCAAGGTAGTCAAATTGATGACGTGTAATTAAACACTCACACTAATCTAAATATTTACCAAGCGCTGTGTTCCTTTCCTTCATTTACATCATCGAGTAAGTATTAAGAGATAGAAGACCTGGGTGGGGCTGTCAGCTGTGTGGTTGTATTTTATATGTAGCTGACGTCATAAGTGTTTATCGTTCCCTGAAAGTTTTTTTCACGGCCGTAACCGGATGGTGGGTATATAGCCCTTATATGTAACCCTTCACCCACCTTTCGAGTTTCCTGGTTCCAGCTTCACACGGTCAAATAAAATCATAAACATTGTAACAAGATATATATATATATATAAGAAGATATTTTATATTTAATACAGAGGCCAACTTTAAAGAAACATTTTTTACGTCTTTCATGCTCGAGTCCTCTGGCTGCTCTGTTTCTCATCGAATGTTTTGTTGACAGCCCGCAATAGCATCCCATCAGACCCCGTCTCTGCTCTGGAGACTAATGAGGTCAAAGTTCAAAAGGTCAGGATGACGAATGAGTACCAGTCTTCCCGCCTTCCTCCCCCAGCGGGTCAGGCGCCGGACGCCCCCGGGAGGGGGTTGGTGATGCAGTACCAGAAACCAGTGCCCTTGTCGTCTGACGGTACACTGGTCCCACCCACAGGTGAGGCTGGAAGGAAGCATGGCTGCGCACACCTTAGTGCAGCGTTTGACAAGACAAATATTCTGACACACAGGTAGTGGTGCCAGCCCTCGACAGTACAGGACAGAATGTTGACACCCGACACACTATACACCACAATGGTTACAGCAACACCTTGCTAGGCGACAGGTAGTCCGTCTGGTCGCCACCGTGCAGTGCGTCACCACTCAGTACGTCACCACTCAGTACGTAACCACTATGTATGTCACCGCTCAGTGCGTCACCACTCATTACGTCACCGCTCAGTACGTCACCACTCAGTACGTCACCATTCAGTACGTCACCACTCAGTGTGTCACCACTCAGTACGTCACCACTCAGTGTGTCACCGCTCAGTACGTCACCACTCAGTACGTCACCATTCAGTGCGTCATCACTAAGTAGTCACTGTTCATGGCCCAACGCACTATCAAAGGCTGGACACGTGGCTGGACGTTACGTCACCGCCTAATACTTGGTTATGCACCTGAATGTTTTACTGGTCTATGCACTGAAATCTTTGGTTGGTCTTTGCTCTTCGTCTGTTCATGACATGGAGACATGAGACAGGGAGACAGAGAGACATGGAGACAGGGAGACAAGCCACACATACTTCCGCCCCAGTATTTCCCGTTGTGCTATCTGACCATCTCTCCTCAGGTCCGCCCAGCATTCTGAGAAACAGTTTGCTGTGTTGCTGTGGCGCTGCTCAACCCGGATGATGAACATGTTTTGTCCTTCATGACTCATGAGGTTGCGAGAAGAGAAAAACGGGGAAAACCGTCACAATGAAAGTTATTGACAAATGTAATCACAAGTAATCTATGGTGTGGTAGCAACAAATGTACCTGACAGCCTTCATCGTAGACAACCGCTATGTAGTTTTGTACACGTGGGAGTTTTTCTTGATAGCGGAAGCGACATCTATAACTGGAAACTCTATAATCATTGTATCAGTAGGCGACAATCCGGATGTGTGTGTGTGTGTGTGTGTGTGTGTGTGTGTGTGTGTGTGTGTGTGTGTGTGTGTGTGTGTGTGTGTGAAAAATAGATGCTCAACAGGAGAGTTATCTCTTATCATCAGCTTCAGAGAAATAGTTTCTATGTGTGCAGATAATGAAGGTCAAGGGTTGCTGCAGTACCAGGAGCCCTGGGGTCAGCTGGACGATGAGATTTCCGACAGACTGGCCACCTTCCGCCCCAACCCCCGAATGTGTCTCGTGCCCGGCTTCCAGAGACCTGCTGACGTCAGTGAGAAACTACCTGACGACAAGGACGATAACGAATAACGCCACACTACGGACTGACGTCACCAAGAAATTCCTCGACGAGAAAGAAGATGCGAGTGACGTCACTGATCAAAGGACAGTTTAGTCAAAGATTCTCTCACAAACTGTGTCAGCAGCACAAAGCTACACCTGTGTGTCACTCACCTGCTCAGTCATGACGCTGACAGTCAGTGGGGTGGGGGGGTGGATGGTGAGGGTGTAACAGGAGCAGACGATGTAGACAGAAACAGTCTCGTGCCTGTGTCACCTACGTTCTGCAGGTAGTCCGTCATATTTCCTCTTGTCACACAGGGTACAGGAAGTGGTCGTAGGGGCAGCCATCGCCGTATGCTGATGAGACATTTTCAGTAGCAGGCTCGGGTGAGCCTTGGGCTCACAACAGATTGTCTCACTCGAGCCGACCAGCGACGAGACTACACATCAGCTTGTACTAAACACTGCTGTCGGTCAGTGGGTCCAGCACGTCACGTGGACAGACGCAGCAGTTGGCAAGGCCCGTAACTCACGTCTGTCAGGCGATTGCAAAGGCGACAACTCCACTCACTGACGCTTGTCATCCAGTTTCTTCTGTGTCATCGCAGAGTCGACCACCCTGTAGGGTCAACAGTCGTCAACAGTGCTGAGATGGATGACGTGGCCAAGCCAGACCAGCTTACGTCCCTTGGCGGTTGCCAGTAGTCGTTCCTGGTATTCTCCGCGAAGTCATTGTTTCTGTGTTCTCTGTACGACATCCAGACCATCCTCCACAGTTACTTCCTCTCAACTGCCCGGAGTCTCCTCCCCGTATTGGCAAGCAGAGTCCATAAAGAAGGATGGGTTCTACTAGTGATTTGCACAGATTGTAATAAACTGATGGTTTGGCCACACACCCTGTCTAGTCGAGCCATTGCCACTCTTACGGTTACGATCCCGATACGGGTGTCGGTCGTGGAGTTGCTGACTTTCAGGGGGAGGGGTGACTCCCAAATACTGAAAACTGTTGGAGCCGTGCCCTGTTCACTGGATTTGTACTTCCTGGTGTCAATGGACCAGGAGCTTGCTTTTATCAGTGTACTGACTATGTTACATTCTCTCAATGACAGTTGCTAACAAATCTTTGTAAGAGGGAAAACAAAATGACTTCAAATGTCTAACATCGCCATCATCAACACCTGTGGGGGGGATAGAATGTGTTTGTTTATGTGTGTGCGTGCGCGTTTCACAGGTACGTGTCGACATATGTGCGTATGTGTGAGTGATGTCCCTTGATATTATCAATGAATTCAGAATCTGGGGACGGTAAAGCAATAAGATAGTAAGACAGTAAGACACTAAGAGAGTATTATAGTAACACACTAATACAGTATGATAGTAAAACAGTAAAGCAATATGACAGTAAGACGGTACGCGTGGCAGTAAGACACTAAGACACTAAGACAGTATTGTAGTAAGAAAGTAAGACACTAAGACAGTATTGTAGTGAGACAGTAAGATAGTATTGTAGTAAGTCAGTAAGACACTAAGACAGTATTATAGTAAGACAGTAAGACAATAAGACAGTATTGTAGTAAGACACTAAGACAGTATTATAGTAAGACAGTAAGACAATAAAACAGTATTATAGTAAGACACTAAAACAGTATTATAGTAAGACACTAAAACACTATTATAGTAAGACAGTAAAACACTAAGACAGTATTGTAGTATGACACTAAAACAGTATTACAGTAAAACACTAAAACAGTATTATAGTAAGACACTAAAACAGTATTATAGTAAGACACTAAGACAGTATTATAGTAAGACAGTAAAACACTAAGACAGTATTGTAGTAAAACACAAAGACAGTATTGTAGTAAGACACTAAGACACTAAGACAGTATTGTAGTAAGTCAGTAAGACACTAAGACAGTATTATAGTAAGACACTAAGACACTAAGACAGTATTGTAGTAAAACACAAAGACAGTATTGTAGTAAGACAGTAAGACACTAAGACAGTATTGTAGTAAAACACAAAGACAGTATTGTAGTAAGACAGTAAGACACTAAGACAGTATTGTAGTAAGACACTAAAACAGTATTATAGTAAGACAGTAAGACACTAAGACAGTATTATAGTAAGACACTAAGAGAGTATTGTAGTAAAACACAAAGACAGTATTGTAGTAAGACAGTAAGACACTAAGACAGTATTGTAGTAAGTCAGTAAGACACTAAGACAGTATTGTAGTAAGACAGTAAGACACTAAGACAGTATTGTAGTAAGAAAGTAAGACACTAAGACAGTATTGTAGTGAGACAGTAAGATAGTATTGTAGTAAGTCAGTAAGACACTAAGACAGTAATATAGTAAGACAATAAGACAATATTGTAGTAAGACACTAAGACAGTATTATAGTAAGACAGTAAGCCAATAAAACAGTATTATAGTAAGACACTAAAACAGTATTATAGTAAGACAGTAAAACACTAAGACAGTATTGTAGTAAGACACTAAAACAGTATTACAGTAAAACACTAAAACAGTATTATAGTAAGACACTAAAACAGTATTATAGTAAGACACTAAGACAGTAATATAGTAAGACACTAAGACAGTATTATAGTGAGACACTAAGGCAGTATTATAGTAAGACACTAAGACAGTATTATAGTAAGACAGTAAAACACTAAGACAGTATTGTAGTAAGACACTAAAACAGTATTATAGTAAGACAGTAAGACACTAAGACAGTATTATAGTAAGACACTAAGACAGTATTGTAGTAAAACACAAAGACAGTATTGTAGTAAGACAGTAAGACACTAAGACAGTATTGTAGTAAGTCAGTAAGACACTAAGACAGTATTGTAGTAAGTCAGTAAGACACTAAGACAGTATTGTCGTGAGACAGTAAGACACTAAGACAGTATTGTAGTAAGACACTAAGACAGTATTGTAGTAAGACATTAAGACACTAAGACAGTATTGTAGTAAGACATTAAGACACTAAGACAGTATTGTAGTAAGACACTAAGACAGTATTGTAGTAAGTCAGTAAGACACTAAGACAGTATTGTAGTAAGTCAGTAAGACACTAAGACAGTATTGTAGTAAATTAGTAAGACACTAAGACAGTATTGTAGTAAGTCAGTAAGACACTAAGACACTATTATAGTAAGACAGTAAGACACTAAGACAGTATTGTAGTAAAACACAAAGACAGTATTGTAGTAAGACAGTAAGACACTAAGACAGTATTGTAGTAAGACACTAAGACAGATTTGTAGTAAGACAGTAAGACACCAAGACAGTATTGTAGTAAAACACTAAGACAGTATTGTAGTAAGTCAGTAAGACACTAAGACAGTATTGTAGTAAGACACTAAGACAGTATTGTAGTAAGTCAGTAAGATACTAAGACAGTATTGTAGTAAGTCAGTAAGACACTAAGACAGTATTATAGTAAGACACTAAGACAATAAGACAGTATTATAGTAAGACACTAAGACAGTATTGTAGTAAGACACTAAGACACTAAGACAGTATTATAGTAATACACTAAGACACTAAGACAGTATTGTAGTAGGACAGTAAGACACTAAGATAGTATTGTAGTAAGACACTAAAACAGTATTATAGTAAGACAGTAAGACACTAAGACAGTATTATAGTAAGACACTAAGACAGTATTGTAGTAAAACACAAAGACAGTATTGTAGTAAGACAGTAAGACACTAAGACAGTATTGTAGTAAGACACTAAGACACTGAAACAGTATTGTAGTAAGTCAGTAAGACACTAAGACAGTATTGTAGTAAGTCAGTAAGACACTAAGACAGTATTATAGTAAGACATTAAGACACTAAGACAGTATTATAGTAAGACACTAAGACAGACAGTATTGTAGTAAGACACTAAGACAATATTGTAGTGAGACACTAAGACAGTATTGTAGTAAGACACTAAGACAGTATTATAGTAAGACACTAAGACAGTATTGTAGTAAGACACTAAGACACTAAGACAGTATTATAGTAAGACACTAAGACACTAAGACAGTATTGTAGTAAGACACTAAAACACTAAGACAGTATTATAGTAAGACACTAAGACACTAAGACAGTATTGTAGTAGGACAGTAAGACACTAAGACAGTATTATAGTAAGACACTAAGACACTAAGACAGCATTGTAGTAAGACAGTGTTGTAGTATAGTAAGACAGTATTGTAGTGAGACAGTATTGTAGTGAGACAGTAAGACAGTATTGTAGTAAGATATTAAGACACTAAGACAGTATTGTAGTAAGACACTAAGACAGTATTGTAGTAAGACAGTGTTGTAGTATAGTAAGACATTATTGTAGTGAGACAGTAAGACAGTATTGTAGTAAGACACTAAGACACTAAGACAGAATTGTAGTAAGACACTAAGACAGTATTGTAGTGAGACACAAATCAAAATGCAGCTTAAGCAGGTTCTCAACAATTCACTGCGATTTGATGAGTAGCACAACGGCAGCAGCACTTGTATGTTTACTCTCTACAGCTGGTAGTCGACACTCGTGAAGACCCTGATATATTTTCAAATAGTTGTATCTCTGTGCAACTGTGATAGGAACTCTGTTTTGCGTGTGTGCGTGCATGAAAATACGCGCGCCAATGTACTGTTTGTATATATATAAAGAGAGAGAGACAGAGAGACGTATGTAGATATACAGTTGAGAGACAGAGAGACGTATGTAGATATACAGTTGAGAGACAGAGAGACGTATGTACATATACAGTTGAGAGACAGAGAGACGTATGTAGATATACAGTTGAGAGACAGAGAGACGTATGTAGATATACAGTTGAGAGACAGAGAGACGTATGTAGATATACAGTTGTGGTTGTAGAGGACTGTGGTGGGCGTTGAACTTCATTTACGGAGATGTTGAGGACCCCCAGGGTGTAGTGGGCTTTATGTGAACGGCTCTGATGTTGAGGTGGAGATGGCGAGCTCTAATGTTCATGTGGAGATGGCGAGCTCTCATGTTCATGTGGAGATGGTGAGCTCTCATGTTCATGTGGAGATGGTGAGCTCTCATGTTCATGTGGAGATGGCGAGCTCTCATGTTCATGTGGAGATGGTGAGCTCTCATGTTCATGTGGAGATGGCGAGCTCTCATGTTCATGTGGAGATGGTGAGCTCTCATGTTCATGTGGAGATTTCGAGCTGTTATGTTCATGTGGAGATGGCGAGCTCTCATGTTCTTTTGGAGATGGTGAGCTCTCATGTTGATGTGGAGATGGTGAGCTGTTATGTTCATGTGGAGATGGTGAGCTGTTATGTTCATGTGGAGATGGTGAGGTCTCATGTTGATGTGGAGATGGCGAGCTCTCATGTTCATGTGGAGATGGTGAGCTGCTATGTTGATGTGGAGATGGCGAGCTCTCATGTTGATGTGGAGATGGTGAGCTGTTATGTTTATGTGGAGATGGTGAGCTCTCATGTTGATGTGGAGATGGTGAGCTGTTATGTTCATGTGGAGATGGTGAGCTCTCATGTTCATGTGGAGATGGTGCGCTGTTATGTTAATGTGGAGATGGCGAGCTCTCATGTTCATGTGAGGTACACGAGGTTGTACTGCTGGTGTAGAGTTGGCGGACGTTGATGTATATGGACTGTGTCGGTGTAGAAGCAGTTTATTGACTTTGGTGTCGAAGCCTCGTGAGGCAGCAGTGCTCTATGAGGTTTCTCTGTTTATTTAGCGAACATTTGCTCTTTTTTTGTCTCTATCTTTTCCTCTATTGTCTCTCTCTCTCGACCTTTATTCATCGTCTTGCAAATATTTAAACAATAAAAATGACAATTTAAGAAAACTCTCGTAGTTTTCTCTCTCCTTTCGTTTGTAGCTGAGTCATGGTTTAGTCTCAAATCTCTATACGAGTAGTACTCACGTTTGTGTGCCTGCGTGCGTGCACGCGCGTGCTTTCCTCCACTTTCACAATGATAATGATGAGACCCAGAATAGTAGCAACAGAAAGAAGGAAATGACACACTAACAGGACAAAACACGCACACACGCATAACTCAAACACAGTCATTCAACTCAAAATGTTTATTCTTGGGCACAAGCAACAAGTAACATAAAAAACAGTAAACTAAATGCTTGCATCCACTTGTCACAAACTCTAGGTCAGCACAAGATACAACGATCTGTACAAAAGTCAGATATAAACAGTAACACAGCCTGAGGCCGGTAGACTACACTGTCAGGCCTGTAGACGACCTGTAGATAGGCCTGTAGACTACACTGTCAGGCCTGTAGACGACCTGTAGATAGGCCTGTAGACTACACTGTCAGGCCTGTAGACGACCTGTAGATAGGCCGGTAGACTACACTGTCAGGCCTGTAGACGACCTGTAGATAGGCCGGTAGACTACACTGTCAGGCCTGTAGACGACCTGTAGATAGGCCTGTAGACTACACTGTCAGGCCTGTAGACGACCTGTAGATAGGCCTGTAGACTACACTGTCAGGCCTGTAGACGACCTGTAGTCAGGCCTATAGACTACACTAAGTGAGGCTAGTAGACGACCTGCAGTCAGGTCTGTAAAGTACACTAAGTGAGGCCTGTAGACGACCTATAGTCAGGCCTGTAGACGACCTATAGTCAGGCCTGTAGACGACCTGTAGTCAGGCCTGTAGACGACCTATAGTCAGGCCTGTAGACGACCTACAGTGAGGCCTGTAGACGACCTGTAGTCAGGTCTGTAGAGTACACTAAGTGAGGCCTGTAGACGACCTATAGTCAGGCCTATAGACGACCTATAGTCAGGCCTATAGACGACCTATAGTCAGGCCTGTAGACGACCTGTAGTGAGGTCTGTAGACTTCACTAAGCGAGGCCTGTAGATGACCTATAGTCAGGTCTGTAGACTACACTAAGCAAGGCCTGTAGACTACACTAAGCAAGGCCTGTAGACGATTTTAAGGCCTTTAGATGGCGCCTGCTCTATTAAACAAAACACGATATATTCCACACAAAGTCAACAAAACTGACTACAAAATCCTAATTGAGATTAGAGGATAACAAATGCAGAGAGTCATCAAGCTGAACACATTGGATTTCATAAACACATGCAGGTAACAAAGGGATTTGTTGACTGTAAAACATCTTGCTGCCATTTGCAGAGTCAGTTACAAGCTGCCATTTTATTGTTAAAAGTCCACAAAGAAAGAAATGGAGCAGAAAAAGCGGATGTTGTATAAATGGTGTAGACCATGTAGTATATTACACAACATGTTGTATGGCCCGGCGGATGTTGTATAACTGGTGTAGACCATGTAGTATATTACACAATGTTGCATGGCCCGGCGGATGTTGCATGATAAATGCTGTAGGTTGGGGTGATACTACATTGTGATGTATGTCAGAGATACAAGTGCTTCAGGTTTATGGACAGTTTACATATATAAATAGGGGGTAGGTGAACAACTAGAGATGTGAGGTGAGAACTCCCGTATATTTAGAAACATGTGCTACACCAGGGGTGGGCAAAGTTTTCTTGTTGCGGCTCCGTCTCACAATTGTAGACTTTGTGGCGGGCCGGTAAATTGTCAAAAAGTCCAGACCAGGTGACTACACATCAAACCTCGTGATAATGGAATGAACAACTAATGAGTACACAATGGCGTTCACTTACCGAATGTTGTTTGTAAAGTGAAGCTGTTTGAATTGGCTCACAACAAAACTTTAAAACCAACCTTTCCTTTGAAGGCAGCGGCCCCTGATGCTCTCTAACGACTTCACCAGACATGTCAGCCAAGTTAGGTACATAGGCAATGTTGTACACTGGAGCTACACAACCAACGCAGAATAATAATACAATGACAGCTGATGTAGCACGGCTCCCTGTCTAAAGCCTGGCTCACTGCGCTTAACAAACACAAAAATACAAAGGAAAGAGGAAAATCGTGCGGCTCTCTCAGTGCAGTCAGCGGAAGACTTTGTCGATGTTCCGCTGATTGAAATCTTTACAGACCAAGATGTTGATGTTGTACACTTTCATGGCAACATAGAAAAGATCAATCAGTAGTCCATAGTAGTGATGACTACACAAATCATTACGATGTCAGGTGGAAAAAAACGACAAGAAAGGTGAGTCAGAGATTGGAAGTCATCGTTGCTGTGGTGGAGTTCATGACATCTGTAGAGGTTGTGACCCCTTACAGTTCAGATATTAAAGGTCGTGAAATCAATGTTTTGTCAGTGGAGACACAGGTCAGTCCATACTCAGACCAAGTGTACATCAAATAATCAAGTGACTGCTGGGGTCAGTGTGGTCACAAGACAGACAGAAACTGTTTGATCGTTGGACGCTGACGGAAGGTCTTCAAACCCTCGTGGTGTCAGCGAGAAGAGACGATAAACGACACAAAGTAAGAAGACACTGATGACAAATAAAATGTCAGCTCCCAACAGTGACGAGGAAAAAGCACTTGGCCATACAGTGGTCACCAAAATAACAAACAAATCAAGTACATAGACATAAAATGTGGAGACCTGTCTCCCTCAAACCTGTGAAGTGAAAGAACACCAGTCTTGGCAAAGCTGCTTGGGTTGAGGCTGCAATAAATATTGTATGATAAAGTGGAACTGACATCGACATCAGCAATAATGCAACATGACATTACAATAATCTCCACTACATTTTCAAAATTCTCCTTTGGTGAAAATCCACTTTTACACAGTAAACATAGACTCGCACAAACTTGGTAAATGTTCATCAATGTGTAGCACAGCCTCCAGGTGTTCCTCAATGTGTAGCACAGGCTTGAAGTACCAAGTGTTCCTCAATGTGTAGCACAGGCTTGAAGTACCAAGTGTTCCTCAATGTGTAGCACAGGCTTGAAGTACCAAGTGTTCCTCAATGTGTAGCACAGGCTTGAAGTACCAAGTGTTCCTCAATGTGTAGCACAACTTAGTCTAAAGACATACAAACCCTGTAAACTGAGTTCATTTTTGGTATTTGTATCCGCGGTATATCAGCCATGTGCAATAAAGTTTATTATGTTCGTTAGCAACACAAGTATGGCAGGTGAATGTAAAGTAGGATTCACTTCAACAAGAAATAACAGCCTATAAAAATCATACTCCTATATAGAAACATATGAACACTTCCGGCGCTATATGTATTATGTAATCCACCAATTACATTACCTCAATATGGCATATCTATATATATATATATATATAATTGGTGTCGGCCGAAGAGGATTTGTAACATAACATATAATATAATGTAGCATAACATATCTCTCTGTCTCTGTCTCTCTCTCTCTCTATATATATATATATATATGTATAAACATGGCGTGTAGACATGCACATACCACATGGAAGGGCAGAAAAGTTCGCTGTCTCTTAGAGTGTAACAACAGGCAATAGCACGAGGCTACATTTGTAGCAAAATAAGATTTTCACCCTGCGGAGGGTAAGAAGCAACATCAACAAGATAATCAACAACCACAGCATGACCTATGACATCACGGGCAGGCCTGTGAGGGGGCTAGGGTCAGTGCTATCACAGAAAAACAACATTTCCAACAGCCTCTCTCTCTCTCTCTCACACACACACACACACACACACACACACACACACACACACACAGAGTACTTGAAGAAGGCCAGGGATGTGAATCAAGCCACGGAAGCCTCCTGTGAGTCCACACTGAGTGCCGACTTGCTGTTGTCCTCTTGCACTGCCAGGGATTTGTCTGTAATGTGTGTAATGTGTCTAATGTCTGTAATGTCCGGCTGCGCCTGAAAGCCGGGCACGTGACACATGTGGGGGTTGGGGCGGAGGGCAGCTAGCCTGGCGGAGATCTCTTCATCCAGACGACTCCAGGGCTCCTGGTATGGAGCAACTCCTCTCTGTCCTTGACCTTCAGCATCTGTACACAGGTAAGTGATAAGTGTTGAGTGTTTATTCAAACAAACGACAAACAACAAGCTTATGATTCTTACTGTTACTACCCACAAAGTAGGTCAGATATTGTTGCAGACATTAGATACGATACATACAATCTCTAAAAGATTCCTTCATGCGTGCGTTCATCCCCTTCTCTCTCTAGAATAAAGTTAGTTCATTCACAGTCATGTCATGTCATGTCATGTCATGTCATGTCATGTCGTCTATTTCTGGTAATCTTGTGTTTGTGTCTCATATACCTGGAGCATGCATTTTGATTCTGACATATTCTCCATCAACATTCGTTTCTACCAGTTCCTGGGCCGACCTCGACAAGGTAGCATGATGGATGAGCAGGTAGGATTGTTGGGGTATGTCATGTCAACACACTACACGGGTCAGAGATACGGACGTGCATGTAGTAATGAGCTACTTCAGTAGCTGGCGATGAACACCTGTAATTAACTGCTACTTCTCACCTGTGGCCTGAGCCAGTCTACCCCCGGAGGACAAGGGCAGGGGCTTCTGGTACTGCATGACAGACACCTTTCTTGGGGCGTCCGGCGCCTGGCAGTCGGGTGGAGGGAAGCGCGAGTTGACATACAGGGTGGCTGGCGTCACCTTTTGACCCCTGACACCGTTAGTCACTAGACCGTTTACTTTGGCGGACTTGATTTTATCACGTGCTGCCAGGACCTCCCTCCGGGCTGTTGACAGATATCGCTTCATATTTACTATTTGTTGTTTATTTATCAGGTCTCTGGTTGTTTTCCAGGAATTCATATTTCACACATATATATATATATATTTACATGTTGATTGGTAAGTCAATTTCTAACATGCATGCAAGAAAAACTATATTGAATGGATAACAATCAACAGTCTCTCAGCTGCAGACGGTTGAAAATAAGTCTCAGCGCATGCGCACAGCTGTAGAGCGGGTTTGGCCACTTAACAAGCCTCGAGTCAAGAAGTCTGATGTCCACTGAAGAGACTGTGCGCGCGATGTCAATGGATGGATAGAGACAAACCTTTATTTACGAGGGTAGCTGAATAAGCAAACCTTATGCTTTGTTACATCTAGCTCTCAGACCAAGTAGCACAAAAACAAACTTTACATTAATTTAAAACAAGGCAATTAAAACACCGAGAGAAAGTATGATATGTACAAGTATGGAGGTTGATTACTGAATGGACAGGGTTATTTTTGTTGGCTAGAGCACTGGAAACATTTGGTGCATGTTTGCTTTTTTAGGTGCGAGTATAGACGACTAAGTGGGGTAGGAAGCCTCAGTGGGTGTTCAAAATGTTTCGAAAAGGTGTTGTAGGAGTCCCACGTTGAACCTGTAGACTGGGGTCCTTTCTTTGGAGATGTGGGGGAAGGTTGTTGCAAAGAACACTATACTAGGATATTTCAGACTGGTCTTGAATAAGTCAAGTCAAGGTATGGTAATCGTGATTTTAAGAGACCCTCTAATAATGTCAGTACAAAAGATAGTAGGAAGCGTAATCAAAGGTCCACTGTGTACAGGCTGTGTAGAACAGTTTTCAAGAGTGAGGGGTTAACAGGTGTTTAATTTTTGAGAGGAGAAAGTTTTACTGTGCTGTAGTTTTGCTTATGGTTAGGATGTGTTGGGACCAAGATAAATTGTTGTCAATAGCAACCCCTAGAGTTTTACATGAGAGGGAGTGAGGAAGGGATGGTTGTATCTGTGCAGACACTGCAGTTGCCTCTAAAACCTACCTCTGAGGAAGAGGATTAGCAGGATGATGAGGAGCAGGCCTGAGACAGCAAGGAAGACGATGACGATGATGAGGACATCAGAGAGCTCACCTGAAACGACACGTTGATACCAAGAGGTACTGCTGCCTGCTTGACTTGTCACCTTCTGTATACCGTACTCGTAAAGTGCTTTGAGGCTTTCTGATAGGTGACCTGTGATCAAGCTTTGGTTCCTGAGGTAGTCAGTCAGATAAACCTGGCCTAACATTTTACTCTCATCATCACACAGTGCAAGATGAAGCTGACACATGGAGACCAAGTGTATGATTTACGTTTCAAACATATCACGACCATGCAAACAGTGCAGTTGACACAAACAACAAACATCAGCAGCACAGGTCGTAAGAACTACAAGCGGCACAGCCTGGTGTAGACACCAGTAGAGACCCTGACAGTGCCGACCTTTCGCCCCGTGGACCAACCGAGAGAGACACCAAGACGGGTGGCATCGGGGACATAACACGTTGCTAGGTGCCAGGCTTTCAGCTAAAGTACCTACAGATGTTTTAGCAGTCGCAGCTGACGGCATTAAGTTAGCACTCAGCTAATGCCTAGCCATGGAGTTAGCACTCAGCTAACTCCTACCCATAGAGTTAACACTCAGCTAACGGATAACCATGGTGTTAGCACTCAACTAAGGGCTAGCCATAGAGTTAACACTCAGCTAAGGGCTAGCCATAGAGTTAACACTCAGCTAAGGGCTAGCCATAGAGTTAACACTCAGCTAACGCCTAGCCATGGAGTTTGGGCCTGTACATTACTACAGCTACTACTGCTTTAGCATCGATTTATGACGATCACAGCAAACACGAAAACAACAGGGACACTGAAAAACAGTTAACATGACAACGAACAAATTATACTCCCTTCCTCAAATAATTTAAAACAACAACAACAACAAACAACAACAACAAAAAGTTACGAAATAAATGAGAACAGCGATACTTACATTTGTCCCGTTGCTGACTGCTTTGAGCCTTCAGGGTGAAGTCAGGCATTGTAGCTACACAGACACACACATAGAGGGGTAGCAGTCCAACCTCATGTGACAATGTAGCACACATACACAGTAACACTTAAACACACACAGTGACACATACACAGTACTACACACAGTGACACATAAACACACACAATAACACATACACAGTAATACACACAGTAACACAAACACATACAATAACGCATACACAGTGATACACACAGTGACACATAAACAAACACAGTAACACACAAGCACATACAGTAACACATACACAGTAATACACACAGTAACATCAACACACACAGTAAGACATACATGTACATAGAGGGGTAGCAGTCCAAGCTCATGTGACAATGTAGCACACATACACAGTAACACTTAAATACACACAGTAACATCAACACACACAGTAACATCAACACACACAGTAAGACATACATGTACATAGAGGGGTAGCAGTCCAAGCTCATGTGACAATGTAGCACACATACACAGTAACACTTAAACACACACAGTAACACATACATAGTAATACACACAGTAACATCAACACACACAGTAACACATACACGTACATAGAGGGGTAGCAGTCCAAGCTCATGTGAAAAAGTAGCACACACATGTATAGTAACACAAAAACACCCACAGTAACACCCAGTAACACAAGCACATACAGTAACACATACACAGTAATACACACAGTAACATCAACACACACAGTAACACATACACGTACATAGAGGGGGGTCATGTGACAAAGTAGTACACATACACACAGTAACACATACACATGGTTGACATCAATGGACACGACTGACAAGGAACTTACTCTATGCAATATATACTGTGTGTGTGTGTGTGTGTGTGTGTGTGTGTGTGTGTGTGTGTGTGTGTGTGTGTGTGTGTGCATCTTTCCAAACAGGTATTTTCGTTATTGTTTTGTCAGTTACAGATAACACAAATCTTACAGAAAGTTGACAGATGTTTAGTCAAAGAATGAAGTGTGTGCAATGATTACATGTTTAATAGTGTTACTATAAATGTAGCAAAGTGTTCTTGTCTGTTACTTGTAGGAAACAAGTGTTACTTACAGGTGACTGTCTTAGGCTGTGAGGTGGTAGACGGCACTGGAACACGAGGTCAAAGGTCATCGTGTGTTCATGTGAAGTTTAATCAAGTATTTGAGGCTGTGCATCACAATTTGAGGTCTTTACAAAGTGCCACAAAGTGTTACATGATAGTTGTTCATGCTGCATAATACAGCGATGTTACATAGTGTTACACTATACTGTTACATGATGCATAATATCATAGTGACAGACAGACAGACAGACAGACAGACAGACTTTGACTAGCAGCATACTAAGAGCGAGACCCACCTTCCTTACTGATGTTGATGTGACCGAGCTCTCTGATGTCGAAGTCACCGGAAGTGGTGATGACAGTGGCTACACAGGTGAAGTTGCGAGTCTGCCCCTCCCTGATGTCGGTGACGAGGGCGTGCAGTGTGATGCTGGAGGTGCTGAAGACACAGGCCAGGAAGGTGATGTTGCCACTACAGTTTCTCTGGGCCATGCTGCCCCACCCTGTGCGGTTGTCGTGTCCTGTCTCTATCAGCTTGACCATAACGAGGCTGGGGCTACTGTACAGACACTCCACCTGGCGAACATCCTGCAGCACCTTCAGCTCCTGTAGGAATGTGTCTGCAACATGAGACAGGAGTTGTCTCCCTCGCCAGTGGGTCATGGAATGAGGTGAAACATGTGCCACTCTATAGCCCATGATCGATATAGATGATATCATATGTATGTGTGTGTGTTTGTGTGCGTGTGCGTGTGCGTGTGTGTGTGTGCACGTTTGCTGTTCAGTACAGACGTCAACTGTCATACAGTGTGGGTATCCTGTCACTGAGCAGAAACCTGTCCACAGTCCAGTGACAAGTGTCTGTCTACTCGTATGTCAGCGATGTATGACAACAATGAATGTCAGCTGCTGCAGCTATCAAGTGTGGAGAAGACGAACAGTAAGTGTCACTCCTCATAACAACGATCACATTATAACTCGTCCACTATTACATTATTACTATAACCTACCTCGTCTCGCTCTTTTCTCTCACTCACTCTCTTTGTCGATAATAAGCAGAGCAGTTACCTTCAGCTTGCAGACAGTAGACGATGGTGGCGATGACGAGGAGATGGTGCAACATGGTGAGGAGGTGACAGACCCGCAAGACCCTGTCGCCGGCACGACATACGGCAACTGTTGAAGTCGTCGCTGTGTGACAGTTAGGGGGGATGTGTTATACTATAGGACCAACTATTCCCTTCCTCGTTACAAGCCGCTTGGCTCCTTTCTGACACTCACCCCCTCCACACAAACTCTCACCCCCTCTCCTCCCCCATCTCTCTAAACCATGTCAAGTTGCTGAACACCCTCGTTTATGTAATCACACGCGCGCTAACACACGCACAAACACGGTTACATTCTCACACCCTCACACACAGATTCTTTTCTCTCTCTCTCTCTCTCGCTCTCTCACGCACACACACTCGCCGCGCGAATAAATCACCGACATATTACTTAATGCACGTGGTCAGCTCGTGCTATCATGTAACCTGAGCTCAGTGTAGACATTAGACACGTGACACTCGACAGCCCACAGAAGAGCGACGTTCAACAGGTGACTGGCCTCAAACATTCCATCTTACAACGGTTTCCTACAGTGAGCAGCCATCTCCTGCACGTCTATAATTGTTACCAAGGTAACCCCTCAGCCGACTCTGGTGTTGACGACAAAAACGACAGGTTCAACAATCCGACTCCCACGTCACGTGACACCCACTTCAGCTTGCTAATGGTGTTTGTGAGGTGTGTCTCTTGTGTATTGTGTGTGAGGTGTGTCTCTGGTGTAATATGTGTAATGTGTGTCTTGTGTAATGTGTTTGAGGTGTCTCTTGTATAATGTGTGTAATGTGTAATGTGTGTGAGGTGTCTCTTGTGTATTGTGTGTGAGGTGTGTCTCTTGTGTAATGTGTGTCTTGTGTAATGTGTGTCTCTTGTGTAATGTCTGTAATGTGTGTCTTGTGTAATGTGTTTGAGGTGTGTCTCTTGTGTAATGTCTGTAATGTGTGTCTTGTGTAATGTGTTTGAGGTGTGTCTCTTGTGTAATGTCTGTATGTGTGTCTTGTGTATTGTGTGTGAGGTGTGTCTCGTGTAATGTTAGTGAGCTGCGTCTCGTGTAGTAATTGTCAGCTAGTGTCTTGTGTAGTGCTTGTGACTTGAGCCTCGTGCGATGTTTGTGAGTTTAATATGTCTTTTGTGTGATGTGTGTGATCTGTGTTTCTTTTGTACCGTTTGTACGTTATGTCTCTTGTGAGTTGTTTGTTAGATGTGTCTCTTGTGTGTTGTTTGTGAGATGTGTCTCTTGTGAGTTGTTTGTTAGATGTGTCTCTTGTGTGTTGTTTGTGAGATGTGTCTCTTGTGAGTTGTTTGTGAGATGTGTCTCTTGTGTAGTGTTTGTGAGATGTGCCTCTTGTGAGTTGTTTGTTAGATGTGTCTCTTGTGAGTTGTTTGTTAGATGTGTCTCTTGTGTAGTAATTGTGAGATGTGTCTCTTGTGTGTTGTTTGTGAGATGTGTCTCTTGTGTAGTGTTTGTGAGATGTGTCTCTTGTGTGTTGTTTGTGAGATGTGTCTCTTGTGAGTTGTTTGTGAGATGTGTCTCTTGTAAGTTGTTTGTGAGATGTGTCTCTTGTGTAGTGTTTGGGAGATCTGTCTCTTGTGTGTTGTTTGTGAGATGTGTCTCTTGTGTGTTGTTTGTGAGATGTGTCTCTTGTGTAGTAATTGTGAGATGTGTCTCTTGTGTGTTGTTTGTGAGATGTGTCTCTTGTGAGTTGTTTGTTAGATGTGTCTCTTGTGTGTTGTTTGTGAGATGTGTCTCTTGTGTAGTGTTCGTGAGATGTGTCTCTTTTGTGCTGTATATCCTATGTGTTGTTTGTTAGCTGTGTCTGCTGTGTTCTGTTAGTAAGTTGTTTTCTCGCCCTCCTCTCTCACAGAGACTGTGTGGCGTCGCTAGAGGTCGCGCGCGAGCTGCAGGAGACACAATACGAGGAAGGTGGAAGGTGTGAGTGGGGTGAGTGGGGTGGGTAGTACTGGGAGAGGTGGCCTCTTGGAGAAACCCGTTAATCGCCTCGTCACCCACTCATATCCGGGTCAGAGGGGTGTCGGGAGAGACGTTGTGCGGCGTGAGGCTAGGGCTCCGGCGAAGATTAAATCAGTGGCTGGCTGTCAGAGCGATGTCTGTAATGTAGGCTACAACATACTACACATGAGTGCACACGCCATGCACACTCAACACTCATCTAAGCAGACTTATTCATACAAATTTGCAGATACTATAACAAGTAAGCATGTGTGCCTGTGCATCGGGTGTGAATTCAAACAGCTTCTAGAGATTTGAAGAGTTTTAATTTTGATCAGTTCAAAATGATCGGAAGTTCCTCTTCTGTGGTTGATAGGATAAAATTGTGTAGTTATATGCTGAACCTTATCAAAAAGAAAGCACATCACAAAAGGAAAATGCCATTTTTCTGGCCGTGTGTCCTGTTCGTGGCACTTATTTTTAATTGACATTTGCCCGTGTCCTCCTGGAGCCTGTTGCACAACACTTTTCTAAGCCTTAAAGCTGTTCTAAAGAAGCAAAAAATCTCTTCTTAGCCATTTTGATGCATTGCAGACAAACATACAAAATTTTGTACTGACAGGACGGAAAATGAGACTTAAAAAACTTTATCAGTTTTAGTTTTAAAAATTCTAAAATTGTGGTGTGCAGCTTAAACTAATTATCTGAACAGAGTTAAGGCCTAAAAGTGTTTAAAATTTCAAATGTGTGGTGCAACTGGCCCCTGAACTAAAATGGTCGAAAATATGGTTTACTCACTTTACTGTAAAACTCCGGTAACTGACCTTAAGGAGTAGAAAGGTCTGCAACTAACCTTTTCACAAGAAATAAATTTCCTTATTTGTCAGGTCTGCCTCGCCACCGTAGTCGACCTCCAGCACTTTGCCGTCTTGCCGGCGCCCTGTGCCCTTTCCACCACTGCGCACTTCCTTCACTCACTCCATTCACGCTCGTGTGTGCGCGCTCGCGCATGTGCAGGCGACTACCTTCATGCACGCGCACTCACATGTGCACTAACTGGCTCTTGCCACAAACTCCTGCACTAGTGTACCCGCCCCCTCCCAGCTGACGGCGTATGTGCAAGTTGCCCCCCCCCCCGCACTTGATCCCCCCGCTCTGTTCACTGACCTACTTTACAAACTTTCTCACCTGTACAGCCAGCCTAACGGTAACACGACAGGTAGAGGAAATCGGCACTTGTGGAGTAAAAGAGAGAACTTAGCACTTATTTCCCTTGACTACATTGCCGGTGTCCTCGTGACCCCCGTGATAACCTGTCAGCCCAGCCCCCACTTCCTGGCAGCACCCGGTGGCGCAGTGGTCAAAATCTGCTTAGTTACCAAATCGATGAGAATTGTGAAGTTGTGAGGTCAGACCCTAATTGTTTCAGTACTTACTCTCTGTACACGACCCCTGTCACTGTCACTCTCTGTACACGACCCCTGTCACTGTCACTCTCTTACACGACCCCTGTCACTGTCACTCTCTGTACACGACCCCTGTCACTGTCACTCTCTGTACACGACCCCTGTCACTGTCACTCTCTTACACGACCCCTGTCACTGTCACTCTCTTACACGACCCCTGTCACTGTCACTCTCTGTACACGACCCTTGTCATTCTTTGTACCCTATCTGTACTCTCTTGGGTTCTATAGAATGATATATACTAAGTACTTATCATACGTCCACGATTACTTTTATCTCCTCCTCTTAGTTTTGAGTGTCTTTCAGAAACTTTGGATGAGATGACTGTTACACATTCTCATCACTGAATGAGGGACATTGTCTTGTCATCCTCCACAGCCTCGTGTTGTCCTCTTTATCATCGTTCACGTGTTTGGATTCACTACAGTGAGTTCTTATTCACCAGAAAACAAAATAAGGAATTTGTGAGATATCCATGCTTTCACACTAATCAATCAATTTACCACATGCTTCATAAACCACTTGTCATAAACGTGTGGCTTTCCCACAGGGTCATATAGCTTTAATTAAGTAATTTATGTACAAAAGAAACACGACAATATTTGTGTTTGAGACAATTCTAAAACACAAGGCTGAGAGGATTCATGGTAGGTGGGATGAAGGGGGAGGTGTGGAGAGAATTAAAAAGAGGGGGAATTGGACTACATATTGTAAACTACAAGAAAACTCCTGTGTGACAGGTATAGTGTGTGACAGGTGGTGTGTGACAGGTATAGTGTGTGACAGGTGGTGTGTGACAGGTATAGTGTGTGACAGGTATAGTGTGTGACAGGTGGTGTGTGACATGTGGTATGTGACAGGTATAGTGTGTGACAGGTGGTGTGTGACAGGTGGTGTGTGACAGGTCGTGGTGTGTGACAGGTGGTGTGTGACAGGTCGTGTGTGACAGGTGGTGTGTGACAGGTCGTGTGTGTCACAGCTCTAGCACTAGGTACTATTTCTTGTATCGCCTCCAGTGACATTAAATGTACAGAGAAGTGAACTCCGTTTACCTCTCGACGGCTGTCGGAGGACAACTTCAGGGAAAGTTGGTTTGTCTTGCACTCTTTACACGCCCTTCAATTTACTTGTTGAACTCACCAGTTATAACTTTAATTATTGAACACTCTTGTAGCTAAGGGGAGACAAGTGATGTTTCGCTTTTCCAGTGATGACCTCCCTTACATCACAGGTATTATTGCCTCCAACAGTTCTGTCACTTCGTCAGCCACTAGGCGATACGTGTGTATATCAGCCATCACACCAACCATTTTGCCTCCTCCTTAGTAACAAGCTTTAGCCTCACTCACACACACACACACACACACACACACACACACACACACACACACACTCTGTATCTAAGTTGGCACAAGGAAGATTATCTACACAAGAGCTACTGACTAAGAGCCGGCGCTAGGAGAGGACGAGCAGGGCGACCGCCCAAGGCCCCGCGCCTGATGAGAGCCCCGCGCTAGCAAGTGCACCCTCGGGATGAGACAGTCAGTAATTTTCTTCAAATTCTAAACAAAAAAATCCTGACAAAAGGGTTTCTTAGAAAAATTCAGGGGACTGATATCCATTTATTAACAAGATTAGCTCGTCAAACCGTGTTGCACTTGCCGGGAAAACAGATCGTTGTTCACCTTGCCTGGTTCACCTTCGCTGGCTCGTGTCATGTTCTCTTTCTGACCATCAACTTACGAAAGATAACTGTAATTGGCGAGTTTTTTTCCGTCGCTAGTGCTTCCTCTCATTATCTATCATCGTGGTTCCCATCACCACCTCCCGACCTCCAGTTTCATGAGCGATTATTTTAGTGCGAGTGCTGTGTGTTTAGCTGATTCAATGTGAATCACATCGTGTGGCGTTTTTGTTGTTTTGCCATTGGGCTTAATATTATTTAATCGGATATGGGTAGAGATAGAGACAAGGACAGAAAATATGATTCCGGCACAAAGAAAGCAAAAGGAGGAAAGAGCGAGACGAATTTGAAAGAAGTCAAAGAGGGTTTTTCGAAAAATTCTTAGTGATGAGGCATTTCTCAGCTTCATCAAATCATCTCCGGGAGGAAACCACAAACGTGCCGACAAAAATTAAACAGGAGGAGAATCTTAATGAGCGACCTTATGCTCCACTTTCGTTTAGTACGACCAGTGATTTGGATAATCAAAATATTGAGCAACAAAAATTTTTTTCTGCCAAAGATGGTGAAGACATCGAACATGTCAACGAAAACAACAACGAATGTTCAGCTACTAGTGAAGTATTTTAGAGTAGTTCAGACTCTCAACAGGATACTGATGACCACGAGGCAGGCCATGCAGACCAAGAACTACACACAACTGCTGGTGTCACAGAAGTAGAAATATCTGACTGAAACTACGTGAACACGAGTGAGAACATTGTTACTATGTTGGTGGAGAAAGGTCCTGTAACAATCGCTAACGAAGAGCGATTTCCGCTGGATGAGAAAATAGGCGTTTTTCTCCTGCTTTATATTCAAGGAAACTGGCTAATGGGCAATGTGTAGACAGAAAATAGTTGGTGTACTCCAAAGCCAAAGATGCGGCCTTTTGCTGTTGTTGCAAAGTATACGCCGGTGACAATGACCACAACAATAAACTAACACAGGACGGTAACCGTGACTGGCTGCATCTTTCCACGACTCTAACAAATCATGAAATTTCCAAAGAGCACATCAAAAATAAAAAAAAAATGGCTGGAATTTCAGCAACGGTTAGCCACAAAATCTACTGTGGATCAGAATCTTCAGGACAACATTGAGAAGGAGGAACTGCACTGGCGCTCCGTTCTTCCCAGAATGTTGCTAGGAGTAAAATATCTTGCATCCTACAATATGGCCTTGCGGGGCACAAGAGAGAGGCTTGGAGACCCCCACAATGGTTCTTTCTGGGCTGAATGGAAATGCTAAAAAAGTATGATCCCATAATGAAAGAACACATTCGTAGAATCGAAAACGAAGAAATATTTGACCACTACTTCGGCCATCAGATTCTAGACGAGTTGATTCAACTAATGTCATCAGAAGCTCAGAAGAAGATATTAGAGAAGGTACAAAAGCAAAGTACTTTTCTTACTGTACTCCCGACACAAGTGATAAACAACAAATCAGTTTACGATTTGTCGATGTGAGTGACCAGGATGTAGAAGTGTCAGAACACTTCATCAAATGTTTACATGCCGAAGATTCCACTGGCAAAGGCTTAACAGTCACTCTGCTTGAAGCACTTCCAAAACAACGAATGGAAGACTGCAGAGGTCAAGGCTTTGATAAAGGAGCAAACATGAAAGGCAAGCATCAAGGTGTTGAAGCTCGAATACTGCAAATAAGTCGCCGTGCTCTTTACTTGCCCCTGTGTGTGCCACAACCTTAACCTTCTATTGGGGGACATGGCGAAATGCGATCCTCAAGCCTTGATGTTCTTCGGTGTGTTGCAGAGAATATACTGTGTCTTTGCAAGTTGCCCTGGCAGGTGAAAGATATTAAAAGAAAATGTCCGGTAACTTACATTAAAAACGATGTCAGACACAAGATGGCAATGTCCCATGGAGAGTGTGAAAGCCTGACTCTATCAAACGGCGAAAACTCAAAATGCGTTGCTACCACTTTCTCTCACCTCACATTTAGTTTTAATTTGAATGATCAAAACAGGTAGAACGACACTAATCATCATCATGCCACTGGCTACACATTAAAGAGAACAAAAACTATATTTGCTGTAGTTACCACACGACGGAACAGACGATAAAAATAGAAAGAACGACAGTCATATCAGCGCCACGAGCCGAGGCTGCATAATTAGACTCCTGATAACAAGTGGTCAACTTTGCTTTGAGTTTCCGGTGTAGTTGTATAAAAAAATTGTAAGGGAATTTAAAATGGCAACGGTTTTTCCAATGTGTCATAATGAAATATATAAAAAGCAGATAATCCAGAAACAGGATTTTATCAGCCTGATAATAAAAAAGTAAAAGTCTCTATGCACGAACAGGTAAAAAGAAAGCTTGTTTTAGACAATGCTATCGAAAATTGACACAGCTTCGCCACACGATATTGAGTCAACATGTAAACAAACTAAAGGGAGATAAAGAGAGAGAGGGAGGAAGAAGGAGAGAGAGAGGGAGGGAGACAAAAAGAAACCGATAAAAGCAGGGGGGGGGTGTGAGCTAGAGAAGGAGAGAGTGTGTAGTTGCCTGTATGCAAGCGCCAAATGTTGGTGAACTTGCCAACGCCTGTGGTGTTAATGACTGTGAGTGTATCTGTGTCTGTGTTTTCAAGTTCTCGCTGCCATGACAACCACTCCAGACTCCACAGCATGCAGGATCAAGGTCGGCCTCAGGAAGAAGCAGAATTGTGGCTCTCGTGTTAATGAGTTAATTAGGGGCCACCGGGACTCGTGTTGAGTGCCTTTCTCAAGACCAACTACACACCAGTACCCCCTGTCCTGCTAACCACTCACATCCCTTGTAACTCTGAGTGTTTTCCGTGCAGGCGAGTCTGTGTACCACACGCTCCACAATAAATGTCCGTCTGTGTCTGCTGTTGACTAACATGTTTACAACTACATATACCATACGATGGGATAAACATCCTTAATAAAACTACCGACATTTAATAAACTCTTGTCAGACTAGAAATCTCAGTGTCATCTACGTGTCTCGCTATTTAACTAACACTTTTGTACTGAGACAATAGAACACATCTACCCTTACATACAACTTACCAACTGTGGCCAGTGTGGTTCACCATACACAACATATTTGTTTGCTTTGTTTCAGACCAATTAGCCTACATTTTGAAAGTTGTGGCAGCCCTGAGAGGCTATTTAACTGACAGGAACTCAACATTAAAACATAATTTGATGTTTCCCTACCGACGAGTTTCTTCTACACAAGTTGTACTGAAGGATTTGTTAACATTGAGTGGTAAGTAAAATAACAATCAACTGACACCAACTTCGCAAACTTAAAATTATTAATTGAGTTGACAAGGTTTTAACCATTTTTTGTTATTTATTTTATTTGATTAAGATCACACATCTCTTATTGTTATTGAGAACTTTTGTTTGCTTGTCTGACCTGTCCTCTTGTGTTTTACAGGAGCAGCCGACACTGGCGATGGGCACCTTATGTCTGACGGTAATAATCATCAACATTATTTGTGTTCTTACATACACTGTGTTGGCTACTGTACACATGTATTACTGTCACAGACCTTTGTTGATATTACTATAGTGTAATGGACAGACCTCAGTGTCTCATCTCATCACGTGAATCTCTGGCTTTACTAACAACAGGGAGGTCCCACTGGCAACACCTGCTTACATCACTATCTTATGATTAGATATGTACAGCTAGGAGTAAATATGTCCAGCTCTCAGTAATATAATGTCAAACTGTGTTTTACGATAGTCACCTGCATTTTCCACAGACATTATTACTTTCGTTCACAAAAAAGTTTCATATATTTCAGTTGTTTTCAAGACAAGTCGCTTAATGTAATCTACTGAAACTTGTTTTCCAGGGAGGCCCTATTGCATTTATTATAATATTTTTTTATTATGTTTATTGGTTTGATGCTGCGAATTGTCATGATCAATTTTTTTTATTAATTTTGTGCCTGTGTTGTGATGTTTAGGTTCTGATGATGACACTCACGTGCAGTCTGTACTTGAGGTCAGACTGTTTGCCACAGGGAGCACTGAGGTATGTTGCAGGTCATCTTCTTGGGCAATAAATTTGCGGATGTGTGTTTGATCTAATGTTTGTTGGCAAAATGAGCATGAACAACGTTTTTATATTTCTCTCATGAATAGTAATTAGTTGCTACTTTGATAGTGTTTGCACACCCAGATTTTTTGTGACCATCGGTATTTAAAAAAATGTACAGACGTGTTGACTGCTAGGAAACATAGTTAGTTTAAAATTACCTTGAATTTCAAAGGATTACTACCAATGGTCTTATCTCACCTTTGATGCAACCAAGACTCTAGTCTGTGCCTATTGTACTATCAAGTGTGGACTATTGTAATTCTCTTTTAGCTGGAATTCCCACGTATCTTCTTGACAGACTTCTGTTCGCCTCATCTGTAGATTATCTAGACATGAACATGTATCACCTATCATATGCTTTCTTCACTGGCTGCTAGTCGTAGACTGTATATACCTACAAACTTTCCACTTTCAATTACCCTGCCGTTTGTGGCAATAGTCCTCAGTACATCTCTGAACTAACCCTCATCTATACACCCACACAACTTCTTGATCTTGTGCAACTCCCACTAACCGAGACAAAGACGTATAAACAGAGGTCTGTCTCATACCAGGCCCCATGAACTAGGGACGGATTACCCATCAACCTTTGTCACTCTGATTCTTTAACCACCTTTAAGTCCACACTTAAGACACATCTTGTCAGAAGGACGACCTCACCCTGTGCTGACTGTGAGCGTGTGTCACGTGTGTCTGTAATTCACTATGTGTATGAGTGAGTGTGTGTTGTACAAGTGAGCGACTCTGTTATATGTGAATATGTGTACATGGTTGTTGATGATTCAGTCTGTGTATGATTATGGCAAGCACTCTGAGTAAATTATTGGAAAAACGCTGTATTACTTCTCGTTATTATTATATTATTAAAACACATCAAGCGGTGTTTATATGTCACATCAACCTGAACAGTTTATATATATATATATATAAACACACATCATATTTGTATCAGTTAAGTAGAAAATACTCTTTAAGATGCAAAGCATAGAGAATCAACTTTCAGTTGTTAAATGACTGGTTGGTATTTTACTTGCATGCATGTCGGTCTCTATCATCTCTACTGCAATCATCCACAGCCAGATGCTGACTGAAGGCAAACAACGGTCAACACTCTTAAGCAGAGTCTGTGAGTAGCAACGATATCAGTAACATTACAACACCACTTCAACATGTGACCTGTAATATCACAACAGTTTATCACACCACCTTGTTAACTAGAACTTCACAAAAGCTTTATACCAGTAATACCACGAAATACATTCGCCCAGCACACAACAACATTATACCAACATAGCGAGCTGTCACACAGCCAGTGATACGGTAAAACCAGTCAGAAACTTTTCAAACTTGACATTTCGCAGATTATTTTTGCATTTTTATGTCATTATGAAGTCTTGATATTTAACAGATTATTTTCGCATATTCATGTAAATATGAAGGTTAGAAAACCTCCAGAAAACTTAGCATAAACACAGAAAGCATGAGAGAGAAGGAATTTGTGTGTGTGTGTGTGTAGGTGTGTGTGTGTGTGTGTGTGTGTGTGTGTGTGTGTGTGTGTGTTCTAAGGTAGGGAGGCTGAGTGATTAATAAAAAGGTCAGAACAATTTCTAGGAAGAAATACCCCAACATTTTAGTTACGTTTTCAGAACATAGAAATATGCCTCAGGTAAGCACTGACACCTGACTTCTGTCTGCTGTGTACAGCACACGATTCTCAAGATGACCACAAGCTTCCAGAATGTTCTGGTCAACAGATCAATCAGGATGCCGTTGTGGTGGACTTGCTGCTGTTCGGGTACAACAGCCTCAAGGGAAACCCTCTAAAGTCAGGTCGTGACCCCGGCTTCACCCTCCCCATCTTTTCTGCTGAGTACAATGGCGGTCACGTGACTCCAGGCTGTCGACACAGCGTACCGTGGGGTGTGATTGTGTCATCAGATGTGTCATGTGTCCCGTCGTTCACGTCGAAGGTGGTGGAGACCCAGTACGACCTGACCAAGCTGTTGGCTCTCACCGCGCGAGTTGGTGATGGCGGGTGGGGACTTTCATTCTCGGCCAGCGACGACTTCCGGACACTCTCCGAAAAACTAGGAGAGAACATCTTGGTCGCATCAACAGCTACATGCAGTTCCTACCACGTGACACTTTCACCGCTGGAACCGCCGCCATTTAGCTCGGAGTTTCTACACTGGATCCTCAAACTCGCTGCCACTGACGACGAGGATGTGTACCTGGAGTTCCTCGACACCTTCGGCACACACTTTGTGTCACGTGCTCGCTTTGGGGGGTCGTTAAGACTCGTGCACACGATGAAGGACAGAGACTACCGGCGGCAAACAGAGGGTCACGTGACGGCGGCCGCCAGCCACTTCGCTGCTGCGCGATTTGGACAATCCGCGACCTTGACCTCTCATCAACAGGAGGCAGCACAACAGTTTGGAAATCAAGTGGAGACAACTACGATCACTGTTGGGGTTTCTCCACCTTCTGACTTGACCAGTCTGTCGTGGCTCACCTCAATGAAGGAGAACCCTGTCGCCATCAGTTATGACCTGACCTCTGTGGAAACCCTCTGTTCAGATGTCTTCATGGGTGACGAGAGTCGTCTACAGCGCTACGCCATTGATCACCTCAGGGTCAAGGCCACTATTGCGGCTGTGAAGCAAAAATACTGTCAGAAACTGAAGAGAGAGGGCCTGCTGCTTGATTGTGAGGAAGTTCCGGGGGTGAAGCTGCTTCAAACAAAGTTAATCGGTCGCTCGAAACTGAGACCGGTGACGTCAGCTAACCAGTGTGTGGAGGAATGTTATCAACTTCCGGGTTGCGTGGCTGTCACCTATTGTCCTGAGTGTGACAACAACGAGGTGGTAAACAAGGACTGTCTGATGTTTAGTGATGACGACATCCACAGCGCCGTGACCGACCCTCAGCGCCAGACGACCATCTTGATTAACAAACTGCAAACACTTCTGAAGCTGCACAACACCTCGGCTGTGACTGAGTCTGACAACTTTACCGTGACCTCAGCACGTGACTGCTTGACCTCCTGCACTGAAGATGACTCATGTCTGGCCTTCACCCTGAGTGACAGTCCCGAGCCCAACATAAAATGTACTCACCAGTCTGAGTCACTTCTTCTGTCCTTGACACAGTCAACAGACAATAATATGTTTTTCCTCGCATCCCATCACAAAAGTATCTCAAGAATTCCAGAAACTAGTTTTGCCACATCCTCCATGCCGAAGGACTGGTTCACGTACTGTGTCATCGACGACGATTGCTCCGATAAGAACGCCATGTGTTTTATGGGCAGATGCCTCTGTCGTCCTGGTTTCTTCTTCTCATCACGTGATCACGAGTGCCTGGCTAGTAAGTATGAAGACAGCAAATTAAGCAACAGACCACAAGACGATAACATAATTATGCCACTAGTAATTTAAACGAATAATTCAGAGACTAAACGTGTAATTCAGTAACTGACACATGACGATGGTCTGTCGTAGCATGCAGCCCACGTGACCTACAAGACACCTTCGTGGAGTATTCTGAAAGCGGGATAAAAGGACATGTCATCGCCATTCAAGATGGAATAAACTTGCGAAAATGCAAAAATCTGTGTGTCAGCTCTGATAAGTGCTTAACCTTTGACTTTAGAGGTGCGTATGATGTCATTTGTTTATAAACATAGCAATGTCTCTACGAGGGGCTTATCTCTAGTGATGTGTACTCACTTTCAAATGTATTACCTTCGCCTTTAAACCTGTCCATCTTCTCTGATTTTCCATTCTTTTATTTCTTGCTTCCTTTTTAATTATAATATGTAACTGAAAGTTTTAATTTTGATTTGCTTAAAATTTCTGTTTGTATTTTAAATCTGACATATAGCTTCATCTTTTAGACAGAGGAGGGCGCTGTCTACTTCATGATGTCACCTCACGTGAGGCTGTGTCAGCATGGTTTCCTTTGACCAGTAGAGGCTGGACTCACTACCAGAGAACTTGCCTGAAGTCACCCGGCTCACACCCTGGTCCAGTCTGGTACAACTCGTCTTGTAACAAAGACGTGGACTGTCCGGACCCATTCAGCCACTGTTTGTCCGGCAGATGTTTGTGTGCACTGGGCGCCATTTCTTCTGAAAATGAAATCACGTGTCGGTTTGTAGGTAGGTTAGGCAAGACTGAGAACTGCATCGACTGTGTTATTGGATAAAAAGTAAAACTTTCGGTCATGTCTTATTTCTCAAGATCGCGAAGAATTTGTCAAGATAATGTTTATTACCGGTATGGTAGTAAAATTGTTGGTTACTTACAAGTAACAAGTATCATATGCTGTGTAATTTCTCTCTTATTATTACACGGGAATAGAATCATGCAGCGAATGGCAGAAAGCAGGAACCAAGTCTGGTGCGCACTTCATTCGTTTGAAAGACAACAACGAGACCAGGAGAGTGTGGTGTGACATGGACTCCAGTGGCGGAGGTTGGCTGGTACGTTCTTCCGAGTTATAAATGGTGTGGTGTACATGGTGTATTGTACTTGAGTTATAAATAGTGTGGTGTGCATGGTGTATTGTACTTGAATTATAAATAGTGTGGTGTACATGGTGTATTGTACTTGAGTTATAAATAGTGTGGTGTGCATGGTGTATTATACTTGAGTTATAAATAGTGTGGTGTGCATGGTGTATTGTACTAGAGGTATAAATGGTGTTGTGTGCATGGTGTATTGTACATGAGTTATAAATGGTGTGGTGTGCATGGTGTATTGCACTTGAGTTATAAATAGTGTGGTGTACATGGTGTATTGTACTTGAGTTATAAATAGTGTGGTGTGCATGGTGTATTGTACATGAGTTATAAACGGTGTGGTGTGCATGGTGTATTGCACATGAGTTATAAATAGTGTGGTGTGCATGGTGTATTGTACTTGAGTTATAAATGGTGTGGTGTGCATGGTGTATTGCACATGAGTTATAAATAGTGTGGTGTGCATGGTGTATTGTACTTGAGTTATAAATAGTGTGGTGTGCATGGTGTATTGTACATGAGTTATAAATGGTGTGGTGTGCATGGTGTATTATACTTGAGTTATAAATAGTGTGGTGTGCATGGTGTATTGTACATGAGTTATAAATAGTGTGGTGTGCATGGTGTATTGTACTTGAGTTATAAATAGTGTGGTGTGCATGGTGTATTGTACTAGAGTTATAAATGGTGTGGTGTGCATGGTGTATTGTACTTGAGTTATAAATAGTGTGGTGTGCATGGTGTATTGTACTTGAGTTATAAATGGTGTGGTGTGCATGGTGTATTGTACTAGAGTTATAAATGGTGTGGTGTGCATGGTGTATTGTACTTGAGTTATAAATAGTGTGGTGTGCATGGTGTGGTGTGTATTGTGTATTGTTACTGGTCAAGTTATAAATTATCATCATCATTATCATCATCATCATCATCATCATCGTCGTCGTCGTCGTTCATTCTAATGCCCATGTGACCCTGTGTGTCACTGTCAGGTGTTCCAGAGACGTGTTGACGGCTCCGTTGACTTCTACAGGAACTGGGTGCAATATGAAAACGGCTTTGGTGACATCAGCGGGGAGTTCTGGCTGGGTAAGGTTGATGAGCATGTCTTATTTTCTATCGCAGATTTATCATTCCTGTGTTTGTATTACAGTCAAAAGTGAGTCTCTAGTCATGTAGTCTGTTAACTCTGCTGTTGTTTACGTGATGTGTGTTGTTTACTGTGACATGTAGTGTTTATGTCATGTATGTTGGTCTAGGGAAGGGTTTCTTTTTGCGGGCTGGTCTCAAAATTCTAACAACGGTAAACATATTTGACAGTATTTGAAACTTATTTTTCAGTTTTCTGAAATCTTCGAAACTTCGCTGTCGTATCTTAAAGAAATTACTAATTAAATTAAGCCTACACAGATGACCTTTGAGCCTGTTCGTGTCTGTATATGTAGCAATTGAGAGACTAGCTGAGTCGGGTAGTGAGTGTAGACACTGTGGTGCAGGCAGGAAAGAGACAAGTGAATGCCGAGCTCGTGGTCGTCAAAGAAAAAGGTCATACACTATTAACCAGACAAACAGCAATGGAATTGGGAGTGATTAAGACTCAATATCCAGAATATATTGTCGGATTCCAGTTGTGAAACACATCATACAGACATCACACCTGAGTTTGAATCACTATTCTAGGGATTTGGTAAGCTGAAAAGCAGACAAGTTGAGCTAACAGTTGATCCTACAGTGAAGCCAGCGAGTCAATCTATTAGAAGAACACCATTTGGTCTCAGAACAAAGGTGGAAAGCAAAATACAAGAGGTGCTAGTAAACAGAGACAGAGTGAGAAACCTGACACACCCTACCTTCCACAACCGTACACACTGATTGAAAAGACTGGAAGTAAAAAGACTGGGAAATCGCCACTGGCAGTAACATATAAAAGAAACTCTTTGTTCGTAAAGAAATTTCATCCTACAGAGGAAAGAGGAGAAGAAGAGGATAACACAGATGACAGTGAAGAAGGTAAAGTCTCAAAAGAAAGAAATGGTTCTCGAGTAAATACGATTTTGTGGGACATCATATATCTTCCTTTCGTTTTTACTGTTTGATTATCTGATTGGTGGATATGACTTTTCCCATAACTTTTTAAATTAATTACAAAGGATAGCGATCAATTCCAACACAACAAAACATCTAGAGTAGTTTCAACATAAAATAGACGTTTTCTTTACGCATGTGTGATTTATGTTTTTTTACATGTTAAATAATATAGGCTCTGAAGATTTGTCTTTGAATTAGTTTTGCACTTATTTTTGTCTACGTCTAGTCTCTATAAAAATCCTCCTTCTCTCTCTTTTAGATATTTTGTTAGCTTTATAAATCAATACGATACAAAATATCTGTGTTACTTTATGAATAAATGCAACACTCTCTTCAAACAATATAGATTCGTTTTACCAGTTACACTCGTCTAGCATGTAACATGCAGAAAATGCGCAGACTGATGTTATAGATTTTTGTCCCTTGATATAACAAGTTATGGATTGCATCAAACATAATTTCGCCACACACCCTACAAATACCCGGATAGAGAAGTTGACCGGCTTGAGGACTGTTGAGGAAGAGAAAGATGAAATAAAATCACATGAGATAATTGCCATGTGACCATGTCTTATCCCAGGCTTGTCAAGACTTCACACACTGACCAAAGGGAGACAACACCGACTGCGTGTAGACCTCCGCGAGGTGAATGGAGAACAACACTATGCTGAGTACTCGTCATTCAGGGTGGATGGTCCTGAGACAAACTACAGACTTACCCTGTCCGGCTACTCGGGTAACGCGGGTACGTGTGTCCAGTAAACTAATATTAAAATATAACAATACTGTTTAACCGTGTGGTGTGGTGCCGTGTGTGTACAATTAACAACTAGTGAAATGATGTGTCAATAAAGTGAGTAAGGATAGAAGTGGCACAAACACACACACACACACACACACACACACACACACACACACACACACACACACACACACACACACACAAACATGCCACCTGTGTACTACCCGAGTCACAGAGAAGTTTAATCAAGCTGTCGACGCTTATAATCAAAATTATGTTTAACAAATTTATCACACAATTGTGAAAGTATTTATGTGCAAGTGACGTGCAAATCTCCGACACTGCACGACTGCCGAGGTGGACCTTCTCTCTGTACACGTGTCTTACCTGCGGGTGTTAGTCGGACCACGAAAGTTTGAGGCCAGCAGACAGTTTCTTGTCTTTTTCATATCGACATGTGACCGACATGTGACCACCCTGTACAGTTATTTACACAGTGACAAACAGTGACCAGAAAACCAAGGAATCATACAGGTGGCACTGTGTCACTAGAAGTAAAGAACCTGACAGATATTTGCTGTAAACAATGTGTAGTCTGAGAGGATTGGTTCTTGTAATAAATTATTGTTTTCGTCGGAAACAACTGATTGTCTCAATCAAACCTTTACTATTGTTACTAGCATTTTGTTTCACGTGTCAGCTGAAGTAAACACTTAAAGTTAAAATCAAACACACAATAATATTGATCAAGTCAAATCTTTGTTTTGTCACGACTTTCGGTTACTTTGTGTCTATTTTCTAATTGTTTCCCTTTGGCTGAGCAAAAACAGTTTAAAATCCGTGAAATAAAGATTTCGCTTGTAGTGTTTTTGTAATCGTCCAGGTAAAGATGATCTGTCAGGTGCAAGTTATTTGCAGCTAGTTAGTTTGACTGCTGTTTGATTTTTTTAAATTAATACAAGTATTCTTGTAAAATTTAGTTGGTCTTTAGCCCGCATTTATGTATGTGTATAGCCGAGGAGAACGAAACAGTGTAAACAGACCATTTAATACTCAAAATTATGTGATCTTACAAAAATCTATCTACACAGACAGAATCAATGATAAAAACCAAACCTAAACATTTCTGTCGACTCTTATGTTGTCCTTCATCACAACTCTCATGACTGTTATCAAGTCCTTTAAAACGACTCCATGATGAACCCAATGTTCTTATCTGTTGGTTTAAATTCAGTTTTACTGGCATCATTGTCTGTCACCAAGGTAACCACACAGACACACATCAGTTGATACAATGCAGAGAATGTGATGAGCGACATCAACACATCAGCTGATAGAATGAATTGCACGAGATTAGCGACATCAACAGACAACATGTACCTTCTACACTCATTGTCTTTCTTTCTCTCTTTCTCTTCTCCTCGTCTCTAGTCTATTCGTCTGGCGGATTTTTACTGAATTAAACCAGTTAGAATATTTATTGTTCATTACAGCTTTATAACTAATTTCTTAATGTGTGTGTGTATGTGTGTGTGTGTGTGTGTGTGTGTGTGTGTTACAGGTGACAGCATGAATCAGCACAACAACCAGAGTTTTACAACGTTTGACCGAGACAACGACAAGCACTCTGTTAACTGTGCCGCTGACCGTCACGGCGCCTGGTGGTACTACTCCTGTCACAACTCTAACCTCAACGGCCGATACAAGGCTGACGGGGCTGTGGGTGATGACGGCATCACCTGGTATTACGCCCACCATGACCAGAGGAGCTTCACGTTGAGTGAAATGAAAGTCAAGCCAGTGTAACACCGCCTGGTCTCCCCTCAACTCAGTGCATCCTGTACTGGATGACAGTACTAACTGTAGTACAATGACACTGAGGATAATAGCAGAGACTTGACTACTGTACTGTCTAGTCAGGCATTTTATTGTATGATATTTCACACACAGTGGAAACCAATTTACCAATAACCACTACAATTGTATGTGTATAGTCGCCACATTAGCCAAATGAAATGATGTCCCTTCGTCTTACCGACTAGAGACTGACAGCAGCTTAGTTTAATTCTTTGATAACTAGTTTCCTGATGACACCAGGGATTGTTACGACTCTTGATGTAACTGTTATTTCACGCCTCATTGTGAAAGTCGGTATTGACAGTTGTCTTCTCTTCAGTCTCAGTCTCTGTCACCGTTGGAACAGGTGTTACTACTGGGAGTGTCGGCAGATGTACAGATGTCCAGATGTCTGGTGTTCAGATGATGTCTACTGTCACTGCTCCCTACTTTCCTATGCCAAACCCCTGACATGCTTCATGCGCAGAGTTTTCCGGTTTTTGTGTCTGTTGTTGTGTTTCTAGCCGGTTTCTTGCTGATATGTTTTGGTCTGTGTAGTCAGTAAGAGTGTATTATATACATTTTGTATCTGTTAATGTGTGTTTTCAGTGTTTTGTATTGAGAAACTGTTTGTGGAGCGCACTGAGTCTACAGTACAGTAGAGGTACGCGCTGTATAAATATACAACATTATTATTATTATTATAATTACAGGAAATTCTTCCTCACAGTCGCTCTCACCTACTGCACCTAACGTCCACCACCAGCTGTTCACCGAATCATTGTACGTCACAGTCAGTCCTTTAGTCCATCACACAATACCTACACGTCACATTCACACCACACAATGCCTACACGTCACATTCACATTACACTATACATACACGTCACATTCACACCACACTACACCTACACGTCACATTCACAGCACACGATACCTACACGTCACATTCACACCACACAAAACCTACACGTCACATTCACAGCACACGATACCTACACCTTTGATTCACCCTACACAACAGCTACACGTCTCATTCACATCACATGATCATTACACGAGACATTCAGTAGCTCAGACAGAGACAACAACAGACCAGCAAACCACAGGCGGGATACAGAAGATGAAAATGACGGAAGATTCTTTCAAAGAAACATAAACAAACAAAGCATCAGGACAAACAACATGGCGGACTTTGGTACGAGTGGCTAGTCTAGTCACATGACCAATTCACACATAACTCAAGGCTTATCTTTCTCACTTACACAAACGTGTCACTCTGTCACGTGACAACAAAACAACATTAGTGACTGTCACGACATCTGACAATTAAATTAACGAGTCCATGCACACTGGACAGTCACACAGCCTGACTTACACGTGTTCCGCGCTCGCCAACAGGAAACAAAACAAAAAGAAGGAAACATGACGGCGACAACATTATACCCGACACACACAAGCTGGGTACGTGCGGTGTGACTATTAATATAGTCAGCTGAGTGGCAGTCAGGGTGGCTGGCATTCCTGTGGTTAGTTTCACTCAGCACAGAGCAGGTGGATCTGTGGAGGATGGGTGGGAGGACGGGTACTGCACTGAACAACAAAAATGTTAGTGATATCGTTAGCAGTGATAATAGTGGACAGGTACTGTAACACTACACAGCTAAGACAGCACTACATGCACAGTTATTGTAACACTAAACAGGTACTATAGCACTAACGAGTGCACTAACACCACACAGCTATGATAGCACTTCATACACAGTTATTGTAACACTACACAGCTATGATAACACTATAGACACAGGTATTATAACACTGCATACACAATTATGATAACACTATAGACACAGTTATTATAACACTGCATACACAATTATGATAACACTATAGACACAGTTATTATAACACTGCATACACAATTATGATAACACTATAGACACAGTTATTATAACACTGCATACACAATTATGATAACACTATAGACACAGTTATTATAACACTGCATACACAATTATGATAAGACTATAGACACAGTTATTATAACACTGCATACACAATTATGATAAGACTATAGACACAGTTATTATAACACTGCATACACAATTATGATAAGACTACATACACAGTTCATATAACACTACACAGCTATGATAACACTATAGACACAGTTATTATAACACTGCATACACAATTATGATAACACTACATACACAGTTCATATAACACTACACAGCTATGATAACACCACATACACAGTTCATATAACACTACACAGCTATGGTTGCAATATAGACACAGTTATGACAACACTACACATCTATAACGGCACTACGTACACAGATATGATGACAGTTATTATCACACTACACAAAATCACGTAAGATACGACTGATGATGTGTTTGTGACTGTCACACCATGTTACTTGTAGACCACACGGTGTAGAAACTGTCGATGTTGTATATCTGGTGTTGATCTACCAGCAGTCGTAGTTGTTGTAACATCTCGTGCTGTTGTATAGTAAGCACTGCTGTAGCAATAACATTTCTTTGGTTTACTGAAAGTCCAAGACTTGCTGGTACTGTATAAGTCACTGGATAACAATCCATTGTGAAATGTTTGGAGCAAATTCTTGAGTACGGTGTGGGGACCAAGTTCACACGGCACATTTGAACAAAGCGGAGACCTGTATATACAAATATACATTTATATACACACATGCGAATAGAAATACACAAATATACACATATACACATATTATATACACACATATATATATACACACATATATTATATACACATATGTGAACAAAGTGAATCCACTGGCGTGTGCTGCCATTATCTCTAGGATTTCCTTCATGAGTACAAACTCCATCTGAGTGTTGACGGGAACATTCAGCAACAGCACATTGTGTTCTGGTCTGTTTATTTTTCTTTTCGAATTCAGTTGACGAAGACGACACTATTTTTAGAAATACTTCGCTTTCGTCACTTCCTGTTTTCTCGACAAATCCAGGTGTGCTTACAAGAACAATATTAATATAAAATCTCTCATGCCTCTTTGTCATAAAATACCAACGGAATATGTTTTGGTGATACTTTGTGCTCTGTTTGAAGCGATGTTTGCTTAGCATTCGTGTTGACCTTTAACTGTTACATCGTTGTACAGGAACGTGACTGTAGGTCTCCGCTGCTGGCGGTAAGGAGATCTTTGTCGTCATCAATGCTGAGATTACTTGTCTAACAATGTCGGTCTCACACTCTGCTCAGCCTCGCATAAAGTCTCCAGCATCATTCTAGAGGCCACTCGCCGAAAACCTCACAGATGATGTGACAAGACGGCGGGTTGTCCACACTCCATTTATACAAAACCATCCGAAAGCTTCACATGCATCGTAAAATAAGTGGCTTACATAACAACGAGCCTGTAAACAATTACAGAAAACAACAAACAACTAATAAATCTTTAACATGGAGTCTCGTTCTTGTTACCCTGTTGTGCCGACCCTGCAGACCTTGACTCACAATTCCACTATCTGCTCGAAAATGTGTCTTGTATCTGCTACTCACTGACTTCACCTTGACCACCCGCGTTACCCCAGGTGGACGTTGCACAACTTGAGTTAAAAGATCAAAGTATAATTGGTAAACATCAACCACAAGCGATGAGACACAAAGTCACACGCGCATCACTGACACCTGCATGTTGACCACAACAACCACCAGCCGACAGTGACAGGCGTTTACTTCTCCTTCACCTGCACGGCGTGTGTTGCTCCCTCCTTCTGTCGCTCACACAACGGGTGTCAGCGGGTACCGGGAAGATTCCACCCCGCCTGTTACACTCCACTTCATGTTTGGGGTTAATTGTTAAAGTTAACTCCCATGACACTGTCCTACAAGTGTAGCGGGACGGACAACGAAGATTTATATGCCTGTTGTATTCTTTAGTCTTTAGTAATTAACATATTTCAAAAGGATTATTCGCTGTTGTGAACACATTATATTCTTTATTAAGGTCAGTGTTATTATATATATATATATAAATGTTGTGCTGTTGTGTGTATATATATATAATGTTGTCATGTTTTGGGAGAATAGTAGGACTATTTTATGGTGATCGACTGCTTGGTACCTCAATGTGAGAATGAAGTAAGATGAGAGAAGAAGTAGGACAAGCAATGTGTTTCTCGTATTTAGTAAAATTAATGTTGGGATTGTAACACTCAAACAATTGTTTCCGTTTATTTTTTTAGTCTCAAATAAAAGAGCTCGCTTGTCTTCTTCATTGTGGTAATGATATTCGCATACTCCACGGGAGACAATCAGTGCCAACTGCAATTTGGAGAGAATAGCAGTTACTTCCCATACTTATTATTTCTGTGTGTGTGACATTCTCTAGTTCTCACTACATTATGTGACACTTTCTCCGGGCGATTATCAAATTTGCTTTCTCGTGAGACAACAGGTGTTAAATGTTTAACAATGTGTGTGTGTGTGTGTGTGTGTGTGTGTGTGTGTGTGTGTGTGTGAGAGAGAGAGTGTGAGTGTGTGTGTGTGTGAGTGTGTGTGTGTGTGTGAGAGAGAGAGTGTGAGTGTGTGTGTGTGTGAGAGAGAGAGTGTGAGTGTGTGTGAGTGTGTGTGTGTGTGTGTGAGAGAGAGAGTGTGAGTGTGTGTGTGTGTGAGAGAGAGAGAGTGTGAGTGTGTGTGTGAGTGTGAGTGTGTGTGTGTGTGTGTGAGAGAGAGAGTGTGAGTGTGTGTGTGTGTGTGTGTGTGTGTGTGTGTGAGAGAGAGAGAGAGAGTGTGTGTATATGTTTGTGCATTTACACGACCTGTTCACACATGATAACCCGCTGGACAATCCACCTCAGAATCACTATGTACTCACTATAACTTGTATTGTAGTGTACTTTAAATTTAATACTATAATGGTGTAGCTATCAGTATTATATCCGATGATGACGATGTAGGTAGCAATACTATACATGATGATGACGATGTAGGTAGCAGTGCTATAGATGATGATGACAGTGTAGTTATCAGTATTATATCCGATGATGACGATGTAGCTAGCAATACTATACATGATGATGACGATGTAGCTAGCAATACTATACATGATGATGACGATGTAGGTAGCTGTGCTATAGCGAATGATGACGATGTAGGTAGCAGTGCTATAGATGATGATGACAGTGTAGCTATCAGTACTATAGCTGATGATATATATATATATAAATATATAATGATATACAAAGAGGTGAAGAGACAGAAAGACAGTAAGACTGGGAGACAAGTCCATTACAGTTAATCTGAACAATACGCTCACCTGAACAGTCCGTCACAGTTACTCTAACAGTCTGCTTACTTGATATGTCCGCCAAAGTGTAACATTTCTTTAAAATGTATGTAACATAATGATAAAGTACAGCTTCACAATAAACTTGATCTTCAACTACGATATAAATTGAGTCATGCATACTTGTCGTCTGTAACAAAAGTAATAATGAACAACAATGTTCAATCCACTCAGTCTTTGCACTTTGTACTATTCTGAAAATAAAACTTTGTGTTTGTCATCTTTCTTAGCAGCGTGCTATCAATATAATATTGTCTCACTACTATTAAATTAACTATTTCTGTGAGCTAGAATATCAAAAAATCTATTAAACAATTTTATTTTAATATTCGACAACAGTTTGGTATCACCAGTAACTTATAAAGGTAGAGAAGGCGAACTGAGTTTACAATCGTAACAGCGAACGATAAATGAGAAATATTTTTTTATGAGCGTAAGACAAAAATAAAAACATATACATTTTGTCCTTTAGCCCTAAATCTCAGCGATTTGCAATGAGCTAGCATCATCACTGAAATGTGTCATGAAGAGTAGACTGATGATATAAACACTGCGAGTAGACAAGTAGACAAGTCGGTGTTAGACTGGTCTGATCTTCATTTCGCTGAAGGTGAAGCTCCTCCAGTCATTGTGGGTGTGATACCAGTTGATGCCATCAACACCATCGGCGCCGTTCGCCTTCTATCGGCCGTTGAGGTTGGAGTGGTGACACCAGCTGTACCACCAGGCGCCGCGACGACTAGTAGCACAGTTGTCATAACCGTTGTCGTTGTCTCGGTCATAGGTTGTAAAACTGCGGTTGTCGTGATACTTCATACTGTCCCCTGCACACACACACACACACACACACACACACACACACACACACACACACACACACACACAGGCACGCGCGCGAACTGCAGTTAATTTTAACTGGAAACACAAAGGACAGCAGCGTACATAATTATATTACTATTGTAAGAATTTGTGCTTAGTAATGAGTAATTGTAAATGATCAAAAGTGTTCTCTCTCTATCGGTAGCCATTGAAGAGAAAACCACAACAGGAAGTAGCGCAAGAGGAAAACATCAAAAAGACCTGCAAGAAACATTTAGAATAGGTCCTACAACTATGCAGTGAATTTTGAATTGTTTTCTTCTCAGTCCTCCTGCATATCGCTTGACCTATCATATAAACTCGACTTTTTTCGTGGTTAGATAGAAGCATCACAAGTTGTTGTCATCCTAGGTAAATGGAGCAGTGCCTCTTGCTCTCACGTCATTGTTTGCAAAACTTTCACCAGAAGAAAAAAATCCTGTGAAAATATTTTGGTAGTAGCGTTTGTCAATGAATGGTGTCCGTAAAATTGAAACCATTTTCAGAACAAGTTCCCTTCATACACTTGCACATGGTAACAGAAGCCATTCTTCAGCGTATTCCTCTCAACTTCAAGGTCACGTACTGAGCACGTCCCAGAATGCAGCATCCACCTACCCTCATATCACTTATTTATCAACAGTGCAATAATTATCCAGCCAGACAGACATTCAAGCTTTTCGGTAATTGTCTCCACACGTACCCGCGGTACCCGAGTAGCCGGACACGTGCAGTCTGTAGTTTGTCTCAGGACCATCCACCCTGAATGACGAGTAGTCAGTATAGTGATGTTCTCCATTCTTCTCACTGAGGTCAACATGAAGTCGGTGTAGTCTCCCTTTCGTCAGCTTATATAGTATGGATAAGCCTGATGGAAGGCATCCAGGATTGGAAATATCAATACGTGATACAAGAAGATATCACACTATCTACCCCATTTAGACGAAAACCTTTCATTGCTATTCATCCGTCTTCTTACAGGCTGATTTTTGTTCAATGTGTATGTTGAACCCAACTCCCAGAAGAATCTTTACTAATGTCTACTTTGATTGACCAACACATTATTTCTTGAGACAAATCAGTGTGTCGTGCCTTTTATTATACTTTAAAGTTTTTTTTTTTACTTCAAAACTAAACACCCAAAGAAAATGACGAAAATTTCAACCGGTACTGAGGGAATCGAGCATTCCAACTTATTTGCTGTGGTTAGGACAAACTTTGATGTCCTGATCCAGTACAATTGTTGTCTTTGAATACTAAATAGTTTATCCTTTATCTTATATGTAGTATGTTATCGTACATCTAGTACTTTTAAAATGTATTGATGTCAGCCATGAAAGTTATAGTGATAAGTTTAAAGTGCTCTCTGCTTACAAAAGACCAATTCAACAAACCGTTCTAAGCGATGCAGTAGTCTGTTCACAGCTGTTACCTTCATACATGACACTAATACTTGACACATATATGAAACACATATGAGACAGATAAGGAACTTATACGTGACACTTATATGCATAACCGTAAATTTCGAACTTTTAAAACTAACAGCAAATCAAGATTTAGTTCTATGATCTTAGTTACACCTCCTTAACAAAAGACAATCAAATACAGTGGTACCTCGAGTTACGAGCTGCTCCAAATACGAGCAGTTCGAGCTACGAGCAGTGACTCGAGCAAAATTCCTGCTCGAGTTACCAACGTTGTTCCGAGTTACGAACAGCTGAGCTTCGGGATCCTACCGGTAGTTGGCGCGTCGGCGCTCAGTCCCAGAATCCTTTCGTATCCGCCACCACGCTCTTCTCACGTGTTACCGCGCAGTGTAAAGTCGCGAACTTGTATTACTGGACTGCTTACAGACGATTTTTTTCAGTGGAGCCATAGAGCGAGGTTTTGGACGACAAAGCTTCCGGTTTATTCACATTGATTGTTAAGGCTCGCCGAGACTAACAGCGGAGAACTTCGCTAGAGGCTCAGCGTTGGTCTCGGTAGACAGACAGCAGTCCACCTGTACACGTACGTGGTTAAGTCGTATCTCGTTCGCTTGAACGTTTAACAACCCTTTTTTGTTCATTGATCATTGGATAGGTATTCAATGAAAAGGGAGGCAAGTGAAGATGCCAAAAGTGCAGCCAAAACGGCAAAAACTGATGATTAGTGTAAAATGTATCAGACGTAAGTAAATGTTAAGCATAGGTTAAGTTTAAAATTATTAAAAGTAAAGAAAGTGCAATTGTAGTTTTATTTAAAGTGTATGAAAGTGCTGTATCTACGCTTCGTTTCGTGCCAGTATCCATTCCTCCCTCGTTCTCTCCTCAGCCACTCTCCGTTAGCAGTGCTTATTTTTCTTACTGTATTTTGTAGATTTTTCTTTTATTTATTTATTTATTTATTTTGTTGTGTAATTTGAAGTTTTGCGTGTGTATTTCTTTAAAAAACGTATTTTATCAAAATTTAGGAAATTTTGGGGATTTGTCAGCGGGCTGGAACGGATTAATCCGATTTCTATTATTTTAAATGGGAAACTTCGAGTTACGAGCATTTCTAGTTATGAGCACGGCCCTGGAACGAATTAAATTCGTAACTAGAGGTACCGCTGTAATTCGTTAAAGTCGTAAAACATATTTTTTGTTGTATTTCTTTGTCAGTTTTCTGTTGTAAGGACCTATTTGTTTAGTACTTTTGCTGTCCTTCATTCTCTGTTTTTCCTAGCATTGCCCTCTTGTACTAAAACGTTTTCAATTTTAACAACTATCAAACTTTGTTTAAATATTCGATGGAGACTTCAATCGTTTAGGCAAATATTCTAATTGTGGTATTTGAATCCAAGTATCAATACAGCTAATAGCTATTAAGTTATTTGTGTACATTTTCTTCTAAAGATGGTATTTGCAAACGAGTGTTTATAAAACAATATCAGTTTTGTACTGTAGAGGACTAGAGACTAACAATGGCAGGTACAGAATAGTGACGAGAGAGAAAGCAGACCTGTAAAGGGAGAGAACTTACCCAGCCAGAACTCCTTACTGACGTCACCAAAGCCGCGTTCATATTCCTCCCACTTCCTGTAGAAGTCAACTGAGCCGTCACGTCGTCTCTGAAAAACCTGCACGTGACACACAAGAACAAGGACTGTTACCATGGATACTGATGTGCAAAGACTGTTTGGTGGCTTCGCTATAATGAAGTGCAAGGCTCCAATCAAACACAAGAAAGAGATGTCACGCCTACCAGCCACCCGCCGCCACCAGATTCCATGTCACACCAGACTCTGTGGTCGTGGCTGTGGTTGTGGTTGTTGGCAGTCAGTCGAATGAAGTAGGCCCCGGACTTGGCTCCTGATTTCTGCCAGTCGACACATGTCTCTGTTTCCATGTATACAAAGTATAGTCAACTAGACTAGCAAGACAAGTTACATAGGATGTGACAATAAGGTTACACAATGTGTCAATCGCTACAAGTCAATTAATGGTGGGATAGAAAAAACACATCGGCCTGCTGTGTGACATTGACCCTGAGGTATAAGTTTTCTCTGCTTGATCGCTTTTGTCTTAAATCTCCTGACACTCTCATATTTACTCTCATCTAGAAATCAACCTCGCAATCCCTGAAATAGCTAAAGTAAGTTATATCACTAACACTCAACTGAAAAAAAGACAATCTCGCTACACACTAACGGTTAAGAGGCGTTGGTCACATTACAACTATGAACTAATTTTTACTGAAGTATAGTATTGCTGACACATTTTACTGAAGTTACAAAATAGTCAAATATACGATAGCTTTTATCCCAAAAGAGAAACAAAAGATGTTTAAATTTAGCTAATTTTTTTAATGTCTTTCAATGCGGAATATCTGTGGTGAACACTAAAAAAGACAGGCAACGGAAAGATGCAGGTGTGATAATATAAATGGCTTACATACCAGCAGCCGCACATACGGTTCTGTCGTTTTCAATCGTAGAGCCCATTGCACACAGACATCTACCCGATACACATCGGGTGTACGGGACACCACACTGCTGGTCGTTGTAACAAGGCCCGTTGTACCACTCTTGTCCTGGGAACATGATGGGGGCCTTCCGACAGTTTCTGTGGTAGCGGGTCCAACCTCGACCGCTCTTAAGATGCCAGTCTGACGGCGATTTATATGAGGTGATATGTATCATACAGCGGCCACCTTCACCTGACAAACATAAGCACATCATCCTAGCTTATTACAGACAGCTGTACTGACAATCCTAGCTTATTAAAGGCAGCTGTACTGACAATCCTAGCTTATTACAGACAGTTGTACTGACAATCCTAGCTTATTACAGGCAGCTGTACTGACATTTATAGCTTATTACAGACAGTTGTACTGACAATCCTAGCTTATTACAGGCAGCTGTACTGACAATCATAGCTCACTTACAGACAGCGGTACTGACAATCCTAGCTTATTACAGGCAGCTGTACTGACAATCATAGCTTATTACAGACAGTTGTACTGACAATCCTAGCTTATTACAGGCAGCTGTATTGACAATCATAGCTCACTTACAGACAGCGGTACTGACAATCATAGCTTATTACAGACAGCTGTACTGACAATCATAGCTCACTTACAGACAGCGGTACTGACAATCATAGCTTATTACAGACAGCGGTACTGACAATCATATCTTATTACAGACAGCTGTACTGACAATCATAGCTTATTACAGACAGCTGTACTGACAATCCTAGCTTATTACAGACAGCTGTACTGACAATCATAGCTTATTATAGACAGCGGTACTGACAATCATAGCTTATTACAGACAGCTGTACTGACAATCATAGCTTATTACAGACAGCGGTACTGACAATCATAGCTTATTACAGACAGTGGTACTGACAATCATATCTTATTACAGACAGCTGTACTGACAATCATAGCTTATTACAGACAGCTGAATTGACAATCATGGCTTATTACAGGCAGCTGTTCTTACAATTATGGCTTAGTACAGACAGCTGTACTGACAATCATAGCCTTTTACAGACAGCTGTTTTTAAAGGCATAGCTTGACAGGGAGTGATTGATGATGTCTGTGATGACTGGTGCCGATGTGTCAAGGAACTGACAAGGTGGGAATCGGACAAGATCCAGTGTACAAGATATCTTTGATACAGCGAACTAGACATTGTATTGACTGACTGATTAGCTAACTAGACAGTGTATTGACTGACTGATTAGCTAACTAGACAGTGTATTGACTGACTGATTAGCTAAGTAGACAGTGTATTGACTGACTGATTAGCTAACTAGACATTGTATTGACTGACTGATTAGCTAACTAGACAGTGTATTGGCTGACTGATTAGCTAACTAGGCAGTGTATTGACTGACTGATTAGCTAACTAGACAGTGTATTGGCTGACTGATTAGCTAACTAGACATTGTATTGACTGACTGATTAGCTAACTAGACAGTGTATTGGCTGACTGATTAGCTAACTAGACATTGTATTGACTGACTGATTAGCTAACTAGACAGTGTATTGGCTGACTGATTAGCTAACTAGACAGTGTATTGACTTACTGATTAGCTAACTAGACAGTGTATTGACTGACTGATCAGCTAACTAGGCAGTGTATTGACTGAGTAATTAGCTAACTAGACAGTGTATTCACTGACTGATTAGCTAACTAGACAGGGTATTGACTGACTAATTAGCTAACTAGACAGTGTATTGACTGAGTGATTAGCTAACTAGACATTGTATTGACTGACTGATTAGCTAACTAGACAGTGTATTGACTGACTGATTAGCTAACTAGGCATTGTATTGTCTGACTGATTAGCTAACTAGACAGTGTATTGACTGACTGATTAGCTAACTAGACAGTGTATTGACTGACTGATTAGCTAACTAGACATTGTATTGACTGACTGATTAGCTAACTAGACAGTGTATTGGCTGACTGATTAGCTAACTAGACAGTGTATTGACTGATTAGCTAACTAGACAGTGTTTTGACTGACTGATCAGCTAACTAGGCAGTGTATTGACTGAGTAATTAGCTAACTAGACAGTGTATTCACTGACTGATTAGCTAACTAGGCAGTGTATTGACTGAGTGATTAGCTAACAAGACAATATATTGACTGACTGATACAGGTAACTAGAGAATGTGTATTGACTGACTGATTAGCTAACTAGACATTGTATTGACTGACTGTTTAGCTAACTAGACAGTGTACTGACTGACTGATTAGCTAACTAGGCATTGTATTGACTGACTGATTAGCTAACTAGACAGTGTATTGACTGACTGATTAGCTAACTAGACAGTGTATTGACTGACTGATTAGCTAACTAGACATTGTATTGACTGACGGATTAGCTAACTAGACAGTGTATTGGCTGACTGATTAGCTAACTAGACAGTGTATTGACTTACTGATTAGCTAACTAGACAGTGTATTGACTGACTGATCAGCTAACTAGGCAGTGTATTGACTGAGTAATTAGCTAACTAGACAGTGTATTCACTGACTGATCAGCTAACTAGGCAGTGTATTGACTGAGTGATTAGCTAACTAGACAGTGTATTGACTGACTGATCAGCTAACTAGGCAGTGTATTGACTGAGTAATTAGCTAACTAGACAGTGTATTCACTGACTGATCAGCTAACTACGCAGTGTATTGACTGAGTGATTAGCTAACTAGACAATGTATTGACTGCCTGATACAGGTAACTAGAGAATGTGTATTGACTGACTGATTAGCTAACTAGACAATGTATTGACTGACTGATTAGCTAACTAGACATTGTATTGACTGACTGATTAGCTAACTAAACAGTGTATTGACTGACTTATTAGCTAACTAGACAGTGTATTGACTGACTGATTAGCTAACTAGACAGCGTATTGACTGATTAGCTAACTAGACATTGTATTGAGTGACTGATTAGCTAACTAGACAGTGTATTGACTGACTGATTAGCTAACCTGACAGTGTATTGACTGATTAGCTAACTAGACAGTGTATTGACTGATTAGCTAACTAGACAGTGTATTGACTGACTGATTAGCTAACTAGACAATGTATTGACTGACTGATTAGCTAACCTGACAGTGTATTGACTGATTAGCTAACTAGGCAGTGTATTGACTGACTGATTAGCTAACTAGACAGTGTATTGACTGACTGATTAGCTAACTAGACAATGTATTGACTGACTGATTAGCTAACTAGACATTGTATTGACTGACTGATTAGCTAACTAGACAGTGTATTGGCTGAGTGATTAGCTAACTAGACAGTGTATTGACTGATTAGCTAACTAGACAGTGTATTGACTGACTGATCAGCTAACTAGGCAGTGTATTGACTGAGTAATTAGCTAACTAGACAGTGTATTCACTGACTGATTAGCTAACTAAGCAGTGTATTGACTGACTGATACAGGTAACTAGAGAATGTGTATTGACTGATTAGCTAACCTGACAGTGTATTGACTGACTGATCAGCTAACTAGGCAGTGTATTGACTGAGTAATTAGCTAACTAGACAGTGTATTCTCTGACTGATTAGCTAACTAGGCAGTGTATTGACTGAGTGATTAGCTAACAAGACAATGTATTGACTGACTGATACAGGTAACTAGAGAATGTGTATTGACTGACTGATTAGCTAACTAGACATTGTATTGACTGACTGTTTAGCTAACTAGACAGTGTACTGACTGACTGATTAGCTAACTAGGCATTGTATTGACTGACTGATTAGCTAACTAGACAGTGTATTGACTGACTGATTAGCTAACTAGACAGTGTATTGACTGACTGATTAGCTAACTAGACATTGTATTGACTGACCGATTAGCTAACTAGACAGTGTATTGGCTGACTGATTAGCTAACTAGACATTGTATTGACTTACTGATTAGCTAACTAGACAGTGTATTGACTGACTGATCAGCTAACTAGGCAGTGTATTGACTGAGTGATTAGCTAACTAGACAATGTATTGACTGCCTGATACAGGTAACTAGAGAATGTGTATTGACTGACTGATTAGCTAACTAGACAATGTATTGACTGACTGATTAGCTAACTAGACATTGTATTGACTGACTGATTAGCTAACTAGACAGTGTATTGACTGACTGATTAGCTAACTAGACAGTGTATTGACTGACTGATTAGCTAACTAGACAGTGTATTGACTGATTAGCTAACTAGACATTGTATTGAGTGACTGATTAGGTAACTAGACAGTGTATTGACTGACTGATTAGCTAACCTGACAATGTATTGACTGATTAGCTAACTAGACAGTGTATTGACTGATTAGCTAACTAGACAGTGTATTGACTGACTGATTAGCTAACTAGAAAATGTATTGACTGACTGATTAGCTAACCTGACAGTGTATTGACTGATTAGCTAACTAGGCAGTGTATTGACTGACTGATTAGCTAACTAGACAGTGTATTGACTGACTGATTAGCTAACTAGACAATGTATTGACTGACTGATTAGCTAACTAGACAGTGTATTGACTGACTGATTAGCTAACTAGACAGTGTATTGACTGACTGATTAGCTAACTAGACAATGTATTGACTGACTGATTAGCTAACTAGACAGTGTATTGACTGACTGATTAGCTAACTAGACAGTGTATTGACTGACTGATTAGCTAACTAGACAATGTATTGACTGACTGATTAGCTAACTAGACAGTGTATTGACTGAGTGATTAGCTAACTAGACAATGTATTGACTGACTGATACAGGTAACTAGAGAATGTGTATTGACTGACTGATTAGCTAACTAGACATTGTATTGACTGACTGATTAGCTAACTAGACAGTGTATTGACTGACTGATTAGCTAACTAGGCATTGTATTGACTGACTGATTAGCTAACTAGACAGTGTATTGACAGACTGATTAGCTAACTAGGCAATGTATTGACTGAGTAATTAGCTAACTAGACAGTGTATTCACTGACTGATCAGCTAACTAGGGAGTGTATTGACTGAGTGATTAGCTAACTAGACAATGTATTGACTGCCTGATACAGGTAACTAGAGAATGTGTATTGACTGACTGATTAGCTAACTAGACAATGTATTGACTGACTGATTAGCTAACTAGACATTGTATTGACTGACTGATTAGCTAACTAGACATTGTATTGACTGACTGATTAGCTAACTAGACATTGTATTGACTGACTGATTAGCTAACTAGACAGTGTATTGACTGACTGATTAGCTAACCTGACAGTGTATTGACTGATTAGCTAACTAGACAGTGTATTGACTGATTAGCTAACTAGACAGTGTATTGACTGACTGATTAGCTAACTAGACATTGTATTGACTGACTGATTAGCTAACCTGACAGTGTATTGACTGATTAGCTAACTAGGCAGTGTATTGACTGACTGATTAGCTAACTAGACAGTGTATTGATTGACTGATTAGCTAACTAGACAGTGTATTGACTGACTGATTAACTAACTAGACATTGTATTGACTGACTGATTAGCTAAATAGACAGTGTATTGACTGACTGATTAACTAACTAGACATTGTATTGACTGACTGATTAGCTAAATAGACAGTGTATTGACTGACTGATTAACTAACTAGACAGTGTATTGGCTGACTGATTAGCTAACTAGACAGTGTATTGACTGACTGATTAGCTAACCTGACAGTGTATTGACTGATTAGCTAACTAGACAGTGTATTGACTGACTGATTAGCTAACTAGACAGTGTATTGATTGACTGATTAGCTAACTAGACATTGTATTGACTGACTGATTAGATGACTAGACATTGTATTGACTGACTGATTAACTAACTAGACAGTGTATTGACTAACTAATTAGCTAACTAGACATTGTATTGACTGACTGATTAGCTAACTAGACATTGTATTGACTGACTGATACAGGTAACTAGACAATGTGTGGAGTTAATGATACAGTTAACTAGACATTGTTTTGACTGATACAACTAACTAGCACATAAGATAAGTGTTGGTTCCTGGCTGATTGAAGTAATTACTTTTGTGGTGTAGTGTAAAACATTTTGGTTGCTTTGTTTGACTTTTTTTGACTGAAATAAATAGTGTTGACAATCTTGAGTATCTTTTTTGATGGGTAGAGGGAAAGAAACAAAAGAATATTTTAAAATAAGTGTATTTTGTATTCTATTTGTATTTTAACACCAACCCTGATATGACCATTTTGCTACATGGTATGTGTCCAAACTACAATTAGGTGTGTCAGCGTTGTTTGCCTGCAGACGTCCTTTTTTAGAACTTGATGGGTTCACTTTTTATTGTCTTTTGCTAAGTCGTTGACCAGGCAGTCACTCTACACTACCCGGGCAGCTCCTGACAATCTTGAGTTAGTGATGAGTGAGCTTTGATATCTCCTTCTTTCGCTCTTGTCAAGCATAAATCGCTTTATAAACCCACTAGGCTTACTGTACTGTCAGTTGTAAAAACACTGGCAATAAATTAATAAAAATAAAAACTAAAACAAAACAATATTTATAGCCTGCTTTAAATAAAATAAAATTCCCATTTAAAAACAGCTCGAGTAGGTATTATTTCCAGAGTTTAAAAAAAGTCTTGTTTTGTTGGCTTATATTTCTGCGGGTGCACCAAAAATCTTTCAGCTGTTCTCGTTGAGTTTATTTTCCAAGTCTTTCTTCCCCAACTGCTGTTTGAACTGATTCGCGAAATGGCTGCGTCTTTCTCTACAACTGACATTTTTGTGGGTGTAGTGTCTTTATAGCTGCTTACTTGAATTATTTGTCATACAAACCTGCGAAATCAAAGGTTCGGCATCTTGAAGTGGAAACACACAAGTTCTTGCACTTTTTATAGCTTAGTCCATCCTGTGCTTGAACATAATGTCCCATTATTTCGCCGAAAGGATATTTTGTGAAGGATTTCTGCAGATCCTTCGAATGGCAAGCTGACACAGATTTAAATCCATAATTATTTACTCCTACTTAGTAAATACCTCAGATACTAACATATACACATTTGTACATTAAAAGAAAAGAAAACAGAATGTATACTTAAAATAACATACAATAGATTTATTTATTTTATATCTTTATAGCTATTTTTTAAGCCATCAGCAGTCAGTCGTTAATGTAATTTTATTTAGTGTTTTACTCTATTGTCAACTTTTTATACTGAATATATTTATAAAATGTTTTGATATTCTACATCGTACATTTTCCTACTCACAAGAGGAGCACGTGTAGTCATCTGTTGAGAGAAACAAGCCCGGACGACAGAGACACTTGCCCATAAAACACTCAGCGTTCTCCTGACGACAGTCATCGTCCTTGTCACATGCTGTCTTGTACCAGTTGCTCACCTTGTGGGTCACATCAGAGCCGCTGTAACAGTTTGCCACTCCGATGCTTCAGAAGGAGGGTTATGTGCTGCGTTTTGGAAAAAATATATAAAGATTGAAAGAAGGACACAAGAATTACACACAGACTTAGCTACACCCGACTTAGCTACACAGCGACCGGTTTATTTGTTCAGGAAGCGCACTGTAGCGATAACTGCGTGATATCAGTGTTTAATGATCAACAGGGTACAAGTTGTAGTTGTTTTGTTAACGTGGGAATATCGCGGCCTAGTGGGAAATCAACGGTGACACAAACTGTGATGCATGGCAAGAGAATTGTTGTCAGGGACAGGTTATTACCCCTGACTGTTTTGTAAACACGAGCTGTCGCCCTTGTTTGTATGAATGTGGAGGAACACAAGAGATGTAAGAGTGAGTGAACGAAGTGTTCACTGGAGACCCTGTTGTGATTTTGAACTGAGTCTTGGTATTCCCAAGTAAGTCGTCTCAGGAGTAAGACGCTGGGAATATTTGCTGTGTGTGTAAGAGAGAGAAGGGAATAAATGTAATTCATTGCCGAGACAAGGTATCGAAAATATTTTTCTTTTATCACCACCATTGCTATTATTGTTATAAATGACGGTGAAAACAACGGGGTGTGAAATCTTAAGATCTGAGTAGAAAAATTTGAGACTATAAGTAATGAGATTTCGAGTAAGAAGGAGTTGTGTCCTCATTAAATATATACGATAATGACACGGTATTGTGCCTTCATTAAATATACGCTATAATGTACCTAAGTCTTTCCAAAAGAATTTGTAGAACTTACTTTCATATTAAAAACGCTATAATGAAACGGTTTAGTGTCCTCATTAAATATACCTTCTACCCAAGAGGTGAGCAATAACAATCCTCGACCAATAAAAGCAAATTCAAAATATTTTAAGTAGTATGCAAAACCCCATCAATAATTATATTTTTCTTTTTTTATTTCTTACAAATGTGTATTCATTTTCCTGTGTCATCACGAAAAGAAGTCCGTTAGCTAAAAAGAAATGATTTTGAAATATTAAGGCTACATTATTAAACCCGATTTTCCTTCAAATCGTTTGAATAGCAGTTGTCTTACTGAATGCCGAAAAAAAATATTTTTTAGTTCATCTTAGCTTGAGACAGAATAAATGTGTACTAAACAACAATTAAAATACTAAACAAACTGCAGCTGAAAAATGTAAGCAAATTGTAGCAACAGCTTAAAATCATTGCTACCTTTGAGATGAATACCTGTTGATACTTTGTGCCATGCAAGGTGGTCTCAAGGAGACAACAAGAAGAGAAGCCAGGACTAAACACGTCCACATTGTCAGCAACTGTTCCCATGAGGCTGTTAAATCAAGGACATTTGCATTCAGCAATTAGCTACTTTGAATATTTCTGGTTATTAAAAAAAGGAAAAAGAGAAAATGAAGACGACAGGACAATGCACAAAAACGAGAAAACCTGTTAGTGAAATTTTATGAAACCTGTAATCAGGGGTTTTAAAAAACCTTCAATTGTTGTATTTGTAAGAAATATTTAATTATTGTAAATACGAGAAAAGTACAATTAATGAAGTTGTGAGAAAAAGAAAACATGAGGTAGTGCCTTCAAACGCGTTTTGATAGCATACAGGCTTTGAAAGCATGCGGACAGAGCCGTTTGTGGCTATTCATTAAGAATTATGTTAATAAATTGTTACAAAGTACATTCCAAAAGCTTTTCATGACAAAGAGCAGTTATAATGACCCTTATTCCTAATTGTATACATTGCAGCTAAGATATACTTACAGTCTGCACAAGTCTCATCCAGCAGTTTGGTTTGTTAGGAATCTGAGGAAGGGGAGATGATGACGATACAGATAGTGGTAGACGTGGCAATCAACATGTTATCAGACTCCCTCGACGTCTTCACCCGTTATTGTCTTTAGTCTCTCACATCGTCTGTTTGCATGTTTATCTCAGAGTCAGAGCAAGAGCAAAAATAACATCCAGCATTGTTTTTGCCGTGATTATTTTATTTCTGCCACTTAAACACACCGTGCACTGGTTCTTCGTTTTACAGTAAATAAAAATTTTAACACCTGTATCTTTCTCGCAAAACCAAATCGAACACAGAATCAGTTCATTGTACTCCTAGACACTAAGTTCAGTATTATCGTCAATCAATTAGAGTATAGAACGTGTTTGACTGGAAATAGACACTACCTCTTTCTTGAGTGTTTGTCTTCGATCGACTTCAGCGTCACTGGATGCACGCGCGCAGCCGCTCACACAGGTGGCACCAACACACACCCACTCACTCGGGTAGAGGCGGGACACGACGTACCTCACGAACATCTAAGGAGCGTAGACCACAACAAAGACAACATGAACGTTACAAATAAAAACTTTAATTACACGTGGATGAAAAACGTGAAAAATACATAGACACATAAACACATAAGAGAAACCACAAACCAAGAAACGACCCTAGTTAGGGGGGATAATTATAATGAAACAAACATCCGCACACACTGCGGCGCAGTACTGTCAGAGTTCTCGGCCTTGAGGCCTTCAGGCTTAACGTGAGTTGTAGAACACTTTGTACTCTGTTTACACTGTCTCCTTCAGTTTCTGTGCTAACGGTTCAAATCTTGTCTTGGGACATACTTTGTATAAGACGTTGTGGGTTTTCTTGAGTTTCTTAGGCTTCCTTCTCTTTCATCTTAGTGGAAGTTTTTTTTTCTACCATGACTGTCTGACAATAGATGGAGGGGGGGGGGCCGGTGTTTAATATCAATACTTTTGTATTAATTTATACGACCTCAAGGATGAGGTTGCTGTTTAAACCACCTCAAGGATGAGGTTGCTGTTTAGGTTGTAGTGTCCGATCGTTAGGGGACATATTAGCGCATGCTCCTGGTGTGGCAGTTGCTGAAGGGAATCTGTGTGTCGAATGCTTCTACCATTTTCGTTGTTAGACAACTCAGACTTCTGGCGATTGAAATGTTTATGTTTAGATGTCGATGTTGTCTACTCTATGTTGGTACTTTGTTAAGCAGCTGTCGGTTTTCTCATTTCCTGTGTGTGCCGGTATCTAGTGTTAGTTTTGTTAGGTCGTCTTGTTGATGTTGTTTTGGGTCATCTTGTCGATATTCGTCAGGGCCTTCAGGGTCTGGTTGGTCTGGTGACCACTTGTAGGGCTGAGAGCCAGCATGTGACAAAGTGTGATTTCTTGGCCATGGTCTGCTGTAGAAGAGTAAAGAGAGGAATAGTGCCAGGACTTCTGTCCAGTACCTGGAGCAGACTCTGCTACTGGATGCTGACATAAAGACTGGTGACTGGCCCCACATCTGGCGTGTTTGTGTATTTGTACTTCATCTTCCAGTTTTATGCATTAAAACATAATAGAGATAATTAGCTTTATCTTTTTATTTCTGCTACATGTATCGTTAAGGCAAAACTCTTGCTGGTTGGTTTAAATAACATTCCACAAACACCGAGGTAACATGAGTCTGAAAACTCTAAAGCATGTATTAGTGATATTTCGCGATCTGAGATTGGAACTCTTTTTCACAAGGTACTTTGATGAAAGATTCTCAAGTACAGTTGTGTTCAGAATGGAAAGCCGTGTGACTAGTTACAAGAATTACCGTTGTAACTGTAACGAGCTTTAACACGGTTATGTCACAGTAACTTTCTTGTCGCTCTTTTAGACAAGACAATCCTTGGATGGTTAATTCTTACAGGGGCAGGTGTTGTTTGTTGATGGAAAGTTGTTAGTTACTATCAGGTGAACAATGCCTGCAAAAAAAGAAAACTCCAACGGTTTCTTATCTGTTACTTACGTACATAAAATCTCACCACATGAATAACATTTACAATCAAACCAACTACTCCATTGAAGACAACGGGAAAGGTTCCGATCAAAAGGTCAGAAAAAATGAGGTGTCTAAGTTCCTGTATACCGATCATGCTTTCTTAGTAGATGTCTGTCTTGTCACTCTGCCATTCATGCCTTTTAAAAGGTAATATTTTCTATCCTAGTGGTCATAGGTCAATAAACTGTAAGTAAGCTGGTGATCATAGGTCAATAAACTGTAAGTAAGCTGGTGATCATAGGTCAATAAACAATAAGAAGTTCAGCGGTCATGGGTCAATAAGCTATGAACAGTGGAGGCCATGATGTGTACCCACGCCTGTCCTGCTGACATTAACTTTCCCTAATGTCTGGTACTCAGTCTGCACTCACGGGGTTAAATACGTTGGAATTAGAAGCAGACGGTCATCACTTCAGGGCCCGACTTGAGCCTGCAATTGATTTCTGCCCATGCCCACTCTCGTCCATTGATACCATTTTATCAAGAAAACAATTGTAGGAGAAGAAAACAGTGAACCATTTAACTTTACCTTTCCGAGATAGGCTTTGGGACATAGGGGCAATACATACACTCCATTCATCAGTGAAATAGATAAAACATGTCAACCCTAAATTATCTAGATGATGCTACCTGCCAGCGCAGACTGGAATCCAGAATTGTAGTCAATGGCGACTTCATTACCCACGTAGTCCTCGCGGTTGTCAACGTAGTTACCCTGCGCATCCTTCGGTCCACCAACCAGTGCCCCCGTCAGTACATGGGGGCTGGGCTTAGGAGATCTCAAGTTGTCGGTTGAACAGGGCAACGGCACATCAGGACAGGAGCTAATAACATTGAATAGACTACATGACCACGGCAGTTTGCCCAAGCTCGTCAAGGTGGGCGAAATGAATGTCATCTTTACAATATCGTCAGAAATCTGGGATTCAGTGTCAGTGCTGACATGACCGTACACAGACAAGTTACAGCCGTCTGTCACTCTGCCTATTATGAGCTATGCAAGATCAGTGCCGTCCGTTAATACAGACACTCGTGTTTGTGAGTTTGTTTTTAATCCACTTGACTACTGCAACTTCTTGCTGACAGGCTGCCCCTCATCCCTCATTGAGAGACTCCAGAGAGTACAGAACTCCGCTGCACGTCTGGTGCTTAGAGCCACGAGGGACCATGTCACTCCTCTCCTTCGTTTTCTACACTAGCTACCCGTCTGTTCTCACTAGACGGCGGGTGCTCTTTTAATATCTTAACTATTTCTTTGAACTTTTGATTTTCTGCATCCTAGCCAGACTACTAACGCTCTTGATAACAATATATCTCAACTATTCTTGTCACCAAAACAACAATTTTCGATCACAGGACTTTTAGTTTACGGGCAACGAAACAATGGACTCTCTCTCTCTCTCCCCTTCTATACCCGCCACCTATTCGCCATTGTTTAAATGTGAACTGAAAACACATTCTTGAGTATTACTCCTGACAAGTGTCCACACAATGCTACTCTGTTTTTCTTCACCCCAATTTCTTTTCTATTTCTTTGCTACTTTCCTACTCGTCTTCGTCTTCTGAGTCACAACACTCTTAATTCTTGTTACCTGATTTCTTTTGTTCTATATTTGACTTTTACTTGCCCTCAATACTGTTGCTCATCCTTCCGTTCCTTGGTATCTTGTTCATGCCTCGTTCTTGCCTCAAGTCCTAACAGCACACTCTCTTCAGTGCGTGAGTTTGCGCTAAGCAAATCATAATTTATTAATTATTATTAATAATTTACTACTCACGAAGCCCTGTGGTGGGGCCTTAATGGGTATTTGGTTCCATAACCAATCTGGTAACTAAAGCAGCCTCCATCATGGAGATTATCTCCCAGCAGCACGTTGATCTGTTCCACTGCCCACTTGCGATACTCCGCCACATTTATTCCTGCCTCGGCTGCTGCCAGAGCTGCGAAGGCCGTGTTTCCTACAGAAAAGCACAAGATACTCAGAATTGTAAAGAGCCATGAGAATATCATGTTTATACATGGTATGGAAATGACTAATGCATTACACAAGGTGGAGTTGTTCTCTACCTGACGTTTAACTTTATACTTCAGGTACCATGTACTTCATATTTTAATTAAACTGCTCAGAGTGCTAGAAATCTGCACTTGTGTTTTAAAGATATATTGTAACATAATTTTAAAGAAGATGTTTTTTATTTGTATTCTGTACTACCAGCATATCTGTTGGAACCCCATTCATTTCTGAAGGCCATTCCACACGGCGTGTAATCCATTTGATCTGGCATATAGCTGTCCAAAAACTGCACAACCACATCTTTGTATGACAGTTCGCCAGTCTCCTCGTACAGCAGCAGCTGGAAATAGAAATTTAAACGTGGTCAGAAAAATATGTATCAAATCCCCAAAGTATGTGTTAGTAGAGGATGCAGTGAAATAAAAAAAACATATGTCTTTTAATGTTCTTTCTCACATACAAACTTTTGAACATCATTTCATCATTCTTGCTGTTATTTGATATTTGTTCTAATTCTGTGGCTGATTCTGATAATAAATGCTTTTAGATAATAGAGTGTGGTTAACAAACTCATAAAAACCCCCAAAAGGGTTTGACCATCGACATCTGCAAATTGTCCACCCCTGTCTTCGGGATAAAAGCTGCAAGACCCCATTCCCCAGCACATTTACAATCAGCTTCTGTTCTTCCTCTACTGACAGTAAGACAGCGATTTCTTTTAAGCTTTGTCTTCGCTGTCCCCTCCAGTTTCTAGGCACATTAAGGTCTTCTTCCCCAAATAAATGATTTTGTTTACTTTAGCTTTGACCCACCTGACAAGCTGTCTGTTTGTACTCATAGAAGAGAGCCCAGGCGATGGTGTCCTCATAGTAAGACTTGGCGTCCTCAAGATACTGGCTGTCTTTGGTGGCGCGGTACAACCATATGCCACCTTCACACATCTCGTCCTTGTAGCCACCAGATCTAAATATAGAAAGTAAATAACCGACATTTATCACTCACACAAGTCTTAAATGTTATGTTCTCTGATTTTGTGTCTCTCTTCTTACAAGCAGATTCCCTACCTACACAGCTATGTGACTATATAACTGACAGTAGCAATGTGTGTGTGTGTGTGTGTGTGTGTGTGTGTGTGTGTGTGTGTGTGTGTGTGTGTGTGTGTGTGTAAAACTGACTGTAGCAGCATAGTCAAACATAAATAATCATGACGTACGTGTAAGCGCGGGCATGTTCAGGTATCGCTTCTGTGTAGTTGCCCGGATACTTCTTGCCAAAGGCGTACAGGGATTTTGCAGCATCAAGGAGCCTGTCAGCATACTCAGTGTCTGTACATATAACAAAAATTATTGCCAAACACACATACTGGCTCTGCAGCGCTGGTACACCGTAAAGAAACCTATGCAAATTTATTGAACAAAACTATATCGGCTGAATGTGTCTGCCCATGGCGGTTAGTCATGAGAACAAGCCGACCCCCCAGAACAGGCATTTGTAAAAGTCAGCTAAAGAGAACAGCAAAAAGAGAATACTCATTAGTAGGTGGACATTTACTTGTAAAATAATATTAATAATTATTATTATCATGAGTGAATTCCCCCCCCCACAAAAGGTCAGCTCGATGCGCTTCACAAGAGAGCAGGGGAAGTTATGAAAGAGGCCGTGTGATGTAGTCATCACTAGCGAGCACAAACAGGTACAACATACAGACATCAACATGCACTAGTTATCCATATAAAAACATGAAGAGAAAAGAGCTTAGATGAGAAAGGACAACAGGATGGACTAGTTATAGAAGGGATTTTTTAAAACAATATATTTTGGTGGGATGAAAAGCCATGTAACGACGCCGCTGTGCCTAGAGACGCAGGCAGGTCATCCCAGATACTAGGGCTGGAGGAGGAGAGAGAGCGACGGTCGATTGTCTCCAGTCTGATACGCGAAGAAGAGAGAAAACCAGCGAGAGACGAGTGAACTAACTGCAAGAATAGTGTGACAACAGAAGCTCAGACAGATAGATTGGGACAAAGCCATAAAATACAAGACAGCAAATCATGGCGAGCGTAAACTGGCTGCCAATAGAGATGGTGTTGAAGTGGTGTTCATGGTCGGCCTTTGGTTTACGGAATACATTGGGGCAGCACTATTCTGAGCTCTCTGGACCTTGTCAAGCAGGCCGCCAGGAAGATCTGTGAACAAATAGTTACAGTAGCCGAGTCTCGACAACAAAATGCCGACATAAGCTGCTTGGTGAAGGCAACAAAGAGAAGACTGATCTTGTGCAGTTCGAGAAAGATGGATTTGCACACTGAGCTGACATGATCCTTGAAGGACAATAATGTGTCAAAAAGAACTCGGAGATTTCTGACAGACTGGGAGAAGGTGATGGTTGATCCAGTGACAGAGAATGATGTAGACAGAAACAGATGTTAAAGTGTATATGCACAAGTTGTCTGAATCTGAATGACTTCAGTTTTCTCCCCAATGAACTTACCGCCTTTGTCCCTAAAAATAATGGAGCCAAGAGCCATGCATGCGGCCGCCTCGCCAGCCAGATCAGCTCCGGGAGACTTGGGAGTAATCTTGTAACATGGTCTGGGCATCGTCATGTCCTCAGGTCGCCCCCAGTAGGCGTGGTCCACATCAGAGTCACCAATCTGCAAGATTGTTATTTTATCCATCGGTATCAAATTATAAACAATGGTGGTGTATAGAAGACTTTCTGTGACTGCATTGAGTAATTTGATAATATGATAACGGTATTTCACTCTTCGATCTCACCGCCAGTTCTCGTGATGCAAATATTTATAGGGTTCATCTTAATAAATTTATTTGTAAACAGCAGACAAAACAGAAAATGCAGACAATACTCTCTTTACAACATTAACATTTTTATCACCAACACATTCACTGCATGACTATCTTTAATCCAAACTTTGAAATCTGTCTGTGGTTATTATTATCAGATACTTTTATCGTCGTTTCTGTAAATAAACCCTCATAGTTAACCTATACCTGTGCTACGAATTCCTGGCTACTGGGGTCCCATGCCTGCAGAAAGTAGTCAAGGGGCCACTTGATCATGTCATACATGTTGTCCAGCTGTCCCGCCTGTTGATACCCGTCTTTAAACAAGTACATACCCCACAGCAGCAAATGGACTGTTGCACCCAGGGGCAGACCGAACTTGACATGATCCCCCGCTGTGACAGTCAACGTCTAGTTCTCACTTTAAAGAAAAATCTAGTAGCTCTGGTAGTGAAAGTGTCAACTTGAGTAGATGAATTTTGCTAATATTAGCTACACAATTTGCTTCTCTTCTAGAATAAATGGCCGCTCAGTATAAACATCTTTGTGTTTGTTTGAGTGGCTGAGTGTGCAAAAGTATGATGCCAGCGCTTATAATGTGACACTGCCTTGATCTCTGGTATTTTCGGGTTATTTGTTTCACTTTACTGCATTAGTGTATTTACTGTGATTGGGGAGGGGGGCACATGGATAGACGCGGCAGCTGACAGGGGCCGCCACTCTTGTCTATTGTGGGCGATAGTCAGCAGGTCCTGTACAGGACGACCAGTCCAGTCTTTGATGTTCGTAAGTCAGTTCTTTCTCTGACCACCGCGGCGTCGGCCACCCTCCAAGGTGCCTTGAAGGATAGTCTTCGACAGGGTGTCGTGCCGGGTCACGTGACCAAAGAAGACCAGCTTACGTCACTTGACTGTTGATCGTAGAGGTTCCTGGTGTCCTACCAGTGTACCCATCCTTTTTTTCTTACAAAGTTGTTGGCTTTATGTTCTTTGTATGTGACCCGGAGCAGCCTCTTCAGTTGTTGTCCAATGCCTGGATTCTTCCTTCCTTTGCCATTGATTATAACTTTGCTCTTTTCAGTGCTTATGTCCATATCGCAATGGGCTTGAAGACGGACAACAGCAAAAATAATAAAAAGTTTCTGTTACGCATAAAAATATTCAGGCATAGCAAAATAAACACAGAGAAATGCTACACGCAGAAAATGTCCAGTAGTCCTACATGGCTTACCATCGTACCAACCACCAACAACGCAGTCGTTTAGAGCCGAGTTGCCTCGCCATGGAATAGGGTTGTTTGGTGGAAGTATACCGGACCGCTGGGTGTCGTAAAACAAAATAGACTTTCCCAATGCATCAGAATAGTTTTTGGTCGGATGTCCTCCTCCTGTTTATTCATAAACATAAGATAATAAATGAGACATTCCGTCTCTCTAAACAAGCGCGAAGTCATATGCTCATGCACCCACATACGGAAACACAAGCAATTTTATTAGATATTAATTAATATTGACTGACAGGCGAACGCTAAGAGAGGAGCAGGGATTAAAAATCCCACATAGAACAAGACAGAAGATAGATACATCTAGGAAAACCACACAACTGCTAAGAAAAAGACAGAACACTAATAGACAAAAGACACGGGACTGAAGGAGGAGACAATACCTGTGTTAGGTAGAGCCTCTTCTGCTACTGCAGCTCTTGAATACAGTCTCTTTATTTTACTACTCTCCAAACAGCCAGTTAGAGTGAGTGATGCTGTGGGCACCTTCTGAAGGCCGCCATGAGCTTTAAAGGTAAAGGTCAACCTGTTGGTAGCTGTTGTCGTTCTTGGTTTACTTGTGACAAGGTATTGTCTAGAGCTGATCTGGACAACGTCTGCTTCCAACATCTATTGCAAGAATAAATACACATAATCCTAAAACTACTCAAGTTCTCTCTCTCTCACACACACACACACACACACACACACACACACACACACACACACACAATCAAAAATCTTAGCGGGAAAAAACCCAACCTCGACCGCATCCGGGTATCGTGTTAAATGAGTTCGTCGGCCTGTTAGCTCCAAACCTATAAAATGCCCACCACACTGTGTTTGCGCACGTGCATGCGTGTGCGTGTTGCCTGTTCCTTCTGACTTCTTACGTCAGAAGGAACAGGCAACACGCACACGCACACCCAAAAATAAATAGCCAGGCCACCTGGGGTGGTTGTTCAAATGGTGTTGCTTCATAGGCGTCACATCAAAGAAGGAGAAAGAAAGAAAAAGGCAAAACAGGATCGCCGGCAACCTTTGCCTGACTGACGAATAAAAGAAAGAAAAAAAGTATCAGGAATAAAAATAACCGCTTTAAACAAACAGAGTGTGAGAACATTTACCTCAACAGAGTTGACATCTTCATCGAACTGAAGGACAGCTGTCCACTTCCCATCTTCGCATCTGTCAGGTATCAGAAATTCGGCCTCAAACCCTCCTGACTGTCCTGCAGGAAATGAGACCGATGACACAGTCCAAACCATGGATGACACAGTCAGCCACAGTAGCATTTCTGAAAGTAAATCTTCTTTGCATTTAAAAACTGTTCTTCTAGGAGTAATTCAAGGAGTGTCGTGCTAGGATTTATTTCAGGATTGTTTTTTGAGCTGATGAGACATTTTATGGGTCCTGTCTTTTTACAGTCGACACCAAGGATACTGGGACATTATTTTCTATTTGCTTGTTGGGTAGTGCGTAGATTTATCTGTTATCGGAGAACTTAAGTGTAGATTTAAATGTTACGTGTTGATGTGTGTCTGCAAACTTGTGTGTTTGTGTATCCACATTGTAAACCGAGATGAGCCTTGACAGGAATTGCGTGTGATAAGAATGTTTTATTATTCGTCGGTAGAAACTTTGAAGAGCATAGAATTAAACGAAAATCAGCCTTGCTGTCAAGCTGGTGGTGACCCAAGAGATGCTGTATACACATAAATTGATTTCAGGAGAAAACGCATGTCTACCCAGGAGCAGCATTCTTACAAGAAAAACTACCCAGAAAACTATCCTTTAACATCAGCGCACGTACGCACGCAAACCATTACACGCCTACGAATGCCTTCACGTGTACCAGTCAACTTTTTGTGGAAAATTATCATTTAATAAGTTGTGTGACTTACTTCTTAATAAAGATTCGTAGATATTCCTCATACAGATCACACAGTCGAAGATATGATTCTTCAGAAACTCCTGCCGTGTTTTGCACGAGCTCTCTTAAACTTTTACGATATATATCTGTATCTAACAAATGTTACAGCCACACCCAACTTCTCTTTGTCCTTGGAAAGTAAGAGAACTATTGATTAGAGATAACATATTCCTGCATTTAAAGGACCGACGCTTCAGGGTTCCAAAAATAAACTTTCTTGAACAATGCTCCAGACTTTGTTAGTGGTTATCTTGTGAGGTAGGGTTTAGAGTTCACTGACATCATCCTAGTTCAGGACCCTGTCACAATCTTTGACAAGCAGAGCACCTATTTATGGGTATTTAATCATGTCTAGCTTATGTCTCATTTATATCACATCTGCTGTCCCGTTCTGTTTGTCGCTTTATCCGCCTACTTACTAGATTTGTTTATATGAACTCATCCACTCAAAGTTACCATTTACATTTACATGTGGACACACAAAACAAACACACATTTATATATATATATATATACAAACATCTGAATGATAGAAGCACTTGCTACTTGGTCTGTAAATACAGTATTGGAGTTATATTCTTATTATCACTGCCATTGTTCCCCTAAAATAGACCAGATCTAATATTAATTTTTGTTGAAGATAAGTATAAGGCCTTATTTTCAGGGGGTGACTTACTCTACCGATTGGTTTTGAAAGCAGACTTTATCTTCAAGATTTAGAAATGTTTTGGCGATTTTTCATCAAATACAAGACACCGACCCTGGCAAACGTGGGTGGTGTATTGGCAGGTTTGGTTAGACAACACTTCCACCTAGATAAAGGTAGTAGCTAGAAAGACACCCAACGTAACATACAAACAGTGTCCCAAAGTAAGATCTGAGCCGAAAATCTCTCCCTCTGCAGTGTTTTGACTACTACGACCGCCCCCTAGCCCTTGGGAACTGAGCACGTGGATGTTCATCTGGGTGTGTTGAACGCTAAGGCCAACGATGTGGTCAGTTGTATAGATTCGTGAAACAGACACAAGCATCGAAATGGCGCCTATGACGGGGTGGAGTGGCTACTAGGTCCTCCAAATTACATGTGACTATGAACCTCGTCTTGGTCCGGTTAGGTATACATATTTAAATATATAGTTGTTTGTAGAGGAAGATATAGTGCATAACAATTAGAAAGCTTGCTAAACATAAGAGCAGTACACTAATTGCACTCATCATCCACCGTAAGCCATCTAACGGTCTGGTGGTAAAGTTTGTATAAGTACTCTATCGTCAATCGCCACCATAAGGACACCAGAGATCAGATGACAGTTACCCCAGTAAAATGTCTCTTTAATGTCTTCGTTTTAAGTAGAGATTCAGCGTTTTTCCATTAGATCGAGGGCGAGATGTAAAAAGACACATTCCGTTACCTTCTTGAAAATAACGACCTCATATTTGTAGTCTATGTTAAAAAAAAAGTCATAGTCACAAAATGTAGCAAACGGTGCGAGTTAACTCAGGAGTGTCTGGTGGCCACTACATGTTTTTAGTTTTATAAAAGTCTGGAGAGTGGGACTAGTTGAGAGAGAGAGAGATGGAAGCAATGGGTGAGCGCAGAGAGAGCGAGTGTCGTGCGTGTGTCGCCTTTGCTCGTGTGTCTGCTGTTTGTACTCGTAAGTGTAGAAAAATTATTTTTACTTTCATACAATTTTGTAGTGGATTCATTTGCGTTGTTATCATTAGTGTCAGGAGTAAAAGTAAGTGAACAGAGAGTACAAAGTGCAGTAAGCACATGTAGTCGGATGTATAAATAAGTATGAGCAAGACTATTTATACCAATTAGCTTTCACAATACTTTTACTTTTTTAAGCGAAACAGTATCCAGAATTAGTAACTTGACCAAAGTGTAAAATTTTGTGTAACTTTATCAACAACAATATACAGCAAAGCTTCAAAACATAATTCAAAAATGCACTTAGCTAGTTAATCTTTTTATATACGATGCAAATTGAGTCGTCCATAGTTGAAAAGTCTGTGAAAATATTGAACAGCAATATTTGATACAATAGGTCTGTGTACATTATTTTGAAAATTATCTTTGGGTTCATTGTTACCTCTTAACAGAATGTTGACCACCACTCTAGCTGTGTCATATTATATCTAACTACTAATGGTTTCTTTATTTCTGCGACCTACGTACAATTAATATTTTTCATTAATTTATAATTCAGGTTTTTACATTTTAGCGATATTCATCCAAGCAAAACAAACTCGTAGCGAAACAATGCAGTTTGTTCTCAATATTAGAAAACAATTAGCATGGTGATCATGGAGTACAGTAGGCTACACTGAGTTACGGAGGTCATTAGTGCAAGAACATCAATCGCAGTGGTTAAACTGGTTTGAGTTTCATCTCGCTGATGGTGAAGCTCCTGTTGTCATGATAGGCGGACCACCAGACGAGGCCATCACTACACACAGCGCCATCCGCCTTGTAGATGCCGTTGAGGTTGGAGTCGTGACAGTTGTTGTACCACCAGCCGCCGCCAAACACAGCGGCACAGTTGTCACGTGACTTGTCGTTGTCTCGGTCAGAGGTTGTAAAACTTTGGTTGTTGTGAAACTTCATGCTGTCACCTGTAAACACACACACACACACACACACACACACACACACACACACACACACACACACACACACACTCACACGCACACGCATACACACACACACAAACACACGCAAGCACGCACGCACGCCAACAAAAACATGCACTCAAACAAACACATAGACAAACAATAAAACAAACACAGGAACTGCAATTATTACATGTTTACCTGTAAACACAAATTTCAGCAACCTAAAATGTTATCACTGTTCAGAAAGTTTCATAGTAATTATTACTTATTAAAATGGTTATGTCTGTATTGGTACTCATGGCAGATCCAAACTCCTCGCTTGACAATACCTGACGGGACCGAGCAAAGGTTAAGCCATAAAGTATTTAAAGTCAGCTTGTATGTACAATAATCAAACAATTGATGTTAAATGATGCATTTAAAACTTTTAACACTGTACAACCTCACTTGTTAGCGGAGAGTCTAGTCTCAGACTTCCATCTCTCCCACCAACTAACTCGCTGGATTCTGGACTTTTTAACAAACAGACAGCAGAGAGTTTCTGTTAACGGTCTTCTCTCAGACCCTGTTGTCATCTGTACAGGTTCCCCTCAAGGCTGCTGTTTGTCTCCACTACTGTTCACACTCTATACTAACAGCTGTAGAAGCACTACTGACAGGAGCTTTCTGATAAAATTTGCTGATGATTCTGCCCTCCTGTCACTTCTGTATGATAATGAACATGTTCACAGTGGCGCTCTTCCTGACTTTGTCCGCTGGTGTGACCAACACTTCCTTGTCTTGAATGCCTCAAAGACTAAGGAAATGATCTTCGACTTTCGGGTGAACAAGCCTGAGACAATCATCAGTAATATCCATGATGATGCCATCGAGGTAGTCGACTCCTACAAATATTTAGGTACCATCTTCGACAACAAGCTTTAATGGGACATCAACACTGACATGATCCTCCGTAAGAGTCAACAACGCCTGTACCTCCTACGGAAACTCAAATCTTTCTCTGTCAGCTCTGTCATCCTCACTCGGTTCTATCAGTCCTTCATTGAAAGTCTCATCACTTTTTTTTCATCTCCTGGTTCCACAACCTCTCCCTTGGGAAAAGAAACAGTCTTGTCTCCCTTGTAAACTCATAATAGTCTCAGGTGATTAAAGGTCACCACTATATCCACTATATTTATTGTTGCCGGGAATGTGCGTGTGTGTGTGTGCGTGCGTGCGTGCGTGCGTGCGTGCGTGTGTGTGTGTGTGTGTGTGTTCCATGAGATATGCTGTTCCACAGGGATCTGTCTTGGGTCCAATACTTTTATATTGTAAAAAGTGGTCTGTGTCTGATGTGATATCCCGCCATACCATGTCACACGTGAGTAATGCTGATGATACACAGCTGTATCAGTCGGCTCCTTCTACTAAACTCTATGGACTACTGACACGGACACAGGAATCCATAGCTGATGTCAAGTCCAGGATTCTACAAAACAGTCTGCAACTCGATGATGATAAGACTGAACTGCTACTCACTTCTCATACTTCTCTCCCTCAGTCTCTAATTAACTCAACTATTCCTTTCTCGAACACTATTTACAGCTTGAGTGTCATTCTTGATCAGAGTGATCTTTACCACACGACTGATGTCTTTTCAATTCATCGTATTTCTTGAACGAGGCAACAATGCTCACCGTAATGCGTGCTCTGGGCGTATTGAGTTCACTCACTGTGACTGTCTGCTGACGTTCGTCGAATGGCTTGCTCACAGTTGTAGACTCCGCCACACCATGACTCTCAATGTTATCCTTTAGATGTTATGTTCATGCTTGTGTCCGGTATTTTCTTTTTCTACCTTGTTTTGTTTGTTGCAATGTCTCTGTATAATTGTTTGTTAATAAGTTTGGTCTTTGTTTGAACATGGTTTCTGTGTCAATCTTTTTTTTTTTTTTTGGAAAGCGCATTCAGTCGACTCTGGGGTTGAAAATTGCGCTATATAAATCTACTTTAATAATAATAATAAAAAGTGCCATTCTTAATGATCTCACCACTGATAGAACTAAAACTCTAATCTGTGTCTTTGTGCTATGGAGGATGGACTATTGTAATTTTCCTTTAGCTGGAATTCACACGTATCTTCTTGACAGACTTCAAAGGATCCAGAATAATGCTTTTGAAAGTAAGCTTCTGTGAGTCCCAGCAGCTAAGACAAAGTCGTATTGACAGAGGTCTTTGTCCTACCAAACCCCATGAACTTGCAGGGGTTTACTCGTCACCCTTCGACACTCTGATTCTTTTACCAACTTTAAATCGAAACTTCAGACACATCTTGTCCGAAAGACGACTTCACTGTGACCCTGTGGTGAATACGAGCGTGTATACCGTGTGTCTGTAATTCACTGTGTGTATCAGTGAGTGTATGTTGTACAAGTTACCGAGTTTGTTGTATGCAAATAAGGGTGCGCTGTTTGTGATGACTGTCCATATATTATTTATGCAAAGCGCTCTGAGCAAATCTTTGGAAAAGTGCTATAGAAATCCTCATTATTATTATTATTATTATTATTATTATTATTATTATTATTATTATTATTATTATTACCTGTTGATACTTTGTGCCATGCAAGGTGGTCTCAAAAGTACAGCAAGAAGAGAAGCCAGAACCAAACACGTCCACATTGTAAACACGTCTTTAGACGAGGCTGTTAAATACGAGGACATTTACATTCAGCAATTAACTTACGTGAACTTCTTCTGGTTATTTAAACACAAAAAGAAATAGAAAATAAAAAGAGGAGACAAAACTGGTTTATAAAACCGGAAACACCATCGTGAATGAGGTTTTGTGAAACCTGCAACAAGTAAAATTGTCGGAAACTGTAGTTAGTGAAGTTCGTAAAATAAGTCATTAGTGGCTGTGAGAAACTATAAGAAGTTAAGTTGTGAGGAATCTGTGCTTAGTGTAGCTGCAAGAAACCTACAATTAGTCAGGTCATTAGCGCAGATGTGACAAGCGCAATGAATGTATTTGTGAGATGCTTGTACTTGGTGCAGTAGTGAGAAAATATAGATGGCTTGTATTGTGTTCAAGTGCAGTTTGAAAGAAAAAAACTGAAAACATATTGACAAAGCCGTATGTAAATAAGTAGATAAACACCAGGAAAGTAAAAAAATAAAGACACAAGTGTTGCTTGATTGTTTAAGTTTAAGTCCGTCTTAAATAAACAGATGGGTCTTCAGTCTTTTTCAAAACGTGGTTAGTGAGGTGATGGTGGACAGTGACGATGGCAGAGCATTCCACAGTTTAGGTGCCGCGTTTTTGAAGGCCCTGGCTCCAGTGTCTTCTTGTTTGTGTCTTCCACTGCAGGGAGACAGAACTGTGACTGGGAGCCAGAGCGCAGACCACGTGACGGCTGGTGAGGAGGAACTACCTCTTGTAAATAGTCAGGAGCAGTTTTAAACATGCAGGACTGTAATTATATATTATATATTAATATATGTAATAATTATATATTAAGAAAAGATTTTCATGACAAAGACAAATAAATTTTGTTAACATTAATATACTTTAAAAGAAATAAGTGTATACCTTACAGCATAGACATGCTTAACACAGCGACTACTTTCAGTCGGCACACGCAAGTCTCATCCAGCAGTTTAGTTCGAAGAAACTGTGAGGAAGGGGAGATGATGACGATACAGATAGTGGTAGACGTGGCAATCAACATGTTATCAGACTCCCTCGACGTCTCCACTCGTCGTTGTCGTTATCTGTGTTGACGTCAGTCACAGCAAGCACACTGTACTTGTTACTGCACCACTAAGGAGGGAGAAGGCCGTCCATGAGCACAATAACACGGAGATGACAAGGACATGTATTGTTTCTTTATTTATTTTTCACTGAAGTAGCATTTATGTCTTTTATTTCTCCTTTGGCCCCACCGCTGGCAAATTCCAGCGGCTTTTTTCTATTTTTTTTACGTTTTAAAATGCATTGTTTCGGATTAAAAAAAATTAACGAATTTGATAGTTGATTCATTGTTCTTTCGATTGATCTTTTATGTCGTAGTTTTTACGTTTGACAGTAATTTTCTGGGTTTTCCCACGCTACCTGTCTTTCTGTTAGGAAAATGGCTAGCAAATACCCCGTGTTGAAATTTGACCGGCAGCTTTGAAAATGTATATTTATTAACCTACAGTAAAGACAACCATAAGTAATACACCGTTTTTTTTGTATTTTTTTGTCGACAGTGCACTTAGAGAAAAGTAGAATGAAATTAATACATGATCCAATCAGGGGTATAGGATCAACACATGTTTTGTCGATAACAGTTGAAGCTGTGAATAATGTACTTAATAAAGTACAGCGTTGCGTAGTTCCGGTCTACATCAACGAGAGCACTCACTGCCTTCAGTGTTTCACTGACCGAATGAGGCTTGTAAAATATTTAGTCTGAATGTCAGTCTCGCATTTCACAACCTCCAACAAGTTTGACTTCCTTCACGTAGCTTTCTTTTAAAAAAAGCTGTGTGCCATTCGACGGAGTCGTTATGAAATGTTAAAGAAATAAAAAGGATCGCAAAAGTCGGTTGCAGAGACACGAAGTTCACTCGACACGGGGCCATGTTTGACTCACACTGGGCCGCGTGAACCACACACACCGTCCATGGGCGGAACACGAGGTCACTAGAGCTGAGGAGTGAGGGCATGAACTTCGTGTTTCTTAATGCACAAGGATCATTGCGATCGGTTTAAAGAATATAAGGTACATACATGTACATGTATACATTATGTACATGTATCAATTTAAACCAAAAGCTGAGCATCCTACTTTTAACAAGAAGAATAAGAAGGAAGCGACCACACACTACAAGCGCTATACAAGGTTCCAGAAAATTTGGGTCTCAGGCCCGGGTCGACAGGGAAGAGAGTTAAACAGGGACAGCGTAGAGATGGTGGGATCATCATCCAACAAGATCTTTGAGGATTTGTTCTCTTGTAAATGCTTCGCATTTGCTGCAACCATCAACCGGCTTTAGAGTAAAATAACTGGAAACCCACGACAGTGTTGATTTGTGTTCGTTATTGTGAGATTGGGCAAACACCCTCTCCCCCATCTACCCTGTTACATTTTTGGCGCCCAGTGTGGGGCATGGGCAAAACTCCGAAAAAAATCAAGTGAGCTTAGTGTTACCATGGAGACAGTGGAACTGTCAGCAGAAGACAAACGAGTAGTAAAGGCTTTTAGAGACCTTGGGGGTGAGGCCCGAAGGCGACACCGCTGCCGACATACAACAGTGGATGGCAGACTATGCTGAGACTCGGCAGGTGAAGGGAGCTACATCGTCCAGTGCTACAAAACCGCACTTACCACGACTTCCACCCTTCTTCAGTGGGAGAAGCGACACTGCGCTCGACTTCTGGAGTTTGAACTGATGTGCTTCCCGGGACGATCTACTGACGATATTGTGTTGGAGGCTGTTCACCGTTCATTGAAAGGAGAGGCGGCTTGAGTGTCTGGGCCGGCAAACGACATTAGACTAACCGCTAACAAAAGTTTGAGAGCATATTGGGCCAAGTGGCAGATGACCAGGACATACTCAGCACCTTTTACAATGCACGCTAGGAGGCCGGGGAAGATGTCACTCAGTTGCGGTGTCGCATCAAAGATATACTGACACAAGCCCTCACTGAGAATCACGTGTACAACGAGAGGCTGCGCTGCGGACTATGGGATGGTCTGTGTCAGCCCCTGAAGGACAGGACTGCCTACAAGTGGAGATGGAGGCCCACGTTGATAGTCTATTCCGCGTCATACGGCAGACAGAGCTGCACGCCGAGGGACCAGCATACAAGTCAGGTGTTAGTACTTAGCAACAGATTCCAAAGCAGCGACTGCCACGCCCCCACTACATGCTGTAGAAGTGGTAGCAAGGGCCACATCCAAGTGCGCAAGCCTTCACACTACAGCTGGCCCGCAGAAAAGAGCAACGGGTAGGCCAGCACTCGCCAATACCAGGCCACGAATGATGACAGCATCAACAGGTTTCACGCCTACGATGACAGGAGGAGCTACACGTTTGGTGAAATTAAAATCAAACCAGTGTAACACCACCTGGTCTCCTGTACTCTCACTGATTACACCCTCAGTCTACTGTACATCACACCTTTCACTGATGATGTCAGCTCAGAGCTGATTGTTGTTCTCGCAATACTTAGGAAAGTAGACTAAGTGCTTGAAATAAAATTGATTTATTGTTTTTCTTGTATTTGTATTTCCTTAAACACATTTGACAACAAATTGATTAATTTAAAGTATTTAAAGTATTAATTCCCAGTAGGTTACAGAAATTTATATTATTTACCTTTTTTCAGCTTATCAGAGATTTTTATGAAGAGGAAAGAAAGAAATGTTGAGGTATGTGAGCAACTTATTTGCGGATAAAAACACATACACAATCAATTCAAAGAAGTAAAGGCTGCCACAGACAAGTGCTCCCACTATTATATTTGCAGACACATCTTTTCTATAATTAAAATTTGAATGAATCATTAACGAGACGGAAAATAAAGTCTCTGAGCTTTGTGGCAAAGTATAACACATGGGGTTGTGACAGGGAAATGATACCGAAACAGTTTGAAGTTCTTTTTCCTGTTGACTTCGAGACGGATCACCTTGATTAAAAAACTTTATCTTACATAAAGCAGTTTTAGTTTAAAAATTTTTTAATTGTGGTGTGCACTTTAAAGTGATTATCTAAATAGAGTTCAAATATATTTTAAGACTATTTTTACCTTTTAATACAACATAGCGGTGTATTTTCATGTTAGTTTAATAAGCAAGGAATCCAGTTTTAAAGAGAAGTCAAACTCCACAAAATTGACTCTCATCACCATTCGGGGCCTCTAGTGGAAACTGCGAGAGTTAAGACTCATTTCGTCGTGGTGGGTCACAAATACATATTATAATAATAATTATAATTTATTATATATTACTAATAATAACTAACTATTAGAAAACATAAACACTTTACAGTCTATTTCATACAAGCTCATTATTGCACTGCTTTCAAAGCAAGTGATAATCTTTTGAAGTATTTTACTAATGCCTACTTGGGTTTAAAAAAAAACTTGCTTGTCTAATCTACATTTTTTTTGAAAGAACATTTTTAGTACTAGCTAACACATTTGCTGACAGCTTTCATTCATTTCAAGTAAGGGAGTGAGTGTCGTTATGGACAAAGATCTTAAGAAGGTGACGTAGCATTTACTTCTGGCCATGCTCAACACATGTATACATGTATTTTCTGTCTAGGTTTTTTTTTCTTTTTTTTTTTGTTCGTTCATCTGGCCAATCAACTGTATATCCGTCAGCGGTCGGGATTGGGAGGTGCCTGAATTCTGAAGAGACAGCACCAGGACCGGAGACTGTGGTGTGTGATTTTTATTGTGTTGTGTTTTTTTTTCTGAAGACTGTTTTTGGGAGGACTACGCCTTCAGGAGTGTAGGGAATATTGGGTTTGAAGGAACTATGGGACAACATTGAATTCTTGACTGTGTTTAGGTGTTTATTTTGAATTTAGATTTGTTAGTTTTAGTTAATTATTATTTTTTCTTTTCAATTATATTTGTCTTTAAATTTAACTATTTCTTTGTTGTGATCTCGTGTGAAAGTCAGTGTAGAGTGCACGTGACAGTCTTGTCTTGGCCCCTGGTTGCCTGCAGCGCTGTCAGCAATGTAACAATTGTCAATTAGCTCAGATTTTTCCAATTTTTTTAGTCAGTTTAAAAAATTTTTTGTAAAGAATACAGACAACAAATTCAGAAATATCTAAAAGAAATAGGTGATGACTTTGAGGAAAGAGGAAATAAACGGTTGCTACAGGTTTTAATTCGTGAAGGCTTTTATTTTGAACAGGTAGTCGTTTGTCTAAGTTAAATTTCTTTAGGCAGGGATTTGTCAAGAGCTCAATAAAAATCAACATTAAAAGCATCAGCGTGTAAAATTGTCATGTGATCATTGTTTGAGTTGATATCTGATAATTATTATAGCGCAAAATAAGTAAATACAATCAGCTGGAAATGTTTTCAGGGGACTCAGCCCCGACAAGAGCAGCCACCAAGGAAACGTCACACAAGCCCTGAAGTATGGTGACGTGTTGCTGTTGAACTGGGGGAGGGGGGACATTAGGGAGGAGTCAGCAATAGTCAGGGGAATGCAAGGGGCCGACAATCCCGTGCGGGTCATCAACAACGACTCGGATCTCGAGGACTTGATGTGGTCGGGAAACAATTGTGACGTGCGGGGTCTGTCGAGGAAGGTCATAATGTGTCTCGGCAAATCAACTAACCTCCCACATCTTCACATCATGGCCTGGTGCACGTCACAGCTGGTTGGACCCCCGTCTGTAGCTCCACACATATTGGTGATGTCATGTAGTCAGGGTGTTTTGAACACCAACATTTGATAAGCTATATAAATCTGCACTGATGGAGAAAGAAGATTTATAAAATGTAGTTCATAACGTTCTTTGGACATAATTTCTGCTTGACAATATTGTTGATATTAATCCTGAATAGATATAAAAAATAGAGAGAAAGAGAGATATCAGAGTGGAGATACAAACCTACGACAACAGATTATCACTCTCATGGTAACAGGCGCATTGACTTGTTACCTCCCTTCCTTAAGCAAGTACTGAGCGGGTTTCACTGCCAGTAGGTTTACTGTGCTGAGGGCTTTACGATTGACTGGAGTAGGGACCCGAGGGCACTCTGACTTGGAAACCTTGAATGTTAGTAATATGTTGACATAGTTTATACTATTTTGAATATTAATACCTTTTTGTGATTGCGACAACCTTAAGCCTCGAGTATCGATTAAGCCTCGAGTATCGAGCACTGCTAGCATGAAGTGAGAGTGTGAATGTCGTTCACTGTGAGCATGAAGTGAGAGTGTAAGTGTCAGTGAGCATAAAGTGAGAGAGTGTCATTCACTGTGAGGATGTAGTGAGAGAGTGAGTGTTGTTCACTGTGAGGATGTAGTGAGAGAGTGAGTGCTGTTCACTGTGAGCATGAAGTGAGCCCCCTTTCACACCAAAGGGAAAAGATCTTCTTACTCCACTGCGATCTTGTGGTTTAATGCCTTCGTGATCTGCTGTCATGGTGATCAGTTATAATTTGACAAAATCGTAATTCTTACACTTTCTGTAATTTAAAGATTCTATTTAAAAAATCGTCTCGAGTTTGTGTTACTACATTTATTTAAACGCGATATATTTATGTTTTCTCTGCTGTTTTGTCCTACTACATGTCATGTCAGAAATCGGCCTCCCATGTGCCACCCAGAAGAAGGCAGTTTCCTCCACAAAATAAAATTTAAAATATTTCTGCTGTAATGAGACTCATCCATAGTTATCACAAATGTTTATCTAAAGTGTTGTAATGAAAAACCTTTGTGATTATAATAATATAAAATTATATAATAATATAATCAGTAATGATAATAAGCCCTTCTGCACACTCTGCAAGTTCACTTTTTTTTTTTGACTGTCTGTCTGTCTGTCTGTTTGTGTGTTTTGCACCTTTCTGCATTTTTCTTTCTGTGAACCCGTCAACGCCATGTGTTTGTAGAAGAAAATGTAGACCACTGTATTACAATTAGAATTCTTGTTGAACATGTGACAAGCACGACGACTACACACCTTATCAAGCTTCAGCCATCAGTACTAAGGTTGTACAGGTTGTATACATATTCTTTCCTTGAAAACGGTATGTAACCACTGAAGACTGTGTAACGAGTTCAGAAAAAAGGAAGAGTAAGACGGTAAAAAGAAAAAGAGAGAAAAAAAAAACCACAGGTATCGTCAGGTGTGTGTCGCCTTTAGTCAACCTGTGTCGCTGTGAATCGTGCCCGATGTGTCTCACCTTTCACTAGTGTGTCTGCTGTTTAAGCTCTACAGAGTAGAAACAAATATTAAAATAGTTTTTTTTGTTTCCTACAATTGAGTAATAAATTTAACATATTATCTACCGTAATTATCATTATAAAAGTGAATAATAATGATAAATACCAAATAAATACCATCAGTACTGCTCATCATTTTTATTGCTTTTATGGCAATATCAATTTGTTCTTTACAATGCTTGTATCTGTTTATCTGAAAAGTATCCTTAGTTCGTGGTTCTGGAAAAGCGTACAATTTCGCATACAAAGACAACATAATTGAACAAAATCTTCGTCTTCAAATCTTTTTCATACGATGCAGTTTGAGTGATGTATAGTTCTCGTCAGTAATAAAATAATGAACTGTGTCTGGTAAATCAGTCTGTGCTTTTGTATTGTTCTAAATATGAAACTATTGGTTGATTATTATTATTTTACTAGTATAGATTGTTATGTATCAGTGCATTTAATTACACGTTTACCTACGCAAAATTAATATATTAAATTAAATAATAAAAAATTAGTCTTGTTAAGGTTTCTAACATCTTGATTTATCCAAGGTAAATCGAATCTGATAGGAATAGTACAATACTTGTGGATTAGAGTCGCTTTGCAACATCATGAAAATAAGCATTTAAAATACAGTAGGCTGCACTGAGTTTACATTCTGAAACAACAATCAGCACTGAGCCAACATCATCAGTGAAAGGTGTGGTGTTCAGTAGACTGATGGTGTAATCAGTGAGAGTACAGGAGACCAGGTGGTCTTAGACTCGTGTGACTTTCATTTCACTGAACGTGAAGCTTCTCATGTCACTGTGGGCGTCAAACCAGTTGATGCCGTCAAGACCATCAGCCCCGTCCGCCTTGTATCGGCCGTTGAGGTTAGAGGCGTGACACGCGTGGTACCACCAGGCGCCGTGAAACTTAGCGGCACAGTTGAAAGAGCTCTGGTCATTATCTCGCTCATAGGTTGAAAAACTCTGGTCGCTATGAAAGCTAAAGCTGTCTCCTGTAAGCACACACACACACACACATCATAGTCAGCTCAAGACAGTCCTACAGTCGACACTTAAATCACAACAACCAGACTGAGAGAAGCTGGTCTCAGTAGCGCCTACTGCGTGCTGTAGGTATGTTCTCATAATTCTACAATAACATGTCTTGTGTGCTGTAGAAACGGGAGGTCTAGGTAAAGTTCTCATTTTTGATATCAAGGAAAATACGTCCAAGTTATGTTTTCACCTTGTTTTGCAGGCTGGTACACTGGTGATTAAGCTTTTACATAGAATCGAGCATTCATCAGTCGGATCTTTGTTTCTGATTTTTAGTTTTTGTTTGTTTTTTAACACAAGGGTTTTTTTATTGCTGACATTCACTTTTGGGTGCCCATACAATAAAACGTGTATCTGTTTGAAATTCTTTTGTTTTGCGAAGGTCTAATGACATCTTCTACACTGTCAAACGCAAATCGATTATCTCCTACTTATAGGAGTCACTCAATATCTTCCGATTTACTTATCATTATGTGCTCAGTTGAGATACATTTAAATATTTTGTGAAGTAATTATAATTTATCAAGGGTCCAACCGCCTCTATACTATTAATCTGCAGCGACACTGTCGGACTGTTTGCTGTTGTACATGACATTGGCGGACATTTTTCACAAATGTTCTAGTGATGAGTAAAGTAATGTCTTAGAATATTCTAACTGAATAAATAAATAAATACTAAATAGCATGTTTCTATAGCGCCTTTTTCCAGTATAAGCCAAACTCAAGGCGCTGTACATAGAGGTGCGAGTTCACACTTTTTTGGGGGCGAGATCGCCATAAATAAACAAATATGCAAGAAAATTATAGCTGTAGAAGATCTTTGCTAAATATTATCAAGCATTCATCCATATTTATCTAGTTGAGAAAAGAATTAAAATGACAGGAATGTACAGCCCAGATAGCAATGAAACATTTTATAAACGTTTCAAAAACACTAACATGATTGTAATAATGTAAAAGTTTGATATGAAACATTTTAGAAACATTTTAGAAACATTTCACAAACATTTTAGAAACATTTACCGAATATACATTTAGAACTGAAACATTTTTGCAAACATTTTAAAATGGTAGGAAACATAACATTTAGTCAAAAATATTAAATAAATGATGTAGTGAGTATGACGTAGAATGTATGACGTAGTAAGGGAGGGTTGAATGAGAGAAACGACAGAGGATGAAGCTATAGAACAGAATATAGACACTTACTATTAAGTAATATTCAAACTCTAATGTGTATTCTAATAAAATATATGTTTGCTTGGATTTGTAGATTTGAAAACTGTTGTAAAATCATTCATATCAGAACACAGTTAAGTCACAAGTCACCAGGAGGCACTAAAACTCGTACATTTATGGACAAAACAAAACGACAGATCTCGTCCCCTGCAACCAGTCAGTCGAAGGGACAGAACTAATAACACAGACGGGTAGGGGACACCATTTTCAAAAAAAAAAAAATTCTTCAGCTATTTTGAGTTGACGCAGAATTGTGCTGGCTTATAGGAGACTGATAAACAAATTCCGAGACAATTGCCCTAGAGTAGGAGAGATTAAAGTACAGGTATCTTTTTTTAATTGGACCCTCACAAGAGCCTCATCGTACAGGTAGCTAATGATGCTACCAGAAACAAGAACTTGGACTCTCTAACTCAGTGGCGTCTCTAGTCTGCCGCTCACCTGATGTATGATGAAGCTCCCTCCATTTTATTTCTCAGGTGATATTTTTTCGCCCTTAAGTATTCGCTTTCCGTCTTATGCAACCTTTGTTTGCATTCAATAGACTAAGTACCGGAAGCAGTCGCTTATGCCGGATAGCGGGCTGCTATACTTTCCCATAATTCTTATACTTATTTATATTCTCTCTTTGTTTTCTTTTTTGTTGGAGTGGGGGCCCGGTGTGACAGGTCGAGAAGCCGCCACATATGTTGTGTACTTCCCCTCCTCCCGTTATGCTTCTATTTGTACCTACATGCTGTCAGGTACACATTTCCAACTAGGTCGACGTAAAACAAATTTGCCCGAGTATCGAACCAGCGCTTCTCTGGGTTCGCGCGTCAGACCTTTAACCTTTTAGCTTTCCTCTTCCGTCAGTACTACCTTTAGCTAATCAATATTACCATATCAATATTACCATATCAATACATCCCTTACATCGTAAGTAAAACAGTTGTGATTTAAAAAACGTTTTTCGCTGTCTTTTTAAAATAGCAAGCAAACTGATCACCTATTGCCAGTGATTAAAAGGAAAGAAATGGCTTGATATAATACATTTGCCATCTAGCATCTCTTCTCACAAGTAAGTTTGTGCTTCATATCATTGTCCACTTGGTACCGTGTTATAGTCATTTATTTAGTTTATCTATTGACCAGTCTGCAAAGCCAGCCTCTCAGCCACCCGACTAGACAGTCACTGTCTGTCTACAAGACTCTTACTGCACACACGTACCCGCGTTACCCGAGTAGCCGGACACAGTAAGTCTGTAGTTTGTCTCAGGTCCATCCACCCTGAATGACGAGTACTCAGCATAGTGATGTTCTCCATTCACCTCGCCGAGGTCTACACGCAGTCTGCTGGAATGTACTGTGGTCAAATAATGAAGCCTGGACAAACCTGAAATAGTAGAGTGACGAGGGTTTGTTAGCCTGAAGAAAGACATTAAATAAAAGTCATACTATTGCAGGAAGAAAAAGAAAAATCAAGGATAATTTGAATGGGTGGAAATAAGGGCTTAAGTCAAACAGGTTCACAGTTAAACCAATGACGAGAAAAGCAAAGCACTGACCACCTACCCAGCCAAAACTCCCCAGTGATGTCACCAAACCCGGCCTCGTATTGAGTCCAGTTCCTGTAGAAGTCAACGGAGCCATCAACACGTCTTTGGAAAACCTGGTGACAACACACAATGTGACAGTGTTACTGGTGGATGTGCTGTTAGTGGTAGTACATCAGTGATACATCAACAACACACAGCAATAGTTGACTACAAAACCCCGTACATAGCAACCAGTGGTTGTAAGTGACACTGCAATGAAGACTACAAACACAAGAGATGCTTAATATTATCTTGACACGGACGATACGAAACACATGCCGTGTAACTGTGAGGAATAAACAGTAGAGATTAGGTTTCCACACACACACACACACACACACACACACACACACACACACACACACACACACACACACTTGATAAAGTTGATATGTGTCTACTATTAACTTGCATCTATTGTGTGGATAGATAATATATACGTACCATGAGTCAAACGTCCCCATGTCTACATACATACATACATACATACATACATACATACATACATACATACATACATACATACATACATACATACATACATACCACATCAACACCAAGAGACTCACCAACCAGCCGCCGTCGCCAGAGTCCATGTCACACCAGACCGTCATGGCGGATGTTTGGTTGACAAGAATAATGTACACACCTGACTCCCCTCCTAGTGTTTGTACGTCTACACATGACTCCACTGGTTACAACACACACGCACACACACACACACACACACACACACACACACACACACTATTCAGTTTTGCATACAAGTGTAGGAAACAACATATAAACACTACTTTAATATACACAGATCTACATTACAACGATTATCACACAAACTGTTTGACACTGAGTTTCGGAAATGTTTTCAATGTGTCTACGACCACAACGTTTAACCAGAACAGCCAGATATTGGACATGCAAACAAAACCTTACTGTTTCTTACCCAAATACAAACACATTATTTCCACACTTGTATCTCTTGCTTAACAAATAAATAAATCTAATACCGATAGGGGAAAATCTAGTACAAACTTATTATAAAATTGCATTAAATATTACACAAGCATTGCAAATTTTTATTTAAAATTAAACAAAACCACTTTTTGTCTCGACCTCTAAACTTCCTCAAAGTGTTTGTCTGTTAACTTTGCCTTAATTCTTGAATATAAGTGACTGTGAGAAAAACACTTTGTATATTCTCACCAAGTCGACACGAAGACTGATTCTGAGCGAAAAGGAAGCCGGCTGCACACTGACACCTTCCCATCATACATCGGCCGTTTATACCTGAACACTGACTGTCACTGCTGCAGGTGGTGTTGTAGGTGTGGTCAGGTTGTGACGTCACGCTGCTCCGACACATTCTTTGGTAGTGAGTCCAGTTTGGTCTGGACTTAGGACGCCAGTGTGATGGCGCTGTCACGGCCGTGACATTATGGAGCTGACACCACCCATCATAGGCTGCATCAGGTGAAAATCTGATTCATGATGGATGATGAATGGTGGATGATAGATGATGGATGGATGATGGTGGGTAATGGTGGGTGATGGATGGATAGATGGATAGATGGATGATGGATAGATGTTTGATGGATGGATGGATGATGGATGAATGTATGTAGGTACTTGCCCAGGATTGATCTCTGCGCTGACTGGTGATCAGAAATGAACATTAGGTAACACAAAATGGACGCTGGGATACGTATAAACACATTTATGAAGTACAAGAGTAAATATGTAACGTAGGTACCGACACACACAATTAATTTTTCGGTAAATTATCATTTTTTATGTTCACGTGAAAGTACAAGAAAATATAAGAAAAACAAAACAAAAAACTGAGTCTCTATCTTTATTAGTCTCGGAGATATTGTGGTTGAAGTTGTGATTTGCGTCACAGATGAACAACACTATTTTGAACCATGTTTGAAGCGCTCATATGTAGCATCTTAAAATTTTAGAAAGTTTGGTATATAATATGGCAGTCTCCAGTTTATGATTGTCAACCACTTAGCAGGCAAACAGATCCCGCCTCTTTCAAAAGTTGGTACAAGCGTGCAGTGACAATGGCGGCTAAGGCAGCGAGACACACTGAGACAAATATACTAAGTACTTAGGTCTGTATTCATTTGAACACTTATTGGACAAACGCTTTGTGAAATGCGATTTATTTTGTTTATGTACAATGACACATGGTAGATTAGTAAATATTAACACAAAATGAGTGAGTCACATCAATCTGTTCCATTGCCTTGGCATATGGGTTCTGGTCGCAGATATGCCCAGGTCGTATAGTAGTACAAAGTATACCAGCAGTTCATTTATTTCACCCCAATGCATGTGACATGTGTGAATATATATATATATATATAGATCAAACATATATATATATAAAACGTATAAAACACATATTTGTGTACATTCAGCTGTATGCTGCGCTGTATTGACTTGTCTGGCTATCGTTACTGACCTCGAAAATCAAGGGTGAGACAACCACTGGTCTGGACACACCGCTCCATGCACTTCTGCACTGAGGACTCCGAACTTATTCCCAGGTTGTTAAAGCCTCTGATGTTGCTGTCAGGATAAGCGACGAAGGCCTTTTGAAGGTTCTCTAACTTACATGCTGAAAAGGCGATGTCCCGCACTTGTCAATTGTCACCATATACAAATGTTATCATGTTATCATATTCAAATGTTATCATGTTATCATACTCAAATGTTATGCTGTTATCATATTCAAATGTTATCATGTGATCATATTCAAATGTTATCATGTTATCATATTCAAATTTAATCATGTTATCGTATAAAAATGTTATCATATTCAAATGTAATCATGTTATCGTATACAAATGTTATCATGTCATTTCTTACAAATATGGAACAATAGTCAATTGCACGAGTAACTAAGAAAAAATGTGTAAGACAAATGTTTATGCCTGAAAAACACTTGTAATAGTCCGTAGAATGTTTACTTACTTAAAAGACAGGAACCGTTACTTGTGGTGAACAACCCGGGACGACAAACACACGTACCGTTGAAACACTCAGTTGTCTGCTCCTGACAATTGTCCTCAGTGACACAGACTTCAGATAACGACTTTGACGACTCCGAGCTGGTAGCACATTAATATTATGTTAAAACACACACACACACACACACACACACGCGCGCGCAAGCGATATTACTTACACAACGAAGACAAGGCGTTTCATTTGTACGATTTACGTAGTTAATGTAGATAATTTTCTATATATTTTCTGCCTTAATGTCCACAGCCAATTATACTAACATGAACACTTTTAATGAAAACACCTTTTATTAATATAATCCTTACAATAGAATAAAATATTCTCTTCTTTAGGAAGGTTTTGTTTCAAAGCAAACTATTCTTGACTATAACATTAATAAACATATAATAAACATATAACCAACGTCCTATAAGACGATAAGTGAATTCAGAGCATTACGAAATGTAAACTACAATTTTATTTATTTAAGCATGAGTGAGAGCTTGCTAGCAATAGTGTGAAGATGTGATAATAACAAACTAAACCAGCTTTAACTAAAGTCACTGGTAACTTAACTAACAGGTCCTACCTGCCCGTCTTCTGACCCTCCAGGCAAGAGAAAACACACAGAAGGAGTAGCGAGGATAAAAACATTTTTCTCCTCTTTTGAAAAACCTGTAACCATACATAAATATGTTACAAACAGAGCTTCTAGAAAAAATGCATTAATCTAGTACAACCTTCTCTTTTATAAGTAGATTTCCAGACGACAGATGATTTTGCTGCTGACCCTCATTGGTGAGGGTATTGAGCGAGAGGGAAACCTCACCGCTGTCTCCTCAAACCATCTCGTCGTCTCTTCCATTGAATCTCTTGTTTAAGCAAACGACTTACAACATGCAACTCAAAGTGCAAGACGAAAAGGTTTGCTCAAAATTCACGTTGAGAGAGATGCAGCGATTAGCTGCTCATTGTGGTGTCGTCTCAGTCTGGTCAGTGTTATCCACAGACAAACTGTTTCACCTAATTGTTGTCTTGATGTGGGTCACTCTCCGTGCGACACTACTGTAGAACTCTTACCATGATCACAAACATTCAGTTCAGATCCACACACGCTACTTCCTTTTAGACATTAAACGTGTTAACCGTTAGTCCGCTCTGTTTGTTGAAAAAGCAGAGGAGTGATGGCGGAAGTGGTCACACATCCATGTTTACGCCTTGCAAGCAACTGCTTGAGGTCCTCACAAGATTGTTACAGACCGTTGATCTTACTTTCTTTCTGCCTTGGAAGACAATGCATGAATGACATCGGACCGAATTGCGCAAACCTTTCTGTGTAGAGCACAATGTCCTGAGTCAAAGAGAGAGAACTGCGGTGTGCCAGAAATGACATTTGGAGACTAAATTGTTGTTTGTTTGTGTTTGTCATGTGTTTATGTTTGAATGGGATTATCATGGTGTAGATAAGTGAGTGTGAATGGTAGTTGAAATGGACGCTAATACTATTGTAGCTATGAAGTACGAATAAAAGGACAGGACTAGCACCCTTTTCCTTCAATGAAAATGGAACAAAAAAACTGAAATTGAGCATTCGTGTTTTCCGAGGTGTGCTTGTGTGTATACGTTTATTATCGACTACGCGTACATGCGTGTGCGTGTGTGTGTGTGTGTGTGTGTGTGTGTGTGTGTGTGTGTGCGTGCGTGTATGTGTGTGCAGGTGTGTGCGAGTGGCATGTTTCTTGACTTCCGATAGAGTGTAAATGTTCATCTTAATGTGGCAATACTATGAGACTATGACGTTTACTTTAAACACCTGCTGGTGTGACTATGTTTATGTTCTTGTTTATCTTGATTCGTCATAGTAACTGTTTGTGTTATATGGTCTGTACATTATGTGCTGTGATTTTTTTGTCAACACACAAACGCTTGCGATCAGTATTTAAGTCTATATTTCTTAGTTTGTAATCAGACTGAGGCCTGTAGTACTCACTTGATCAAAAGCCGATGTGTGCTTCACGTAGACGAGACTTGCCACGTGACAGCCTTGATGAGACGCGCGTGTTTATAGAAGCAGGCGGCGAGAAACTAATGAACATCAGTTACTGGAGGCGGACCTGCTTGACTGAGACATGGCACCACACAGCCCACCCCCTACAGGACTGAAGACATTTACTGCCTTGTGCTACCCTGACATTAGTTTTTATTGTTGTGTGCAGTCAGCATCTCACCTTTCGTTGGCAGCCCTCGCCGCGTCAACACCTTGCACAGCCAGAGAGAGAAAATACCTTTATTAACTTGTAAAGTAATGTTTGTGTATGATGATGAAGGTAGAGGTAACTAAAGTACTGGCAGAACACCCACCACTACTGCCCACCTCATAAACATGTCACCTCCGGGGAGTAAGAGGCGTCTGGTGGGAGGAGGTCTGAACTAGTGACCTGCCCTTCCTCAGTGTCATCGTGACAAGTGGGAGGTTCAACAATGCGCCATCGAGTACAGCCCGTGTTGTCATTGGTTACTAAACAGTAACAGTCTGGTAATTATTTCTCAATTTAAAAGTGTCGTTCAGAACTGTTATCTCTGTATGTAGCATAGTTTTCAACCTTATTCAGCTTGTGTCCCTGTTAATCGTGTCACACGTGTGTCGCCTTTTGCTGGTGTTGTGTTGTAAAGATAGTTGTGATATTAGCTAGTCTACTTGTTGTAAGAATACTGGTTTAGAGAAGTATTTTATGTATTCTTTGCTTGATTATTTTTTTGTCATTGAGTTTAATTACTCCTGTCTCCTGGAGGGACCTTGTACGCCATAATGATGACTTGTTAATCTTTCTGAAAGAATGCGCATGTCCGTGACAGTACATGGTGATGTTATCACATTTAGTCACATGTGCAAATAAATAACAGTACTAATTATAAATTGAATTGCTTTTATTGTGATATCAGTTTATTTTTTATAATGCTTGTATTTGTTTATGTGAAAAGTATCCTTAGTACATGGTAGAAAAGCCTAAAATTTCGCTTAAATATACCAACCGCAACATACTTTAACAAATACTTCGTCTTCAACTCTTTTTCCTACAATGCAATTTGAGTGATGTATAGTTCTCGTCAGTAAGAAAATAATGAACAGTGTTTGGTAAATCAGTCTGTGCTTTTGTATTATTCTGAAAATGAAACTATCGGTTGATTGTTATCTTTTTAACACTGTTTAGCTACTAGTGGTATGTATCAGTACAGTACATTACACTTTTTCTTCAAAATAAAAAAAATCAATGTTAAATGAAAAATAAAACTTAGACTTGTTTAGGTTTTAAACATCTTGGTTTATCCAAGGTAAATCAAATCGGATAAAAAAGTACAATACTTGTCAATTAGAATCACTTAGCAGCATCATGTAAATAATTATTGAATCTACATTATAAAATATTGATGATGATGATGTCCATTTGTAATGCGCAGGTATCCATTCGGAAAAATGCTCATTGCACAGCAAAAACAAAATAAATAAAAAATAAGACAAAAAAATAAAGTAAATAAATAGATAAACACCAGGAAAGTAAAAAAATAAAGACACAAGTGTTGCTTGGTTGTTTAAGTTTAAGTCCGTCTTAAATAAACAGATGGGTCTTCAGTCTCTTTCGAAACGTGGTTGGTGAGGTGATGGTGGACAATGACGATGGCAGAGCATTCCACAGTTTAGGTGCCGCGTTTTTGAAGGCCCTGGCTCCAGTGTCTTCTTGTTAGTGTCTTCCACTGCAGGGAGACAGAAGTGTGACTGGGAGCCAGAGCGCAGACCACGTGACGGCTGGTGAGGAGGAACTACCTCTTGTAAATAGTCAGGAGCAGTTTTAAACATGCAGGACTGTGCAATCGAAGCACTTTGTGATCAATGCGCTTTTTCACTGGGAGCCAGTGAAGGCTCTGTAGGATAGGCGTGATGTGCTCAGTGGACGACTTTCGACGGGTGACAATCCTGGCGGCTGTGTTTTGAACTCTCTGGAGTCGATCCAACTGCGTAGCAGGTATACCCCACAATGCACTATTACAGTAGTCTAATCTTGATATGATGGTAGCCACAGCAAGTGAGTTGGCAGCAGCTTGAGTCAGCAAAGCCGTAGTCTACCTAAAGTCCTCAGAAAGTAGTAGGATTTTGCCACAACAGAACTAACATGATTACACATGGAGAGCTCTGCATCAATAAACAGCCCGAGGTCTCGTACACAGTCAGCAAAGGCTATGGAGGCGTCACCGACCTGCACATCACTATAATGCCGATCTGCTCCCTTCTGGCCCTGGGGCCGCACAGTAACGCTTCTGTCTTGTCGTCGTTGAGTTTAAGACGATTTCTAGTCATCCATGTCTTCACCGCGACACAACAAGATTCAAGTCGTTAAAGCGCATTCCTAGCCACTGCTAGGTCGGGGGGAAAACTGTTCAGAATCTGTATATCGTCCGCAAAGAACTGTCGTCCCATCTGAAAGCGTTCAATTACCTGTCCAAGCTGTGAAGTATATACAGAAAATAATCATGGACCCAGAACGGATCCCTGTGGTACGCCACACACCAGAGGAACTGCCTCAGAGCTTGCAGAGCCGACAATCACTCTCTGAGATCTCTCGGCAAGATAGGAGTCAATCCACTGCAGCGCAGCGCCCTGGATACCAGCCTCTGACGAAAGTCTCTGGAGCAGCAGGCGCTGGTTGATGGTGTCAAATGCACTACTCAGATCGAGTAATACTAACAGCACTAAGTTGCCAGAGTTGACACTACATATTGTGAGAACAACAATCTGCCAACATCATCAGTGAAAGGTGTGATGTACAGTAGACTGAGGGTGTATTCAGTGAGAGTACAGGAGACCAGGCGGTGTTACACTGGTTTGACTTTCATTTCACTGACTGTGAAGCTCTGATAGAGTCGCTTTATTCTTTTTGTGCGAAAGAACACATATTTGTCTGGCCCGTGCATGTCCTTGGAATAGAGAGTGACAATCAGCTTCACGAGATTGTGACACAACTATTAGAAGTTTTAGACGTAAATGTTTATAAAACATTTTAAAAAGGTAGAAATTTTTTTTTTAATAGTTTGAATGCAAACATTACTAAACATTTTTAGATGGGCAAGAGAAACGTTTCCGAAAACATTTTCTGCAAACATTATTCAAACATTTCGTGAGAACCTTTATAAAACATTTATAAAATTTTTCAATGCTCTCTGGGAGGTTGCTGCACTACTTGCACAATACCAGTGTCTATTCCAGCAGCAACAGTTTTCGCGCCAGAATGTGGATAAATGTGCTCATGGGGATATCATTGGGTTGCTGTTGTTGTCTAGAACAAAAGTTGCCATAGTTATTGCCAAACTACTAAGGCACCAAGTGGAATGCGTAGGCGGTGGAAGGCGTGAGGTCTCTGACAGGTAAGACAGGTGAGATAGTCACAGCTGTCATCACCTTCACACTCGTCAGTAGAAACATTTTTCTGTCCCTTACATGTGGCGAGCAGTGGCAGATCTTCATTCCCGCCAGTACCGACCTTTCCTGTGAATTGATCTTTACAAATTGAGCCCAGTGAAATGTTTTAGGGCTACACAGCTGACTATTATAATCCTGGAACTGATGAAGAGAACACGACAGCAGACCAGAAACACGCAGGGGGCAAGATACAGGATGACAGGAGACACATCTTATCACAGACAATATAAGTGAAGCACAGAGATGCAAAATCTACTCTACATAACATCTAGTAACCTGCATGGCTCCTCATTCAAACAGTCCAGAAAAGAGGTGAACACAAAGTCATAAGTCAGCAGGAGGTACTAAAACTCCTCGTACATTCATGGACAGAACAAAACGACAGATCTTGTCCCCTGCAACCAGTTAGTCTATTGCATCTATTGTGTGGATAGATAATATATACGTACCATGAGTCAAACGTCCCCATGTCTACATACCTACATACCAACCACATCAACATCCAGAGACTCACCAAACAGCTGCCGTCACCAGACCCTCTTAGCGGATGTTTGATTGACAAGAATAGTGTACACACCTGACTTGCCACCCAATCTCTGTACATCTACACATGACTCCACTGTTTATCACTGTCATGAGATAACTCTAATGGGTAGGTAACAATCAGCCCACTTAGTGTCTAGGGCGGTTTGCTGACAAGGCTGAGACCCTTTTAGCAAGAATGAGGGGGCGTATGTCCAGCGTAGAGGTATTGTTTTGAGAGGAGGCGCATGGAGCAGACGACTCTAAAAAGTTTTGGCTGGGCCAAACGTCAACAAAGTCTAGGGAGAGAGAGAGACCTTGAGGGCGCGCACCTGGTTGCCGCCAGACCACGTAAGTATACAGGGGGAGTGAGGCTTAGCCACCTGACCGCGACCACCTGTAGGCGTGGCCAATGGTCAGAGAGAAAGATTTCCTCCTGTCATTGCTAGCTATACTTGTTGCTGATTAGATGATGAGTGAGTGACTAATGGCATCCCTCGATTGTATGTATCTGTGAGAATGTAGAGATATAAGTAGAGGGAGACAAGAACAGACTTTGCTTACTTTCGGCAATACGTCAGAGTGGATGCAGCAACGGGTCAACAGCCGAAGCGACTTCAGCTTCCTAACGCCATCTACACTTCTCCCTCGAAGACTGAGTCTTAGCCACAAGGGCAAGACTCGGGAGGAAAGAAGTCGGGTTAGAGAACCTTGAGAGAAGGAGGCGAGTCAGTGACGACGGACTGTCAGGACTACCTGCTGTCGCCATGGAAAGCAAAGGGCTACGTTGTTGTGGGCTCGCTCTACCAGTGTGAGAGGTAGACGTTCAACGTTGAGGCCGTTAGAAGTCATCGGTTCTCAAGGACTGAGACCGTCTGTGGTGGTGTTCGTTTGGCGGCTGTATGAGGCATTACAGAAACCACGTGTGCGCTCAGTAGTGGCGCAAGCTCGAATCTGTGTTGCCGGGAGAGCAGTCGTTGCTCTCTGACGAGGTTGGAAGTTCGAGGGAGGAAGACGATGGACCATCAGACAATACTACGAGGGAAATCGTCAGTGTGTCGTGACAGTCAGCAGAACTATTGGACTCTCAACAAACCAGATGTAACAGAGCTAAGTTGGTGCGCTTGCCAGTGTGTATGGTATTTGTAAAGAGAGGCAACAGCACTGTAACATCAGAAGTACGCTTTATCACGGATAGTATTGGGACCCCCCTAGACGAGTCCATTTGCTTGTGTTCATTGTTTGAAATGCTTTTGTAAGGAATAAATATTTTCTGTTTTGTTATATGTTAAAATCACACGTCACTGAGTATTGTGTTCTGGGAAGAGCAGGGGTGTGAAATTGAATGAGCAACGTGAGTGTTTTCCCCTGCAGATTATGTTGACGTGGGCTGCTAGTGTTGAGTAATTGCAAAATTTTATTTAAAATAAAACAATCATTTTTTGTCTCGACCTCTAAACTTCCTCAAAGTGTTTGTCTGTTACATTTGCATTAATTATTGAATTTAAGTGACTGTGACAAAAAAAAAATTGTTTATTCTTACCAAGTGACACGGACTTCAGATAACAACTTTGACGACTCCGATCTGTTAGTACATTAATATTATGTTAAAACACGCACACACACACACACACACACACAGGTGTGAAAACGGTTCTTTTACTGAAAATGATATTACTTACACAACGAAGACAAGGCATTTCATTTGTACGATTTACGTATTTAATGTAGATAATTTTCTATATATTTTCTGCCTTAAAGTCCACAGCCAATTATACTAACATGAACAGTTTTAATAAAAACACGTTTTATTAATATAATCATTGCAATAGAATAAAATATCCTCTTCTTTAAAAAGGTTTTGTTTCAAAGCAAACTATTCTTGACTATAACATTAATAAACATATAACCAACGTCCTATAAGACAACAAATGAATTCACAGCATTACAAAATGTAAACTAGAATTTTATTTAAGCTTGAGTGAGAGCTTCCTAGCAATAGTGTGAATATGTTATAATAATAAACTGCACCAGCTTTAACTAAAGTCACTGGTAACATAACTAACAGGTCCTACCTGCCCGTCTTCTGACCCTACAGCAAGAGAAAACACACAGAAGGAGTAGCGAGGATAAAAACATTTTTCTCCTCTTAAAAAAACCTGTAACCATATATAAAGATGTTATAAAAAGAGCTTCTAGAAAAAATGAACAATCTAGTACAACCTTCTCTTTTATAAGTAGATTTCCAGATGACAGATGATTTTGCTGCTGACCCTCATTGGTGAGGGTGTTGAGCGAGAGGACAACCTCACGGCTGTCTCCCCAAACCATCTCGTCGTCTCTTCCATTGAATCTCTTCTTTAACAAACGACTAACATTATGCAAATCAAAGTGCAAGACGAAAAGGTTTGCTCAAAATTCACATTAAGGACATTTGCGTATCTTGTATGCTTGGTATGTTCTTTATGTTGAGCTTGTGCTGATTGTAAACATTTTTGAGTGAGGTACTATTTTCCTGCTAGTCAAGCAGTATTTGTTCTGTTGTAAAGATGGTTGTGATATTAGCTTAACTACTTGTTGTAAGAATACTGGTTTACCTTATTTGGAAAAGTATTTTATGTATTCTTTGCACGATTAATTTTTGTCATTCAATGAGTTTAATTACTCGTGTCTCTTAGAGGGACGCTGTACACGATAATGATCGCTGGTTCTTAATCTTTCTGAAACAATGTGCATGTCCTTGACAGTCAGTACATGGTGATGTTATCACATTTAGTCACATGTGCAAATAAATAACAAGAGTACTACTTATAATTTCAATTGCTTTTATGGCAATATCAATTTATTTTTTATAATGCTTGTATTTGGTTTTACTCTGCAAATTTAGCAAAATTCAATGTTAAATTGAAAATAAAAATTAGACTTGTTTAGGTTTTAAACATCTTGGTTTATCCAAGGTAAATCATTTCGGATAAAAATAGTACAATACTTGTAACTTATAATCACCTAGCAGTATCAAGTAAATAATCAATTAAAGTACAGTAGACTGCACTCAATCTACATTATACAATATTGTGAGAAAAACAATCTGCACTGAGCTGACATCATCAGTGAAAGGTGTGGTGTACAGTAGACTAAGGGTGTAATCAGAGAGAGTACAGGAGACCAGGTGGTGTTACACTGGTTTGATTTTCATTTCACTGAACGTGAAGCTCCTCATGTCATTGTGGGCGTGATACCAGTGGATGCCGTAAGTACCCGCAGCCCCGTCCGCCTTGTATCGGCTGTTGAGTTCAGAGAAAAAACACTGCTTGTACCACCAGGCGCCATACCAGTAAGAGGCACAGTTGCCAGGCGAGTTGTCGTTATCTCGTTCATAGGTTGAAAAACTCATGTCATTGTGGTACCTCAAGCTGTCACCTGTAAACACACAGAGACAACTCTACAGTCAACACTTAGTATACATCCATAGCAACCAGACTGAGAGAAGCTGATCTCAGTAGCGCTTACTGTGTGTTGTAGGTATGTTGATATCATAATCAATAATATGTGTTCCGTGTTGTGTAAACAGCAGCTAAAGAAAAAAATTCATTTTTGGATGTCAGGGAAAACACGTTCAAGATTTGTTTTCACATTGGTTTGCAGGCTGCTGTACTGGTGATTAAGCTTTACTTAAAATCGAACATTGATCAGAGGGATCTTTCTTGATGGTTAGTTCTTGATTGTTTTTTAAAAGCTTATGTTGATTCATTCAATAGCTACCGAATTGCATATCATGTATGTTCTTAGTTCAGATACATTTGAATATTTTGTGAAGTAACTATAACTTATGAAGGGAGTATACGCATCTATACTGTTAATCTGCAGTGACATCTGTCGGACTGTTTGCTGTTGTACATGACATTAATAGACTTTTTCACAAATATTCTAGTGATGCGAAACTTAATGTCTAAAATATGCTAACAGATAGTAAATAACTAAATAGATAAATAAATAATAAAGACCCCGTTACTATTTGGCCTTTTTCCATTATTAGCCAGACTCAAGGCGCTGGACATATAGGCACGAGTTCACACCTATTTAGTGCAGCATCTCCATTAATACATAAATATTCAAGAAAGGTATACCTCTAGAAGATCTTTCCTAAATGTTATCAAACGTTCATCCATATTTATCTAGTTGAGATATGCTTTTAAAATGATAGAACTTTGCAAATTCAGTTCAGTAAAATGTTTTAGGGCTACACACCTGACAACTATAATCCTGGCACTGAGGAAGCAAAGACGAATGTCAGGAAGGCTGGTGGTGCCCATGTTCAGATCTGAAGGATTCAATTGTAGGAAGGTTTGTGTTTGTGTTAGGTTGCCACTTTGCCCATTTCGTACGGGAGAGGTGGATGGTAGGTTTGTTGTATTTTGATCCTTTTATAGGATATAAAGCTGTGTGTTTACGGAGATGACTAATTTACAAGGGGGGTAGGATGTTTTACTTTGTGTATCTGCACGAGCGCGCAAGCATAATGTGGGGGTCGTTATAAGACAAATACTGTCGGGAAAGGGATTTTGTGTAAATAACATTCTGCTCAAATCTAGCAAAACTAAGTCTGGTAAGAAGACATATATTTATCACATCATTTATTATGCTACTTCTGTTTTCTTCCATTGTTTATTAATCTAACTTCCAACATTTACATCCAGTAATCCAGTTACGTAAGTAATCCAATCCAGTAAGTGAAGTACGTCACTCATAATTGAATTACCTGAGTATCTGGACACGTGATGTCTTATACCTTGAATCACACCTGAGCTTTCGGGTTTAAAATGCCTATCAAGTACTCAGGGTAGAAAGTTCGACCAGCAGCTTTGAAAATTTATATTTATTGACCTAAAGTAAAGACTACCTTCAGTAATACACCGTTTTAAAGAGCATTTTTAACACGTTCTCTTGGTGTAAATTAAGATACAATGGTTTAGTCTTCGAGCATTAAAATGAAATGAAAGATTACGACTGTACGCGCTTTAGAACTTTTGAAAGTCGCCGGTCGGATATTAAAAAAAATTATTTACAAATCTATACAGACATACAGTACCAAACAAACATATGTTTTATAAGAATATACATTAGAATTTTAATATTACTTACTATTTTCTTCTCTTTTGCGGTAGTTGAAGTAAAAATCCATGTCAAAGTGAGACACAACGTGCTTTGATTCTTGAACTTTCCTTTGTTTACTAAATAATCTTGACTTCCTGTCAGCTCAAGGAAGGAAATTGTGATAGACTATTTCCCAACGGTTTTAGTAGTTTCCTCCTTTATGTTTTTTAAATTTTTTTAAGGCTTATGAAACTTTTCTACAACTTTTTCTTTTTACTCAGTACCATGGCATTTTTTTGTTGGGACTACTTTAAAAGTGTGATTTTATGCAAACACAAGGTAAAGATGATTCTTTTTACACATTTAGATCTATCGTTATCAATTTAAATTGTTCTTCTACCTCCTTTGGTTATTTTTTATGATTTTTTTGAAAATTGGGGACTATCGTGCGAGACAGAGACACTACAGGCTTCTAGCAGCCACGAGTTCAATGAGTTGTGTTCCATGACCACGTACCCGCGTTACCCGAGTAGCCGGACACGGCAAGTGTGTAGTTTGTCTCAGGACCGTGCACCCTGAATGACGAGTACTCAGCATACAAACGGTTTCCATTCACCTCGCCGAGGTCTACACGCAGTCGGGTGGGTCTCCCTTTGGTCAGTCTGTGAAGCGTTGCCAAACCTGAGATAGAACATGGCAATTATCTCACAGTAATAGATACAAAGGTATATATATATATATATAGACAGAGAAGGCATTTTATAGAAACAAGACGAAGACAAATGTAGTTGCAGAGACAGACTAATTTAAAGACAAGTCTTTAAAGCCAATTTGAATTTCTATGAAAATCTCAATAATTAAAAAAAAATCTACGAAAATAATTAATTTTATATTCTTTAGTTAGCTAGCTTTATGTTTATTCAATTTATCCAAGTGAACCACAGCCGTGTTTGTATCAGGATTTTCTGTTGTGGTTAGCTCCCTTAGCCTTTATCTTTCCCAAGATTCCCCCAAGCTAGGATTGTGGTGTTGGTCTTATGCAAGCCTCTCTCACCGTAGTTAGAACAAGATGGATTACAAATAGCTGTGCTTACTTTTCATTTTAAGACGTCTAAGTCGTCCGAAGTAGGTGATACTAATTTCATTTTCACCTCTCCTTTGACTTGTGTGTTTGTTGTTTGAGGTTGTGATGTGTGTTTACCATACACTTACTTCACACAGTTTTTTTAACTTGCCAATTTTTTGCGGTGGTGTGTCACGGACCAGTCCGTGCCATAGTTTTTTCAGGCTATGTTAACCCTTTAACAACTTGTGGCTTACACGTGTGGACAAAGTGTATGCGAGAATGAACGTGATCAGTATAGAAGTAAGGGTTAAGTTTAGTGAACACTGCTCAGCAGTAGAGCTGAGCGTGAAAGAAATCCTATAAAAGGTGTTCAGGCCCGGGATACTGGGGGAAGAGAAGGATAGAGAACTGGGGTAAGACGTGCCGAGTCACGCGAGACAGAAGCAGATTGAAGGAGAAAGCGATCCTGTGTGGAAAACCTCGCCCAGAAGTGATCTTTATGGTGAGGGCGACAGTACCAGAAGCCTACCTGAAGCAGCAGAGACTGGATAAAGTACTACCGTCGAGGACAAGCGACGTTGTCTGGAGACCGACCGGACCCCACAGTGTCTGGATAACTGACGACTATTGAGGACTGGCGAGCTGGCCAGTTGGGGCATTCTCGGCACCGTTACGTCTGCAAGGATTATCTACTGTGACCCCCCCCCCCCCGCTCGTCGACACAGCCTTTGTGTGCGCCGTTAAGTGTCGGAAAGAACTGTGTTGTTCAGAGCAGTCAAGGTGTTTATTTTTCACCCCTGGAGGGAAGGATGTCCAGAGCGATTTGGATTATGTGTCATTGGTGTTCTTTACGTGTATGAGTAGTGATATTTGAGTTGGTGGATTCTGGGAGATTGGAGGTAGGAAGGGCGATTACCCGAATATAGCTGACTGCTGAACTGTAAAACTGTAAGTACTGTCATTGATAACTGTTATTTTGGGAGAGAACAGGACGAGGACATAGTGTCTCGTTGAAAAGGTATATATTGAGGGGAAAGCGGATGGCCGAGTGGTTAGAGCGCTGGCGTCCGAACCGAGAGCGCGCTGGTTCAATTCCAAATAAGCGCAGCAAACTTCCCCCAGTCGACCCAGCTGATGGGAATGGGTACCTGACTCCCTAGAGGGTTGGGGAAGGTAAGGCAGCGAGGGAGAGGAGATTGGCACCACCCTCATGTAAAAGCTGGCCCCGAGAAAAGTGGGGTCTCTAACACCTCACTCCCCTACGACCTGAGAAGGTTATGGGATGACCTTTACCTTACCTTTATATATTGAGAACAATTGAGATTGGAAGTCTGAAGTGTATTGTGTATTAAGAATTTCTGTGTTCATATCTTATGGTGTAAAGTCCTGGGCCACATGATCACTGAAGTAATATGATTTTTACAGCCTCAGGCAATCGTTTTGTGTTTTGTTGAAAGAACGCGCAAGTGTCAGGCGTGAGTGTGTGTGCAGCACCACCCGTGTCGTGACATGGTGAGAGCAAACTTTGATGTCCTTATCCACCATCATTCATTTTGAAAACTAAAATATTTGTTCTTTATTGTACACCTAGTACTTTTGACATAAGATAATATAAGCTGTAGAAGTGACACGGATCAGTTTAAAATGTTGTCTGCTTACAGGAGACCATTGCAGCAAACGTCTTAAGCGATGAAGTAGTCAGACAACAGTAGTTATCTTCATATATCACACTAATGTATGGAACGTATACATGACACTTATTTGTAACTTATACTTGAAACTTTTACATGGAATATATGATATTTAAATTTGGCTGTAATATATGACACATACAAGAACCAATTTTCATTACATTAACTACATTACAGTTTGACATTTTGACCCTAAAATCAAATCAAGATATTTGTATGTCCTTACATCTCTGGAAAAAAGCAATTTGTTTTTGGCATTTTAAATTTCTTAGTGTATTTCCTTGTTCTTTTTTGTTGTTGTTGACCTAATTTTTAATAATTTTATTTTCCCTCATTCTCTGTTTTGAAATGAGACACAATAGATAAGACACAATGGCAGGTACACTAGAAAGACAAGAGATAAGACACAATAGCAGGTACAATATAGTGACAAGAAACCACACACATTGGCAGGTACTATAGTGACAAGAAATGAGACACAATGGCAGGTACACTATAGCGACAAGAAATGAGACACAATGACAGGTACAACTGGTGACGAGAGAGAAAGCACAGGAGTAAGGGGGAGAGAACTTGCCCAGCCAGAACTCCTTACTGACGTCACCAAAGCCGCGTTCATATTCCTCCCACTTCCTGTAGAAGTCAACTGAGCCGTCACGTCGTCTCTGAAAAACCTGCACGTGACACACAAGAACAAGAACTGTTACCATGGATACTGATGTGCAGAGAGTGTTTGGTGGCTTCGCTATAATGAAGTTCAAGGCTCCAATCAAACACAAGAAAGAGATGTCACGCCTACCAGCCACCCGCCGCCACCAGATTCCATGTCACACCAGACTCTGTGGTCGTGGCTGTGGTTGTGGTGGTTGTCAGTCAGTCGAATGAAGTAGGCCCCGGACTTGGCTCCTGATTTCTGCCAGTCGACACATGTCTCTGTTTCCATGTATACAAAGTATAGTCAACTAGACTAGCAAGACAAGTTACATAGGATGTGACAACAGCGTTACACAATGTGTCAGTGTTACACGAGCTGTAATAATCGTTACAGTTACAGAAATTAATGTAATGGTGCGAGAACAAACAGACATTGACTCTGAGGTATTAACGTTTTCCTCTTGATTTGTTTTGATACATCTCCTGACACTCTCATATTTACTCTCATCTAGAAATCAACACCACCATCCCGGAAATAGCTAATGTAAGTTATATGACTAACACTCTTAAGCTTGCTCCTAGTCATGTCATGTGTTAGAGTATCTGTAGACCAGCTGCAAACATCACCAGACATTTGTTGAAAGATTTAGTTAAATAAAGTCACGTGACTCTCACAGTCAGACGGACTTCAATGCACATTACTGGTAAAGAGGCGTCGGTCACATCAGAACTAAGTTACACGTGTTCATAAAATTACAAAATATTTAACAATACCAAACCTTTTACTAAAAACAAAGAAAAAAATCAAATAATTCCTAGAATATTAAAATGTCTCCAAGGAGAAGAGAATGTGTGTGATATCTTTGAATGCAGAATATTTGTGGGGAACAAAAACAAATAAGACGGACAATGAAATGAAAGATGCAAGCTCGATGGTATAAATGGTTTACATACTTGCAGTAGCACACTGGACTGTTTTGTTTTTAATCGTGAAGGAGCCCAGTGCACACGAGCATCTACCCGACAAACATCGGGTGTACGGGTGGACACAGTCTACGTCATTGTGGCAAGACGCGTTGTACTGTGGGACGGGGACCAACTCGGGAGTCTTCCGACAAGTTCTCTGGTAGTGGGTCCAGCCCTTATTGTTCCCACGATACCATCCTGATGAGGCTTCACGGGAGGTGATGTAATGAATCTGACAGCGGCCACCTTTAACTGACGGACATCAGCACACGACAATCACAGGGTAGTACAGACAACTGCTTGACAAAACTACTGAGATTTACTGGTACGACATACTGACAGTACTTACAGTGACAGACCTACAGTGACAATACCTACAGTGACGGTACCTACTGTAACTGTACCTACAGTGACAACACCCACTATAATTGTAATTACAGTGACAGAGTATTTCCCCTGCGGTGATTAGTACACTGGTCAACGTTTCTTGAAATGACCCGCGTTTTTACAGGTCGACACACATCCCCTGACTTTAACACCCTAGTATAATTTATGTAATCATTTATTTTGACACCAAATGTTTACTTTGAAATTATTATACATGGCTTTGGTGGATCTGTATAATTTGACTTTAGCTTCATTTAAACAAAATATCCCAGTATATGTTTATATTGATTGAATCAAATGCCTTTTTCAAAATCGTTCAATCTCTACATGTCACATATACCTTGCAATTTAAAGGAGACTGTTTTTGAACTAAACTCAACAACGAAGATATATGAGCGACAGTTGAGTAAGTCTTCAAGGCCACACAGTTTCAACTTCATGATTCGCGAAAGAGCTGAGTCCCGCTCTACTATAGTCATTGCTGTCAATATAAAATACTTATACCTGCTTACTTCAATTATTTGTTATACAAACCTCGGAAATCGAAGGAAAGGCATCTTGTGTTGGAAACACACAGGTTCCTGCACTCTTCAAAGCTCACTCTATTCTGTTGAATATAATATCTCCTTATTCGGCTGTCAGGATATCCTGAGAAGTCGTTTTCCAGCTCCTTTTGACTGCATGCTGACAGATCATCTAAATCCATAAATATTTATCCTTACCTTGTACAACAATTAAAATACTAAGATAATTCGGTTTTACTATAAAAGGAAAGAAAACAGAAATTACATCTCGAATGACAATCTTTTTTTTTCTCTCGTTTTCAATTTTTTTGAATCCATTACCACCAGCACTCATTCGAAACTGTAAGTTGCCCATAATGTTTTTCTCTTTTGTCAACCTTTCATACTAAATATTTGTACCTTTATCTCATTTTGTAATCTTTTACATCCTACATTTTGATACTTACAAGAAGAGCACGTGTAATCATCTGTTGACAAATAGAAGCCAAAACGACAGAGACACGTGCCCATAAAACACTCAGCGTTCTTCTCACCACATTCTCTGTCCTCCTTACAGGATGTCTCGTACCAGTCGCTCGGCTTGTGGGTCACATCAGAGTCTCTGTAACATTTCGTGACTCCAATGCTTCAGAAGAAAGGTTATGTGCAGCGTTTTAGAAGAAATGAAAGATGTGAAAGAAGGACAAAAGAACTACGCACAGAATTAGCTACACGTCGACTTTACTGATTGATAATGTAACTTAATCCCTCAGTTTGGACAGGTACATATTATTCACATCCTCAAGTAAGAGGATTAACATGAACGCTAGGAAATATTATCCTTGAACGGTATTTATAAAAATGTAATTTAGTATAAGTGAAACCACAAGCAAAAGACAGGATAGAGTAGCAGCTAACTGAGTGATATCATTAGGGTTAAGTTGAAACTGTATTGTAGACAAGTGAATAACAAGGCGTGTGGGTGAGTCAACGATGACACAAGCCATAATGTTTTCAAAGTCAACTTGTATGTACAATAATCAAACAATTGATGTTAAATGAGGCATTCGAAACTTTTTACACTGTACAACCTCACTTGTTAGCAGAGAGTCTAGTCTCAGACTTTCATCTCTCCCACCAACTAACTCTCTGGATTTTGGACTTTTTAACAAACAGACAGCAGAAAGTCTCTGTTAATGGTCTTCTCTCAGACCCTGTTGTCACCTGTACAGGTTCTCCTCAAGGCTGCTGCTTGTCTCCACTACTGTTCACACTCTATAGTAACAGCTGTAGAAGCACTACTGATAGAAGCTTTCTGATAAAATTGATGACTCTGCCCTCCGTTCACTTCTGTATGATGATGAACATGTTCACAGTGGCGTCCTGTCACTTCTGTATGATGATGAACATGTTCACAGTGGCGCTCTTCCTGACAGCCGCTGGTGTGACCAACACTTCCTTGTCTTGAATGCCTCAAAGCATGTCACACGTGAGTAATGTTGATGAGACACAGCTGTATCAGTCGGCTCCTTCTACTAAACTCTACGGACATAGAAATCAATAGCTGATGTCAAGTCCAGGATTCTACAAAACAGTCTGCAACTCAATGATGATAAGACTGAACTGCTACTCACTTCTCATCCTTCTCTCCCTCAGTCTCTAATTAACTCAACTATTCCTTTCTCGAGCTCTCAGCTTGGGTGTCATTCTTGATCAGAGTGCCATTCGTCATGATCTCACCACTGATAGAACTAAAACTCTATCGAGTATGGACTATTGTCATTAATTATTATTATTAAAGCAGATTTATATAGCGCAATTTTTAACTCCAGAGTCGACTCAATGCGCTGTACAGTGTATGGGGCTATTTTTAAATTCGCTGAAAAATAGCAGCATTCTTGTAGTAAGATCATCAGATTAGTTTTACAATCACTGAGAAATATCCAGATTCTGTTGAAGAATTTCCGGACTGAACTACTGGAGGCAATCAGCAGTATGCTAGGATAGTCATAGACTGTGGAGTTGTGGAAGCCAGTGAGACACACCTGTCCGCTAGCTGATATAAAGCATGGGTAGTCTTCACACCCCTGTGTGTGACCAGCAGGTGACGGCAAGAACCATAGCCCATGACAAGCATGACTGTCCACAGTTCATGGCGATGGACGAAGCTACAGTAATGTGGGAGAAGTCTCATATTGTAACTGCTTGGTTAATACTTCTCTATACATCAGAGAACTCGTGATCTCAGTTTTCTACATCAATCCGCTTAACAGCCACCTACAGTCCTGTTGTCGAGTGCGGAGCTACATGCAGTGTGGTTGTATCTGTGAGACCTTTGGCTATTCCTGTATATGGCTGATAGACACACGCCACACTGTCTAACTGCACGATGACCACTTTTGATGACGATGACTCATTGATGTTGATAATGATCTTCACCTTGTTGTCTGCCAGTGGTGGGGAGGTGATGTCGTCAGGTTACTTGCTGGTGGAGAATCAGACAACTGAGATTGGGAATAAGCACAATGCGTGGTTACTGATTTGTCTGACATACCCTTTGTCTTTAGCCTCTTGTCACTCTTGAATCTATGAACTTTACCAGCTACTTGTTTTAGCAAGTCGTCTGCTCCGGGACCCGTGCTGGCTCTCAACGGCCGTGAGTTCAGAGAAAAGCCTTCGTGTCGTTGTGTGATCTAAAGATCTTCAGAAAAAGCGTTATGGCGTCAGGCTGAAAGCGACGCAGCGAAGAAAGTACCGACTTACACAATGGGCACTAACAACACAAGAAACTAAGAAAAATACAAAAATTGCGGAGAGCCGCCTCCCTCAAGCCTGTTAGGCGAGGGGAAGCCACTCCAACTTATTGTAATTCTCCATTAGCTGGAATTCACACGTATCTTTTTAATAGACTTCAAAGGATCCAGAATAATGCTTTTGAAACTAAACTTCTGTGAGTCCCAGCAGCAAAGACAAAGTTGTATTGACAGAGGTCTTTCTCATACCAAACTCCATAAACTTGCAGGGGATCACTCGTCAGCCTTCGACACTCTGATTCTTATAGCAACTTTAAATCGAAACTTCAGACACATCTTGTCCGAAAGACGACCTCACTGTGACCCTGTGCTGACTACACATTATTATTATTATTATTATTATTATTATTATTATTATTATTATTATTATTATTATTATTATTATTACCTGTTGATACTTTGTGCCATGCAAGGTGGTCTCAAAAGTACAGCAAGAAGAGAAGCCAGAACCAAACTCGTCCACATTGTAAACACGTCTTTAGACGAGGCTGTTAAATACGAGGAAATTTACATTCAGCAATTAACTTACGTGAACTTCGTCTCGTTATTTAAACACAAACAGAAATAGAAAATAAAAAGAGGCGACGAAAATTGTTTATTAAGAAATTAAGTTGTGAGCAATCTGTGCTTAGTGTAAATGGAATAAACCTACAATTAGTCAGGTAATTAGCTCAGATATGACAAACGCAATGACAAAGACAAATAAATTTTGTTAACATTAATATAATTTAAACGAAATAAGTGTATACCTTACAGCATAGACATTCTTAACACAGCGACTACTTTCAGTCGGCACATGCAAGTCTCATCCAGCAGTTTGGTTCGTTAAGAAACTGTGAGGAAGGGGAGATGATGACGATACAGATAGTGGTAGACGTGGCAATCAACATGTTATCAGACTCCCTCGACGTCTCCACTCGTCGTTGTCGTTATCTGTGATGACGTCAGTCACATCAAGCACACTGTACTTGTCACTGCACCACTAAGGAGGGAGAAGGCCGTCCATGAGCACAATAACAAGGAGATTTCAAGGACATGTATTGTTTCCATCTTTATTTTTTTCACTGAAGTATGGAAAGAGTAAGAGAGACTTAAAGGAGTGTTTTGTATGACATGAACATCAAGCTCTTTAAGGCACCCGGGGTATATTAGAAGATAGTTCGGCGCGCTGACTTCCCAAAGGCTTTTGTCATGAGATAACTCTAGTGGGAAGGTAACAATCGGCCCACTTAGTGTCCAGAGCGGCTGTTGACAAGCCTGAGGCCCTTTGTTAAGGAAGTAGCGGGCGTATGTTTTGGTATGGACGCGTACGGGCGCGTGGAGCAGACAGCTCTAAGTAATTTCGGCCGCCATGCGTGACCGATGGCTGGCTAAACGTCAACTAAGTCTGGGGAGAGGGAGAAAGATACCTCGAAGGCGCACACCTGTTTGCCGCCAAACTACGTAATTAGACGGGGAGGGAGGCTTAGCCACCTGACCGAGACCACCTGTAGGCGTGGCCAGTGGTCAGAGAGACAGATTTCCTCCTTTCGTTTCTGACTGTAATTGTAGCTGATGAGATAATGAGTGAGTGACCAATGGCATCCTTCGATGTATGTATCTGTGAGAATGTAAAGATATAAGTAGAGGGAGACAAGAACACACTTCACTTGCTTTTCGGCAAAAACATAGGAGTGGACGGAGCAACGGGTCATTGGCCGAAGCAACTTCAGCTTTCTAACGCCAGCCATACTTCTGCCTCGGACCGAGTCTTAGCCACGAGGGCAAGACTCGTGAGGAAAGAAGTTGGGTTAGAGAACCTTGAGAGAAGGAGGCAAGTAATTGACGACGGACTGTCAGGACTGCCTGCTGTCGCCGTGGAAGAAAGGGCTACTTGACTGTGGGCTCGCTCTACCAGTGTAAGAGGTAGACGTTCAACGTTAAGGCCGCTAGAAGTCGTCGGTTCTCAAGGACTGCGACCTTCTGCTGGTGGTGTTCGTTTGGCGGCTGTACGAGGCATTACAGTCGTCGAAGAACCCACGTGTGTACCCTCGAGTGGTACAAAGCTCGAATCTGTGTCACCGGGAGAAGCAGTCGTCGCTCTCTGACGGGGTGACAGTTCGAGAGAGGAAGACGACGGACCATCAGACATCACTTTGAAGGGGAATCGTCAGTGTGTCATGACAGTCAGCAGAAGTATTGAAGTCACAACAAACCAGGTGTAACAGAGCTAAGTTGGTGTGCTTGCGAGTGTGTATGGTATTTGTAAAGAGAGGCAACAGCACTGTAACATCAGAAGTACGCTCTAGCACGGATAGTATTGGGACCCCCCTAGACGAGTCCATTTGATTGTGTTTTGTTGAAATGCTTTTGTAATTAATAAATCTTTTCTTTATTTTTACATTGAAATCACACGTCGTTGAGTATTGTGTTCTGGGAAGAGCAGGGGTGGGGGCTCGTGAGCCAAGTTGAGTAATTGAATGAGCGACGTGTGATTATCGTGTGTTTTCCCCTGCAGTTTATGTTGACGTGGGCGGCTAGTGTTGAGTAACTAGTGCCCACGTGCCCATTCCCCGGGGCCAGTATTCACGTTCTGGTTGAAAGACCAGGGATACTGTCACAGCTTTTACTGACAAGCATCATAGGCCCCTCTACAGAGGGATCTTCCCGTCTAGGCTCTCGTTGTGGTAATGTTGTAGTTGCAGATTCAGTAGGAAGGGTTGTTTTACAGGGTGGCGTTGCTAACCTCCTTTATCCGGGCTTGGGACCGGCAGGTTGCCGGCGGGGGGGGGTCCTGGCGAAGTTTGTTTACTCATAGGATAGTAGAGCGTGTGGTTAATGTTAACATATAACTAGAAATCAATAAAAAAATACATCGGATATTTTATCATCAATTCAGGGTGTACACTGTTCACTAAGAGATAATACGAAGTTCGTCGTCACTAAGGGACATTACATAGTCAGTCGTTACTATAGTCACAATACACACTCGTCAGCATAGTAACAATCCAAAGTGGTCACAAAGAGACAGTACAGAGTGGTCACTATAGTGACAGCACACAGTTAGTCGTCATTTAACTGACAGCAGGCAAATAGTCCTCCCTATAGTGACAGTACACTTGTAGTCGTCATTTGAGTACACAGTTTGTCGTAACTAAATGAAACGCCACAGTTAGTCGACACTTTAGTGACAGTACACAGTCGGCACTTTGGCGACAATACGTGTAGTTTCCTGTGAGAGACAGTAAACTGTCACTAAGAGACATGTCATGACAGTACACAGTCGTCACTAAGAGACAGTACACAGTCGTCACAATAGTGACAGAGCACAGTCCTCACTAAGAGACAGTACATTGTGTCGTTGCTATAGTCACAGTACACATTGTATCGTCACTATAGTGACTTAACACAGTCGTCACTTGATTGATAATTCACAGTCGTCACTAAGAGACAGATAATGGCGGTACACAGTCGTCACTAAAAAAGAGACAGTGACAGTACACAGTCGTCACTAAGAAACAGATAGTGACAGTACACAGTCGTCACTAAGAAAGAGATAGTGACAGTACACAGTCGTCACTAAGAGACAGATAGTGACAGTACACAGTCGTCACTAAGAAAGAGATAGTGACAGTACACAGTCGTCACTAAGAGACAGATAGTGACAGTACACAGTCGTCACTAAGAGACAGATAGTGACAGTACACAGTCGTCACTAAGAAAGAGATAGTGACAGTACACAGTCGTCACTAAGAGACAGATAGTGGCAGTACACAGTCGTCACTAAGAGACAGATAGTGACAGTACACAGTCGTCACTAAGAGACAGATAGTTACAGTACGCAGTCGTCACTAAGAGACAGATAGTGGCAGTACACAGTCGTCAGCAAAAAAGCAGTACCCTATGTGTCGTTACTATAGTGACAGAACACAGTCGTCAGTAAAAAAAACAGTACCCTGTGTGTCATTACAGTACACAGTTTGTCATCACTCTAGTAACAGAACACAGTCGTCACTAAAATACATGAAACCGTTTGTCGTCACCTTGTGACAGAACAAGTCATGACAGTACACAGTCACTAGAAGACAGTACGCAGTTTGTCGTCACCTTAGTGACAGAACAGGTCATGACAGTACACAGTCACTAGAAGGCAGTACGCATTTGTTTTCAGTATCGTGAAAGAACACAGTGAAATGTTGTCTAAGGACCGGAAAGAGTAAGACGGCGATAATAAATGACGACATGAAGTATCACGTCGTTGATAAACTTCGTAAGATGTTGACGTGGTTGTCTTCCATTTGGCGTCTGTTTGCTGTTAACGATCTTTGTCGTCGGCTCTGCCATGGATGTTGTAAGTTGATGTTATAATGGTTACAGTTTAGAGACTATTAGGGTCGCACCTTTGACAACAGACAGTAAGTGAGATGAACAGGCTAGACATGCTAGTCACCTACACACCACATGAACAGGCTAGACATGCTAGTCACCTACACACCACATGAACAGGCTAAACATGCTAGTCACCTTCACACTACATGAACAGCTAGACATGCTAGTCATATACACACCACATGAACAAGGTAGACATGCTAGTCACATACACACCACATGAACAAGGTAGACATGCTAGTCAGCTACAAACCACATAAACAGGCTAGACATGCTAGTCACCTACACACCACATGAACAGGCTAGACATGCTAGTCACCTACACACCACATGAACATGTTAGGCATGCTAGTCACATACACACCACATGAACAAGGTAGACATGCTAGTCACATACACACCACATGAACAAGCTAGACATGCTAGTCACCTACACACCACATGAACAGGCTAGACATGCTAGTCACCTACACACCACATGAACAGGCTAAACATGCTAGTCACCTACACACCACATGAACAGGCTAGACATGCTAGTCACCTACACACCACATGAACATGTTAGACATGCTAGTCACATACACACCACATAAACAGGCTAGACGTGCTAGTCAGATACACACCACATGAACAGGCTAAACATGCTAGTAAGCTACATACCACATGAACAGACTAGACATATTAGTCAGCCATACACAACATGAAAAGGCAAGACATGCTAGTCACCTACACACCACATGAACAGGCTAAACATGCTAGTCACCTTCACACTACATGAACAGCTAGACATGCTAGTCACATACACACCACATGAACAGGCTAGACATGCTAGTCACATACACACCACATGAACAAGGTAGACATTCTAGTCACATACACACCACATAAACATGATAGACGTGCTAGTTAGATACACACCACATGAACAGGCTAAACATGCTAGTAAGCTACATACCACATGAACAGACTAGACATATTAGTCAGCCATACACAACATGAAAAGGCAAGACATGCTAGTCACCTACACACCACATGAACAGGCTAAACATGCTAGTCACCTTCACACAACATGAACAGCTAGACATGCTAGTCACATACACACCACATGAACAAGGTAGACATGCTAGTCACATACACACCACATAAACAGGCTAGAAGTGCTAGTCAGATACACACCACATGAACAGGCTAAACATGCTAGTAAGCTACATACCACATGAACAGACTAGACATATTAGTCAGCCATACACAACATGAAAAGGCAAGACATGCTAGTCAGCTACACACCACATCAACAGGCTAGACATGCTAGTGTCACTGTCATCTGTACATCACATAAACATGTTAGACATACTACTGTCACACCATGCTTACACCGTATGTGTATCACACACCATGCGTACACCGTATGTGTATCACACCATGCTTACACCATACGTGTATCACACCATGCTTACACCGTACGTGTATCACACCATGCTTACATCGATTGTGTATCACACCATGCTTACACTGTATGTGTATCACACCATGCTTACACCGTATGTGTATCACACCATGCTTACATCTTACGTGTATCATACCATGCTTACACTGTATGTGTATCACACCATGCTTACACTGTATGTGTATCACACCATGCTTACACCGTATGTGTATCACACCATGCTTACACTGTATGTGTATCACACCATGCTTACACCGTATGTGTATCACACCATGCTTACACCGCATGTGTATCACACATTTCGCAAACATTTAGCCAGAGATTGCTCATCACACATTTACCAAGCGCGTCTACTCTCATTCTGTATGCGTGCGTGTGTGTTCACAAGTGTGTGTGTGTGTGTGTGTGTGGGTGAGGGGGTGTGTGTCTGTGTGTGCCTGTTGTAGTGTGATTATTTCTACGTGTTCGTGTATGTGTGTAAATTGTGTGTATTTGCTTACTGCCATTCCACGTTACCTTCTACAACAACCTCAACATTCCGCTGTAGACAGACTTGACCAGGTGTGTATGTATGTCTCTGGCAGCAGCAGCTCTGTGAGATCTTGTGGATGATGTGCTTCTCACAAATGGTCTCCTCTCAAAAACCAGTAGACAGGGGTATGTACTCTGTTAGTTATCACTTATCACAGATGGTGAGTGTGGACATGCATCGCACGGAGGTGATGAAGGTCTTAACCATACTGGTTGTTGCTCTAAAGTGAGATGCTGCATCTGCTGCTAATGATGATTGTCACATTAAGTGCTGACCATATACTGGGAAAAACAATAAAAATGAGGAGGTGGAGATACAAGTTGTACTCCAGTCCCTTGTAGTAGCATGAACGTTGATCTACTGGACTGCTGACGAAATGCCGAGACCAACGCTTACCCTCTTGCGAAGTTCTGAACCGCTAGTCTCGGCTAGCGGGATTCAATCCAATTTCCGTTTCCGGAGACGCAGCACGACGATGGACGTAGATTCACCGTATGTAGATGAATCTACGTCCATCGTCGTGCTGCGTCTCCGGAAACGGAAATCGGACTGAATCGTCTGGCCTATAGCATGAATGAGAGCCGCTCGCCACTCGTCTTGCTCTTGGTCGCGGAAGGCGAAAAAAACTTACACCAAAACATTTGTAACTTGCACAGTGGCATCCTTCCATGCTGCAGGAGTTACCACTTCCTGGCTGTTTATATTCCTTTACTGCTGCCATGGTTGTCGTCGTTCGCTACAGGAAGTTTTTTTTTCCGAGCCTCGTTCTCACGGCTCTCTGACTTAATTGAAAAAAATCGTCTGCTAGCAGTCCAGTAGATCAACGTTCATGGTAGTAGTTGCTTACATCTGCACGTCTCACAAGACAAGGATAGCCAGAGGTTTGCAAAATTTGCATATAGTGTACATGTCAGTTGATCACAAATAGGGTAAACAGTTTATTTCACTCCTTGTTTTGTTGGCTTCTCATCTTTCTCCACATGTGCGAGAAGATATTATATGGTGTGTAATAGGGTAGATGGTACATATATACCCCAGTGTGGTATGTAGCAGTGTAGGTGGTACAAGCGGTCATCTTGCCATATACCCCAGTGTGTTGTGTAATAGTGTAGGTGGTACAAGCGGTCATCTTGCCATATACCCCAGTGTGGTGTGTAATATGGAGGAGAGTGATGTCCCTTCGCCTTACCGGCTTTCTTTGGATTTTGTTATTTGTATAAGCTGATTTTGATTTTCGAGTCCATTATTTGACCTGTCGTCATCCTAGTGATGTGCTTGACTGTGTTTCTTGATTGTGACATTTTGTTTCACTTCTACGGCTTGTGTTGATCCGCTGACTAACAGTCCGTCCTTCCACGCCGCCATTTTCATCTCAGTCCAGTTTCTTGTTCGTGCAGTCGACAGCGAGATGAAACATGTTCATTGTGGCTAAACTTTTTGATGACTCGAGGCAGCAAAACTGTCTACATTTTGTTTGACATGTGGAGGTTTATCCTCAGCATTCTTTAATTGTTCTTTCTGATGACTTCTCCGATGACAAGCAATTGCAGATCTAAACTCTAAATCTTCGGCGGTGAAACGTGTGGCCAGTCTCCCCAGACAAATCTGGTCTCCAGTTTTCTTCTGTCGCCAGGACTTTTTTACAACAATTTATGCAGTTATTTTAATTTCATAGACTCGTTGGATAATGAAGTACCGTATTCTTGAAGTTATTTATCAGATAGCACTACAATTTTGTATTATTATTATTATTATTATTATTATTATTATTATTATTATTATTATTATTATTCCCGTTTCTATGCGTTATCCCTTTTTCTTTCCTGTCGTCTTGGTTGGTTTCTTCAATTTCTCACTATCATGATTATTGTTTTTATAATTATTGTCATTTGTAAAGCGCCATGAGCCTGCTCTTAGGGCTGGGATATGGCGCAATAAAATAACCTTTAATATTAATATATTAATAATGTAATGATGTTATTGAAATTCTAATGAAAACCCTTTATATACCACATACACTTTGATAACTGTTTGTTTCTTATTAACTTACAGGTCAAGATGAAGAAACTGGTTTTACAACAGCGACAACGTGTGGCAGTGATTCTGACTGTCAAGGGAAAAACTTTCATTGTTTTATGAACAGGTGTCTCTGCAACGCTGGCTTTTTCTTCAATCCGAGTGACCAGTCCTGCTCTCCTAGTGAGTATTGTAGTGAGTATTGTAGTGAGTATTGCAGTGTGTAGTCCTGCTCCACTAGTGAGTATTGTAGTGAGTATTGTGGTGTGTACTCCTGCTCTTCTAGCTAGTAGTGTAGTGTGTAGTGGTGTATTCCTTGTGTCACATGTCATGTACGTCACGTGTTCCAATCCAATGATTACGAGATGGTAGTAGTTTTAATGGCTTTTGTGAAAGTAACTTTGCAAAACAAACCTTTTAATGTAAAAAGTGCCGAGTAAAGTCTGTTGTCTAAGCAGCTCCATGAATACATTTGACTGCGACATCTACGTTCATCAGGACTAATTCCTTCCTTGGCTACACGAGCAAAGAGGGGTGTCCTTCCTCTCAGTGTGTCCCGCTAATAAAATCAAAGGAAAAACGATCAAAAGTCATGTTGGATGTTTAGAGAATTACTTGTGTTGTTCCTTAGAGTGTCTTTGTTTGTCTCAGCGTGCAGCACGTCCGACTTAGTAAACAAGTTTGTGGAGTATCCAGAGAGTGTGCTACATGGGTACTACCTACACGTCCGTGATGGTCTCATCCTACAGGACTGCGTGGATCTGTGTCTCAACACCAGCAGCTGTCTTGCCTTCAGTTTTCGAGGTCTGGTCTGTCGCATTTTCGTGATTTTGTTGTTGTAGTTGCTTGTGTTCTTGTTATTTCTCTGCTACTTTTAGTAGACTACCAGCAGTGTGCAGGTGAGCTCGGGTAGCACTAGTCGGAAGTGCGTGTCAATAAATTGTTGACAAACAATAAGTGTCACGAAAAGATAAAACGTTCATCAAATGCGTAAATGTTTTGTGTTTGCTTGGGGATATTTATCATAACTTCTACAAGTTTCATCTTTCGATAATAAAACATTTTTGCTGGAAATAAATTTTCCTCTCTTTCTAACAAGTTATGCTTTTGAAAAACTGCGCAAACGTCTTTCTTTTCCTATATACTGGTACAATAATTCTGAAAAACCAAACAAAAAGGCACAGGTAGTTGTTTAACCTTTCTGTGGTTGGGAATACCATGTGAGGCGTCATATCCCAGAGAAAAGTTTTGTGATGTCGGTGCCCCATAGACTTGCTTCCTCACCTTACCCCCTTCAACCCTATAATCACGCAGATACGCATTTGCAATAGTTGGGTGGTGTTTTGGCAAGGCGAGTGGTTTACTGCGCTAAGCGGGTATTCTGTGAATGCGACCTACTGCTAAAATATCTATAGTGTAGCTACTATGAGCGCCTGACTTTTATTCACGTTTGATTGTTGTCATTTGTTTCCTGCGCTCCCTCTCTCTCTTTTTATATATATATATATATAAAGAGAAAGAAGCTATTATTCACCTTTGATTGTTGTCATTTATGTGTTCAGCTGAAGGTGGCCGGTGTCTGCCACACGAGGCCACAGCGCTCAAGGACACGTCTCTTTGGTGTCCCACGAGCAGTGAAGGCTGGTCCCACTTTCAGCGAGCATGTCTTGGTCAGAAGTCAACAGAGCACAAAGGTACTTGAACCTCACAAGGACTTTTTTATCTTTATAAATAATGATAATGTAGCTTTTACTTTTTTATTTTAGAATAACGGATTGGTTTACAAGGTATTTGCAATACAAAATATGGTGATCACTCGACTTTTTGCACCGAGAGACAAGCCTCAGCTACACACTAATAAGAACGAACCCCATGTACACACTTAAAAGGGTTGAACCTCAGTTACACACTAATTAGGAGAAAAAGAACGATAGAGAGCATAAGAACATAGTGAAGCTGGACACCTCGCTACCCGGTACAAACGTTTGCTTCCCTTTACCGGTATAATAGGAGCCACGTGCCTTTGTTTACATAAGATAGAAAGGGGAAAGCTTTACTAATTCTACTACAAACCGATATATGTTTGCCTTCTCTGAATCTTTTACTGACATCCTCTATCCAGCTCAAAGGCAAAGAGAGTCATGTGGAGACTGGCAGACCACAGGAGGCAAGTCAGGTGTCTACTCCATTCAACTGGCAGAAAACAGAGAGCAACTGAGAGTCTGGTGTGACATGGACTCTGGCGATGGTGGCTGGCTGGTATGTCTTTGCGTTTGTCAGTGTGTGAGGTGTGTTTGTTTGTTAGTGTCAGATTTGTCAGTGTGGGACAAACTCATGTCTAACATATTGTGCCTAATCCTGAGGCAATGAGAGGTCTTTCTGATGAAGGTATTAAAGGTAATATGTGGTAAATCGCTCCAATCCTGCTTGTGTTTAGTGACAATCCTTGAAATGTTTCAGTAACATCGACTTTGAGGATCAAATGCCGTCATTACAACAGGTTGACATTTTCTTATCAGAATCAGTGAAGATCGTATAATATTATCACAAATGTGATCACAACAAGGCAATCGCTTTATTGTTGACAGCTGTTGAAGAAGACACGTGACGATGTGAGTGTAAACAAATGATAGACACAGTACAGCTGTTTCCAAGGTAACAACCTGGTCTGTCACTGACAGGTGTTCCAGAGACGAGTTGACGGTTCTGTTGACTTCTACAGGAACTGGACTCAATATGTCAACGGCTTTGGGAACGTGACCGGGGAGTTTTGGCTGGGCAAGATTTTTTAATATTTCTTTTGCTGCCTATCACGTGTTTCCTCCTGAAATGAAACTGTGAAATGTCTGATACACTATAAAGGAAGAAAACCGTTTTCGTTTTTCGTTGTCCTAGAAATTCCCACATTTTACAGTGTGTTTTAAAGATCTGATTATGTGTTCTATTCAGAAAGGAACAACAACAACAAGAATAAGAAGAATAATGAAGCAATACATACCGGTTTTATACTTTCTAACGTTGAATGTGTTTGTAGAATATTAAACTTCGTAAGTTTTCTATGATTTTTCTTTTTATTAACATTTATAACGAATCATTTTCAACAGGTAGAAAAACAATAAAAGGACAAAGTTTTAAGTGTTTTTTTAAATAAACTGGATAATAGGGTTTGTAATGTCAGCGATTTGGAGGCACATTTGTGGTTTTGTACAAGTCACTATCCTGATTTTAAATACGATAAAGATTTTGCTGTGTGACAAACAGAACACCTCCCTGTTTCCTGAAGAAATGTCCTTCAGTCAGAATGCTCATCACCTGTTTTGACTTGAAATGTTTTGTAAATAAAACCCAACCCGATTGCTCAGCAAAACTTGCTGGAAACAGAACGCAAAGAATGACAAAACATATTTCAGTGGTATTTTATGACAAAGTGGCCGGAAAGATTTTATATTAGTTGTTTTTTTTTTAAAGCAGACTTGGATTTGTCAAGAAAATACATTCGAGCTGTCATCAAGTCAAGAGACTTTAACCCTCATTTCACACTCAGCAAGATTTTCGTTTACCAAGTGAGTGGAAATGAATACTGGTGCCTGTACTGTTTAGAATTATTGTCTGACAGTGCAAATCTTATCGGAAACTGATCTTTTCTTGCAGTTATTAAATATAGAACTTTTGACTTAAAAGGAAACAGTTGAAAAAAAATATTTTGCATTTTTTGGGGGGAGAGGGGGCAGAAGAAGGGAGGTGTTCTGCTCACTGTAGATTTTTTTGCTATACATTTTTGAACTCACAGCTGGCTGTACAAAACCCCGAATGTGCCTGTTGATCTGTTACAATTAATTGGAGGACGCTACACCTGTAAAGTTTCACGTCTCAAACCTTTACTTTATGTTATATCATCATTATCATTATTCTTTATGCTATATCATCGTTATCATTATTCATTTTAGTAAGTGTCCAAAGGCCTGGGGAGGGGAACGGCATGCACGTTCCTGAATAGTCTCGTGAGCTGTGACGTTGACCTGTGTATTACGTCACACCATGACGTCACTAAGAGATGTGAGATGTTTGTGTTGAGAACAAGGATGGAATCTTAGTGAAGACATCATGGTGTGATGTGATAGTGGCCGCCACGGACTATTCAACGTGATCATCCATGCCGACTACAATTGTACAGAAGTTAGTGCATGTAGTCAGTCGCCATGGACCCCGCACAGCCATCGAGTCGCCAGGCAATCCTCATAGCAACCAAGCGGCTAGGGGCTTTAATAATAATAATAATAATGATGATGATGATGATGATTTCTATAGCACCTTTCTCCACCATTAAGATGAACTCAAAGTGCTTTACACAAAGAACACCACACATACATGATAAATGCTAGCGGCCTACAGTCGTCAATTCAGGAATCGAGGACGTACGAGGGCAAGTGTTTTCCTATTTTTCAGGCTGATCATGATAACTTACACATTGAACACATCGCTATTATTTTCTTATGAGGCCACCCACCAATGACATGGATGTGCTTACAGTTGCATGGGTTAGTTTTAGAATCATTGAAACATAGCCGAATTCTTGTAGTATGATCATCAGGTTAGTTTTACAATCACCATAAAAGCCACATTCTGTTCAAGAATTGAACCACATTGGATTGAACCACAAGAGGCAACCAACAGCATGTTGGGGGTAGTCATAGTCTGTTCACTTCCACCATTGCAGTTCCATTGGACACGTGTCTGGTAGCGGCTTTAATCAAATCAACGTCTGTTGTCTCCCGTTGAAAACACATCGTCATTAAATTATCCGGAAAGCAGTTTCTGATCAAGTCCAGCAGAGCGTCCAGCGGTTTGGTGTTCTTAGAGGCGCCACTGCGTGGAATGGTGTTAATGTCACGTGGGTCTCCGGGATGGATGGACAGGACAAGGATGATGTCAAGAATGAGGGCTGACAGCGTTGTGGTCATGTAGTAGATCATGGCGCCCAGCCCCAGTTTGCCGGAAGCTTTCTTATCCTGCGTGGTCATCGCCGTCACCAGGCTGGACAGGATCAAGGGCAGGATGAGCAGCTTGAGCATGTTGAGCAACAAATCACCAGGAAACCTTAGATAGAAGATCTTGCGCTTGTCATTGGGAGTTCAAGGTCCTGGGAGGTATTTTAGTCCCAAACCAAGTCCAATACCAAAGATTACACCTAAGACGAGAAAGAGGATAAACACCAAGTCTTTGATGAACATGTTTCTTCTTTCTCGCTTGCTTTCTGTCGCTTGTGCATTTGGAGAATCTGCTGATACGAGCAGCCAGTTCTGGTCTGTTCAATAGAGTCCTCCCTAGATTCTGTGTTTATTGATGTGTTTGTGGATCATGCCCTGTAATCTGTAGATTAGTGTTTGGAATGTTGTCTCCCTTGTATCTCCGAGTAGATTATTTATTTGCCGTCAGAAGAGAAGTAGCTGTAGATCAAGCAATAGATCTGGGAACATGAACGACGGAGTTGGAAAAAAAGAGACAGTGAAACCAGAATAATTGTCCTGTACAACAATGTCAGTCATAATTAAAATAACTGCACTCTATCAAACTATTGGCAGAAGAGGTTCGCGTGGTTTCCGTACAGACAGAAGGCTGAAGCTGAACAGTAATGGCTGACATGGCACCGCTCACAAACATTGGTGAAAAACAAACGTCTGCGTGATTCCTACGGTCGACCACAAAACACAGCAGAAACTAAGAAACTAAAGCTCAGTCAGTGAGGAAAATACTGGCACAAACTGGATATCAACTGCAGTTACTTACAACCAAGTATAACAAGAAATAAATGTGGAACACGAGAGCTGTCAAGCCGGTTAGGCGCAGCCTCGTTCTCGTTCAATCATTATTTTTTTTTTTTGGTGGGAAAAAAATCTTTATTGGTGGGAAACCTAAGAATAGTGGCGAGGGATACGGGTCATTCTGCGGCAACCACTGAGAGCGAACAGAGCTATACGACGGCTTTCACAGAAAACCGTTAGCGTCTCCACGTAGGAGTTGATCCTGAGACAAATCACCAGAGAGGAGCGAGTTGTATGGAGACGGCAGACTGTCTCTACAAACCATTAACTCACTCCTGAGTGTCTGAGTCTGTGGCAAGCAGGTGGAGGAAAAAGAACTGTTCGGCACGGTTTTAGCAGAAGTATTTACTGCAAACCGTCAGTGTCACGACTGTAGAGGACAGGACATCAGAGAGGAAGTCGGACGAATTGTTGTTACATCGTTGCATATTGGACACCGGGTTATCAATTCGCCCGTGTTGGATTATCTGCACACCTGATCACCTGTTCACCCATGCACCGCACTTGGAACGATTGGACACTGGATTATCAGTTCGCCTGTGTTGGATTATCTGCAACGTCGGCTCATCTGTCTACTCACTCATCGTACCCTGGGACTATTGCATACTGGGTTATCAGTTCGCCTGTGCTCGGTTATCTGCACATCAGATCACCTGTTCACCCATCCACGCACTTTCGAACTATTGGATACCAGTTTACCTGTTCACATGTGTTGGATTACCTTATCTTCAGTTAGGTGGCACTACCGCAGAGAGCATATCGTTGTCTACCCATAGTTAATCCCGTTTATTCATTCATTTTTTTTCGTTTAACATTAAATGTGGGAATCGTTGGTCGGCCCTTTTGTTGAAAAAGGTAGAAGAGTGCCGCGAGCGCGGTTACATGAAGATGTACACACACGCTCACAAAACGCTACAAAATCCTACAGAATAACTCCATCAAAATTGTTCTAATCGCCACAAATAAGTTTTAAATAATATGTTCCATTGTCTTGTTCTTAAGAGTTTGAGTAAAACTATATTCTAAGTGATGAGAAACGCGAACAATAGAATAATATTTAATAAAAACTATACATTCTCTATAAAAGAAGACATTTAGTAAATATTTATTTTCTTTAAACTGGGTGGTTTCTCATGACCATAATGTAAACATGTCTACCCATTAGCAGCAATTAATTCTGTAAAACCGAGGAAATATATATGCAGTTAACAAGCTAATAGCTCATGTTTTGTGAATTCTCTTGGTCTAGGTGTTGATGTTTGTGTCATATCTTGTTTATTAGTTGGCGTTTCAAAACTTGTTTGTCTTATTTCAGGTTTATCAAAGCTGTACACGCTGACAAAAAAGAGACATCACCAGCTTCGTGTGGACCTCCGCGAGAAGAATGGAGAACATCACTATGCTGAGTACTCGTCATTCAGGGTGGATGGTCCTGAGACAAACTACAGACTTGCCGTGTCCGGCTACTCGGGTAATGCGGGTACGTGTGAAGACAATTAGAAAAGCTTAAAGGTCTGTCTGTCTGGATAATCGTGACTTTGCTGGTAAATAAATGATGTGTGGAAGGCTCGATCTTACATCTAGGACTAAGAGCAGTACTTGACCTTAAATATGCCAGGAATAGCTGAGAAAGAATAAGTTCTTACGAATTACAAATGCATTTTACACCTGAAAATACGGCGTACAAATGTATCTACCAGAAACCACATTACGCAAATTAAACAATTTATTTCTTTGAGGTCAGGAGAAAAGATATAAGATATTGGACATGGAAGATCACTTAATAGGTTTAATAAGTATTATTAAGACTGGACCTTCTATCTTCATGCTTAGATCTCATACATGGTGCTTTGTTAAGATGAACAACATAGAGATCACACATGTGTGTGTGTGTGTGTGTGTGTGTGTGTGTGTGTGTGTGTGTGTGTGTGTGTGTGTGTGTGTGTTTACAGGTGACAGCATGAACACTCACAACAGCCGTAGTTTCTCAACCCATGACCGAGACAACGACGTGGTGTCCAGTAACTGCGCCCTTTTACTTAATGGCGGCTGGTGGTACAACGCGTGTCACACGTCGAACCTCAACGGCCGGTACAAGGGGGACGGTGCCACGAGTGCTGACGGCATAAACTGGTATCTCGCCCACAGTGACTATCGGAGCTACACGTTCAGTGAGATGAAAGTCAAACCAGTGTAACACCGCCTGGTCTCCTGTACTCTCACTGATTACACTTTTAGTCTACTGTACACCACACCTTTCACTGATGATTTGTATTGATTCAGAACAGTTTATACAAGTATTGACATAAACACACTGATATAAAGATAGCAAACAAGCAAAAATTTTATTTTCAGAATAATACAAAAGCACCGAGACTGATTGTATCATTATTGTCTTACTGACGACAACTATACAAGTTGCATCGTATGAAAAGACCTGAAGATGAAGCTTATTTTGTTTCTGTTGTGTTATGTTCTGTAGCTTTCCTGCATTCTTGTGGACAGTATACTTAATCATAATTTTACTCTGCAATCTATGTGCAAAGCATATTGTTTAGATAAGCCAATATAAGTATTGTGAAGATTAAATTGATATTTGATAAAAAACAATTTAATAACAAGTAGTATTGTTGATATTTATCTGCAGATTTGAGTAAATGTGATAACATGATTAATATACGAGTAAAAGAGAAGTAAAAGTGAGTACATATATGTATATATTACATCTATTACTCACTGGTAGGAAACCGAAAAAGGCGCAAGAAGAAGGTGACACACACCTGACACAACAGCGACACAAGCTGACTACAGGCGACACACACCTGAGGATACCTGTGTACTCTCTCTCTCTCTGCGCTCGCTCGCTGTCTTTTTCCGCCTTTGTTTTATTTTCTATCTTTTCCTTAGCACGTCTCACACTCTTCAGAGTATTAAAGAAAATAACATGGATTCAACCTGTACAACCACAAACCTGGTGACTGTAATAGCATACATATCCTCTACAATTACGTGGTACACAAGAAGAAAGAGGCTCAGATGAAGCAGAACAAGTTGTAAATCGTCTGCTTGCCTTACAATCCCTATTCCTTATAATGCACAAATAGTAGAGTTATTTCGAATGATAAATCAAAACAAAGAAAATGGGACAAACTACAAGGCTTCTGCAGTATAAAGAATACTTACACAATTATCCATTCCCTCACTGAGTGTCTCAGATATATATTTATATATATATAAACCTTCTAGTCAGCTACAAGCAATTCAGCAACACAGGGCCTCACAACAGTGACAGCAAAATGTTGGAGCTCTCGGCACCACCCTCTTCAGAAACGTTGACCTATCAATACAACCTAAGTATTGAAAAATCCCACTTCCCAACTCTTCTATAACAAACAATAGTCATTCCACTTTATAAATCAGGCGGTGTAGATGGTCCGATTAAATATTGGCCATGCCCCATTCTGTAATCTCTCTCTCTCTAAGCCGTGGGAGAAATACAACCAAACTCATCTCCAATTTTGAGCTTCTTCACACCAGTTAATCTGGATTTAGACCTCAACACTCTTGCCACACTGTACTATCATTTATAGTGTACTATACAAACTAACTGCTCCATTTAATTTCTTTATTCCTTTTATAAAACAATACACAGATTTTGCACTACAATGCATATATATTCAGGCCCTGCTCGGAGCTTTCCGAGCTTTACACATGGCTGGGAGGGGATTTGCATCAAGTTTTCACGGACATGACGTGGTTCTATTTTCTTACCGAACCTGACCTACATCACATGGCTGTAGCCAATCGGAATGCTTGAACAGTCGCCTCCCTTTTACCTCCAAATTAGAAAATGGCGATGTGAGAGTAGAACGGTGCTGCAACGCTTCATATCAAGCAAAATCTTGCACGCGCAAACCTTGAAAACATTGTAGTGTGAGAATAGGCCTTTAACTAGATTATTTGTAAACCAGAGGCCAGGAATTTTAATGTTTTCTGGATTCCACTGCATCTGTAAGTGAACTTGTTTTGCTCCCCAGCCACATTGCACTTGATGTTTCATTGCTTATTATTAAACATGATATCTTTCCAAATATATCTAACTGGATTTGTTAGCCTGAAGAAAATCATAAAATAAAAATCTCATACTATTGTGTGAAGAAAAAGCAAGTATCAAGGATAATTGAAATGAGTGACAATATGGGCTTAGCTCAAACCTGGTGGTCATTTTTCGATGAGTTTGTTTCTTGTTAAGTGTTGCTCTCTCCTTTAGCACTGAGAGTAGAAAATGTTGTGACCGTACCACTCACACACCCCTCCTTTATTTCGTAATGTCAGCAAGTGAGAGTGTGAGTGTCGTTCACTGTGAGCATGAAGTGAGAGTGTGTGTCCTTCACTGTCTGTTTGTCGTTCATTGTCAGTATGAACTGAGAGTGAGTGTCTTTCACTGTTAACATGAAGTGAGAGAGTGAGTGTCTTTCACTGTTAACATGAGGTGAGAGAGTGAGTGTCGCTCACTATTAGAATAAAGTTAGAGTGAGTGTCCTTCACTGTCAGCATGAAGTGAGCCCCCTTCCACACCAAATCCAAACATCTTCCTACACCACTGCGATCTTATTGGTTAATGCCTCGTAATCTACTGTCATGGTGATCAGATGTAATTTGTCGAAATCGTAATTATTACACTTTCTGTTATTTCTTTCCATTTTAAAAGAAACTTCTCGAGTGTAGATGTTACAAAAATTAGTTTAACGCGATTTATTTATGTTTTCTATTCTGTTTTGTCCTACTAAGTGTCATGTCATAAATCGGCGTCCATGTGTCCTACAGAAAAAGGCAGTTTCCTCCACAACACAAAATTAAAAATATTTCGGCTGTAATAAGACTCATCCTTAGAATCACAAATGTTTATCTAAGCGTTGTTTGACAAACCTGTGTAATGATGATAATAATATAATTATATAATGATAAAATGAGAAATGATAATATTCCCTTCTGCACGCTTTGCAAGTTCACTTGGTTTTTTTTTCTTTTGCGACTGTCTGCCCGTTCGATTTTTGTACCTTTGCGCATTTTTTTCTGTGTACCCGTCAACGCCTTGTGTTTGTAGAAGAAAATGTAGACTATTACAATGAGAATTCTTGCTGAACATATGACAAGTACAACGACTACACACCTTATCAAACTTCAGCCATTAGGCCTCTGGTTGTACAGGTTGAACACATATTCTTTCGTTGAAAGCTGTATATAATATCTGAAGACTGTGTGACGAGGTCAGAAAACATAAAGGGACAGAAATACGGAAGAGAGAGAGAGAGAGAGAAAACACAGATATCGTCAGACGTGTGTCGCCTGTTGCAAGTGTGTCTGCTGTTTAAGCTCTTCGGAGTAGAAACAAATATTAAAATAGTTGTTTTGGCTTAGTCAATCGAGTAATAGACATATTAACTACCGTCATTATCATTATAAAAGGGAGGTAATGGTCAGTGAAAAGTTCAGGGGTGGTCTAGCAGGAAGGGGGAATACTGCGTCTTTGTTTTACACACAGTGTGTATGTGGTTTTGTCGCTGCCACACAGGCATTAGGAAAAATCGGGAAGTTTCTATTTTATTGTATCTCACGTGCGGTCCGGGCAGAGCTCACCCTCTGTCCAGGTGGACACAGGTGGGTATAAAGGCAGAGGAATACGCCGAGCTCAAGGGAAGGCTGCCGTTAGGAACTTGGGTTTTTGACAGCTGGAGCCGGTGCAAGAAGAGACGACCTGTGGTCCTACAAGAAAATGTATTCAAGAAGACCTGTGTCTAGGGTGTCATTTACTTGTCTATAAATCAGCGTCAAGGACAAGAAATCTGTTATGAAACCTGACTTTGTCACTGGACGAATTAATGATAGTCGGATGATAATGTTGCTACTTTTGTGGTGTTGGGGATGGTGGGGAGGAATATAAAATAACCGACTGCTGTCGTTTCGGCTGTAAAAGGTGGTCAACTACTAGTCAAAACTGCAACCGTATCCTGATCTTCATTGCAGTCAACATCCTGATGGTTCCGTTGAGGAGCCGCTACTTATTTAGTCTAAGTTACATTTTTCCTCGTGGATTCAGAATGTCTTCTACCCGACAGGTTGATCCTATCACCTAGTGATGCTTATAACCGATGCATGTCCCTCCCGACAGTTATCCGCCCATGACTTTATCCTGGTCTTTACATCATCAAGATGACTCTAAGACCCTCGACCTACGTTTTCTTAGCTACACCCTGGGGCAGGTCACGTGGTGGGTTTCATCATGTAGTCACATGACTGCCTTAAGACTGTAATTACCGATTAAAATAGAAATAAGAAAATGCTGCTTCCGTAACAGAACAATAAACATTATTCTTAAACTTAACTTATAAAATGTGACAGACACCATGGTGCGATGGTCAGGACAAACTGGTTGAATTCCACCTGCCCCGCCAATAACATCTGTCGTCAGCCAAGTTCTCTTTGTTTTAAGGGCAGGTGCCTCTGTCCAGGTCTTTTGTTCGCAAAATTCGATTTCACGTGCTCTTCCTGTGAGTATGAAGATGTTTCTTAGAATATATAGAAGATAAAAATATTATATAAAATCATATTTTGGTTGTCGAAAGAAAGAAAATATTTTGGCTAAATTATAGTTATGATTTACTGCTTATGGCATTATGAAAGACTTTAGAGAAAGAAGGACAGCCATCTTAGCGCGTGTAGTGGGCCAGCGCTGCCTCAATTCGTGTCCGCTGTTTACTCGCCGATACCATTGACAGCCAGCTTCCGCTCTCTATGTCGTGTATCCGCGAGCACATCACGGAATGCTTTGACATTGAAGAAATCCTCTTAGTATGCTTTAATATATATATTTTAATACATGAATCATAATGTACAATATCTCCGCTCAAACACAGCGTTGTATCGTAGTATTTGTACTTATTTGAAAGTCAAATTAATTGTATTGTCAACAAGCTCTCTCTCTGTGGCTCATTGTCTGAGTGATACAGAGAGCGCTTTGTAGCGAGTTTGTCGTTTCTTAAATTTATATTGAGACTAAGGCCCTGAAGAGCATGCCTTAAACTCTATTTATTTTGTAACACATTTAAATCCTTATTTCTTGATTTTTTAACGATGTTGTTATAAAAAACATTCACATTAAGATTATGTTCTAATGATTTTTAAATGATTCATTGCTAAATAGGGTTTGAATATAAGTAATCCTATTCATGTTTATCATGTCATTTACTTCTCAATTTTTGTTTTTTTTCTTATGTTGGCTATATTATAACATTAAATATTATAATAGGTTATTTATTCTATTCTCACTCACACACACACACACACACACACATACACACACACGCACGCACACGCGCGCGCTCTCTCTCTCTCTAATACGAACCATAACCAGCACTCAGCACTTTCAAGGCACCAGTGCTGGATAAATGTTGCTATTATACTAGGTGATTAATAGTTCGATTATTTTTACATCTTTTGATCTGGTACAGCAATAGTCATAACCACTGGAAAGTCGAATTATTCTTTTTCCCAGTCTTGAATTTCTCGTCGTCGTCGTCGTCGTCGTCGTCGTCGTCGTCGTCGTCGTCATATGCTAAAAAACTAAAAAGCCTTTGTGTCGACTTTTGCATGCTGGGCAGCCTGGAATGGCACAACTAGTGCCTGGCATGTTAAATTAACTACAAAAACAGCTCTGAGACGCACTGTGTAAGCGAAACCGGAAAAGGCGAAGGGATGGAAAAGCCAGCGCATGCGCGTCGCAAGTTGTTTCTTCCCGCGCTTGAGTCGCTAGTCTTTCTTTCTCTAAAGTCTATGGTTTGCAAGCATGCAAACACTTGTGTGGTGCAGCTACGGACTGTCTTTCCTTTGATTTTAAAGGTTGGTGTAGCAGGTGTTTCAACTTACAAAAGTATCTGTACATTGTATTGACATGTAAAACGAAACATAACACATTCCAACAACAAATCCTCGTTATCAACGGCATTTATGAAAGAAAAGATGGTGGATTAAAGCATAACACACAGAGATTTAAGATAAGAAGTGGAATAATTGCAAAAAAGGTAAAATGTTTTGGTATTCATCTGACAGCTACTGCTATTATTATGCATAATTCGTCAAAGAGAGTTTAATTTCTGTGTTTGTTTTTAAATTTTCTATCTGGTACTATAAATGCTCGTTTTCCTTTCGTTTAATACAGAAATTTACTTTTGCCACATACATGCATTTGATCAGTTTTACAACACCACCTCAAACAATCATACCGCCATATGCCCCCAGACAATACTTTATTACCTTTATAACTTCCTCTAGCCAGGCAATCCTCGTAGCAACGAAGCGGCTAGGGGCTTGATTGGTGGAAAAACTGGGGAGAGAGAGAGTAGTTAAGGTGGGCTAGCGATACCGGGCATTCTGCGGCAACAACGGTTTTGGGGACATCCGGGGGGACTACTGGCTGCGCAAGTTCTTTCTCTCACTCACTCACTGTCCGTCTCTAATTCTCAGCATTTTACCTGACATTGTTTCTGCAATGCTGGTCTTCTACTGTACAAACCTCAGATTATCTTCTTTAAACAGAAATGCAGTTGTTCTTGTAGAAAATCAGGTTATAGACATCGTGTCAGTGGCAGTTTCATGAACATTGTTCTGCAGCAACGCAGTACAGTAATGTCCGTAGCGAACTTGGATGTACGTCTGTCAAATACTAACAGACTCTCATAAGTTTGTCAAGAGATTGAAGGATCCACATAATGAATAAAATATAATTTCGATATTTGTTCAAATTAAATAAGTGAACATTTTAGAACAAGCAGGCGCACTAAAGTTACGAGACAGTTATGTTGTTAAAAAACTCTTAAAGCCAAACACGGGAATTGAACCTCGGTAGGAAAACGTTTAAAAAATCATTTTAGAACCCTTTATGAATCGTAAAATCTTTAAAACAATTCGATTTACTTTGATTAAAAACAGAGAAGCAACATTGGACAGCACATTTGTATTGAAGATGCTATGCCATTAAACAATGTGTTATGTCTATTTCACAAAACTAGTCATTGGGTAAGCAGTTGTTTTCCTGAACAATGCGTTAAGTAATATTTTGTTTACAGCCAGACAACACTCTGAATGTATGACCATGACCTTCTCAATGTGATGCTTACTTCAGGCTTAGCACAGCTTCACAAAATAACAACATGGAGACCACACCGACTTCGTGTTGACCTGGAAGAGGAATATTCACGCCTGTCCTACGCTGAGTTCTCATCATTCCGGGTGGACGGTCCTGAGACAAACTACAGACTTCACGTGTCCGGCTATTTGCACGATGCAAGTTTGTGAATACATTCAGTCTGTATTAAATGTCGTCACAGTATTGTTATGGCCTGGGGATAACACTCGTGTGTAAATACAGTAAACAGCTGTAGAAATCTCATGTAAACACATAATAATAATCAATAATAATAATATGTACTTATAACACGCAGCATCACGACCAAGATAGATCTCACTCTCAATAATGATAAATGACGATAACAGCCAGAGGACAGTAAAGTAGTGAGGGGGGAGGAGCCTTCAAAGAATCCATACCATAGAGCTGAGAGCTTCTAGTCTATTCTAGCATTAATACGTAGCCAATGAAGAGAGTGAAGAAGTGATGTGACATGTTCATATATGCTAGTGCGGTAAACAAGACAAGCAGCTGAGTTCGGACTTTCGGAAACTTATCAATAAGTTACTGTGGACAACCAGCAAGAAAAGTGTTCAATTAGTCTAGTGCAGACAGAAAAAATGAGCAGATGAGAATTTTGGTGGTTGAGATGGACAGAGTGTGGCGAATGGAGCTGAGAAACATGTTATCAGGGGACATGTCAGCAGACATCATGTAACCTCAGTCACGTGTTAAAGTACCGACAGGAACATCAGCATCGTCTACCCGAACAGAGACATGCACTGAAGGGTCAACTTTGGCTCTCCTCTTTGAACAAATAAAAGCTTCTGTTTTTTTTTTGTCATTTAGTTTTAGCTTGTTGTGGGTCATCCATAGCCTAATACTAGAAATACAATCTTGGATTCTCTGGATAGCAGTGTGGATCTGAGAAAGAGAACAGCTAGCATAACACTGAGTGTCATCAGCAAAAGACTGATCAGACATAGAGTGAGACTGAATTAGAGTAGTAAGTGGCTTAGTGTACATAATACAGTGGATGGGACCAAGTACAGAACCTTGAGGGACTCCTGAGCAAATAGAGACTGGTGGAGACAAACAGCCATTCACTATATCTGACTTAAATATAAGCAACTTTGACAAATAAGCTGATGGAATGGTGACATTGTGTGTTTGTTGTTTGTGTGTGTTTGTTGTTTGTGTGTGTTTGTGTTTCTTGTGTGTGTGTGTGTGTGCGTGCGTGTGTGTGTGTGTGTGTGTGTGTGTGTGTGCGTCCGTGTTCAGGTGCAGGGGACGGCCTGAGTGCTCACAGTGGTCATCGTTTTTCAACTTATGACAATGATAAGACTCGTCATAACTGTGCCCGGATGTATCACGGAGGCTGGTGGTACAATGACTGTATCACCTCCAGTCTTAACGACCATTACGGTCGCATCATCTGGTCCTCCAGCCGCGGGTACTATTGGAAGTTCGTCTTCACCGAGATGAAAATCAAACCAGCCTAGTACCTAGTGTTGTTGTATTAACTCAGCAGCCTACTGTCATATACTACAAAAGTAACTATAGTGCAGCTACACTGGGGGAGAAACTGTCATTGACTGTCATTACTGTTACACTGATAATAATAAACTAAGTGTCAGTTACTGTTACACTGATAATAATAGGGTAAGTGTCATACTGTCACACTGGCAATAATCAGCTAAGTGTCAGTTAATGTGACACTGATAATAATCAGCTAAGTGTCAGTTACTATTAAACTGATAATAAGATAAGTGTCAGTTACTGTGACAAACTGCTCAGTTTTCAGAGAAGCTAGATTTTGTTTTGACCATGTTTTAGAATATGTCCAGTGTTTACATTTGAGTCAGAAATCATAAACCATGCCGTGTCATAGACAACTTGGTGGTAATTACATCGTACAGATATTAGATGCAATTTAAAACATTTTCTAGAATTTTCATTACACGGAATACGAGTTTTATTTGTCGAAAGTCAAACTTTTGTGAATTGGAAAATTGTTGAAAAGTCTCTAGAATCGAGGAATGTGCTTGAGACAGGAGAGTTGAAAAAGATGTTGAAATACTCACCCAGCTCAATGCAAGACATATCCGTTTGAACAAATCAAGGTGTTGAATAGGAAATTACATTCCCTAAGAAATTAAAAACCGAAATTCACGTCACATCTACTCACACAATGAGTGCACGTCACGGTCGCCCACAGAATGACTTCGTCTCAATTACCCACAAAATGACTACAGGTGTCAGTCAACCAACACAGTTAGTACAATGACACTGACTACAACACGTCACCCACATAATGACTACAGGTGTCAGTCAACCAACACAGTTAGTACAATGACACTGACTACAACACGTCACCCACATAATGACTACAGGTGTCAGTCAACCAACACAGTTAGTACAATGACACTGACTACAACACGTCACCCACATAATGACTACAGGTGTCAGTCAACCAACACAGTTAGTACAATGACACTGACTACAACACGTCCCCCACATAATGACTACAGGTGTCAGTCAACAACACAGTTAGTACAATGACACTGACTACAACACGTCACCGACATAATGACTACAGGTGTCAGTCAACCAACACAGTTAATACAATGACACTGACTACAACACGTCACCCACATAATGACTACAGGTGTCAGTCAACCAACACAGTTAGTACAATGGCACTGACTACAACACGTCACCCCCCATAATGACTACAGGTGTCAGTCAACCAACACAGTTAATACAATGAGACTGACTACAACACGTCACCCACATAATGACTACAGGTGTCAGTCAACCAACACAGTTAGTACAATGACTCTTAATACAACACGTCACCCCACATAATGACTATAGGTGTCAGTCAACCAACACAGTAAGTACAATGACACTGACTACAACACGTCACCCCACATAATGACTACAGGTGTCAGTCAACCAACACAGTTAATACAATGACACTGACTACAACACGTCACCCCACATAATGACTACAGGTGTCAGTCAACCAACACAGTTAATACAATGACACTGACTACAACACGTCACCCACATAATGACTACAAACAACACTACCCACACAATACCTACAGTCAGTTGACCCCATCCAATGACTACACATCACATTCAGTAGCTCAGCGACAGAAATGACTGGCGTGAGATAAAATTATCAACGGAAATAGAAGCTACGGGTCGTCGGTTATCGCGCATTTTCGCTTTTTCGCTTGTGCACCAAGACGCTCCTCGCCATAAATACACGAGGTGTGAACTTACAAGTGAAACACTGTCACTGTGTCAAACTATCATCAACAGAATCCGGACAGAGTGAGCTTGTAGACAGACTTGCACAATACGGTTGTGCTCTCAGTTTTGATAAACATGATTGGAAAAACCTGAGGGACACTGTCAAAGTTTCGGCAGGTTGTTTTAACTCTAATGATTGTCTCTAAATTTATGTTTTGACTGGCTGTCAGGTTTCTTGTCCGTTTCTCAGCGTACAACCCCCAGACATTCTACACTGTTCTTGGTGCTTTATGTGTGCACTGATAGACTTGAGATTTTATGCCTGACAGACAAAGCATCAAAAACAGTTTGTTTCCTATTTTAAGTGACTGTGATCATCGATTGCTTTGAGGTCGGATTAGAAAAATCGTCAAACCTTCAAGCAGCCAACCAAAGGTTTTCTTTAAACTACAAACATGGAAACACTGACATTTCTCTTTGGTTTAATATTCATGAAAGAACAGGGCTTAGGTGTGCAAGAGTTAAAACCACAGCCTTTTTATTGACGTGTAGGTATTGTGTGGTGTGAATGTGAAGTGTAGGTATTGTGTGGTGTGAATGTGACGTGTAGGTATTGTGTGGTGTGAATGTGACGTGTAGGTATTGTGTGGTGTGAATGTGACGTGTAGGTATTGTGTGGTGTGAATGTGAAGTGTAGGTATTGTGTGGTGTGAATGTGACGTGTAGGTATTGTGTGATGTGAATGTGAAGTGTAGGTATTGTGTGGTGTGAATGTGACGTGTAGGTATTGTGTGGTGTGAATGTGACGTGTAGGTATTGTGTGGTGTGAATGTGACGTGTAGGTATTGTGTGATGTGAATGTGAAATGTAGGTATTGTGTGATGTGAATGTGAAGTGTAGGTATTGTGCGATGTGAATGTGACGTGTAGATATTTTGTGGTGTGAATGTGAAGTGTAGGTATCGTGTGATGGACTAAAGGACTGACTGTGACTTTTAATGATACTGTGAACACCTGGCGGTGGACGTGAGGTGCAGTAGGTGAGAGCGAATGTGAGGAAGAACTTGACGACTATACACATACAACTGTAGTGTTTATTGGTAAATTGGTTTCCACTGTGTGTGAAATACCATAAACTAAAATGCCTGACTAGACAGTACAGTAGTCAAGTCTCTGCTATTATCCTCAGTGTCATTGTACTACAGTTAGTACTGTCATCCAGTACAGGATGCACTGAGTTGAGGGGAGACCAGGCGGGGTTACACTGGCTTGACTTTCATTTCACTCAACGTGAAGCTCCTCCAGTCATTGTGGGCGTGAACCCAGATGATAAAACCCACAGCCCCGTCCGCCTTGTATCGGCCGTTGAGGTTAGAGAATTGACACGAGTTCTGCCACCAGGCGCCGTGATAGAGGGCGACACAGTTGCCAGACCACTTGTCGTTATCCCGGTCATAGGTTGTAAAACTCATGTCATTGTGGTAGCTCAAGCTGTCTCCTGTAATTACACAGAGACAACTCTACAGTCAACACTTAGTACACATCCATAGCAACCAGACTGAGAGAAGGTGATCTCAGTAGCGCGCACTGCGTGTTGTAGGTATGTTGATATCATAATCAATAACATGTCTTCCGTGTTGTATAAACAGCAGCTACAGGTAAATTTTTCATTTTTGATGTCAGGGAAAACACATCCAAGATTTGTTCTCACATTGTTGTGCAGGCTGCTGTACTGGTGAATCGGCTTTACTTAGAATCGAACATTGATCAGTGGGATCTTTCTTGATTTTTAGTTCTTGATTTTTTTTAAAAGCAAGTGTTTTTGTTGACACTTACTCGCTGTACATAGAGTAAGACTTGCATCGGTTTGAAATTCTTTTTTGTTTTGTTAAGTGGGTGGGTATTTCTCCAATCACATCTTCTTCACTGTCACACGCAAATCGATTATCACCTACTTATGGTGATTCATTGAATATCTACCGAATTGCTTATCGTGTATGTTCTTAGTTCAGAGACATTTCAATATTTTGTGAAGTAACTATAACTTATGAAGCGAGTATACGCCTCTATACTGTTAATCTGCAGCGACATCTGTCGGACTGTTTGCTCTAGTGTTCTAGTGATGCTAAACTTTATGTCTAAAATATTCTAACAGATAATAAATAAATAAATAAATAAATACTGCGTTACTATTTGGCCTTTTTCCATTATTACCCAGACTCAAGGCGCTGGACATATCGGCGCGAGTTCACACCTATTTAGTGCAGCATCTCCATTAATACATAAATATTCAAGAAAGGTATACCTCTAGAAGATCTTTCCTAAATGTTATCAAACGTTCATTCATATTTATCTAGTTGAGGTATGATTGTAAAATGATAGAAGTGTACAGGTTGCTGCACTGTTTGCACAATACCAGCGGCGACTCCAAAGTCCTCATACTTCTGCATCAAATATCAAGAGGGCAACAGACTGTTGTGCACACCACACCTGCCTGCAAAGCAACAAATTGTCCCTCTGCTTACTACAGAGAGAAAGGGACACAATCTGAATGTCAGGAAGGCTGGTGGTGTTCACATTTGAAGGATTCAATTGTAGGAAGGTGGCGGATATGGAAAGGGAGAGAATTCCTTGCTGCACACTAACCAAATTTCAAGGATCAAGATACAACCAAGTGGCAACCTAACACACACACTATATATGTGCGTGAGTGTGAGTATGAATGAGAGTGAGTGTGAATGAGAGTGAGTGTATGTGTGTGAGTGTGTGTATGAGTGTGTGTGTGGGTGTGGGTGAGAGTGTGGGTGTGTGTGAGTGAGTGTGTGTGAGTGAGGGTGAGTGTGAGTGTGTGTGTGAGTGAGTGTGTGGGTGTATGTGTGTGCGAGTGAGAGTGAGTGAGTGAGTGTGTGATTGAGTGTGTGTGAGTGTGTGTGTGTGTGTGTGTGTGTGTGTGTGTGTGTGTGTGTGTGTGTTAGGTTGCCACTTTGCCCATTTCTTTCGGAAGAGTTGGCTGTAGGTTGGTTGTATCTTGATCCTTTTATAGGATATAAAGCTGTGTGTTTACGGAGATGACTAATTTACAAGGGGGGTAGAATGTTTTATTTTGTGTATCTGCACGAGCGCGTAAGCATAATGTGGGGGTCGTTATTAGACAAATACTGTCGGCGAAGGGATTTTGTGTAAATAACACTCTGGTCAAAACTATCCAAACTAGGTCTGGTAAGAAGACATATGTGACCCTCCACGACGAAATGAGTCTTAAGTCGCGAGGAGCAGTTTTGAGCTATAGGCCCGGAAAGGTGATAGGGGTCAATTTTGTGCAGTTTGGCTTTTCTTTAAAAATGAATTCCTTGGTTATTAAACTATCAGGAAAATATACCGCTATGTTAAAATAAAAGTTAGAAATTGACTTAAAATGCGTTTTAATCGAGGTACCCTACTGCGATCCGTACCGATTTCTGCAGAAATTTGACGAAATTCAAACTCTTTTTCGGTACTGTTTCCCTGTCAGAACCCCATCGTGTTATACCTTGCCAGAAAGCCCAGAGTCTGTATGTTCAACTTCTGTAAAGAACGATTCAAATATGAACCAATCAAAAGATTTGTCTGCAAAAGTAAGGAGTAAACAAATCTGGTCGGCATCTCGACGCTATCCAATGGGAGAATCCGATACTGAACTGGCCTTGGCAACGAAAGAAAAGGCGCCGCGCGATTGGTTGAAGGGGAGGAAACTCGTTCTTTCCGTCAGGTTTTGTGCATACTTTCAAAGTGATGCGTTAAGCGAAAGCATGGCGAAAAACTACCTAAGTGACGAGGCATTATTAGCTTTACTTAATTCCGATCAATCTGCAACTCTTCCGCGTTCCGAACAATTAGAACTCGGAAGATTAATTACAGAATATTTCGGGAAAGACGACGAGTTAACAAGCGACGACGAATCTGAGTCAGAGGAACAGCCGATTTCAGATGATCATTCTGAGGAAGAATCTGACGCACCACTTGTACTTTTTGTTACGTGAAATCATGTAGCTTGCTGTATTTTATCATAAAGCAAACCAGTACAATTTGGACAATTAGAAGTCTCCGTTGCTAAGGAAAAACATAGTAAAATTGCCGAAAAATCTTTAAACCCGTTTTTCTCAAAATGGCCGCCACCGTACTTTCACACTTCAAACGCTTATAACTCACTCAATTTTAGGACTATAAGAACAACGTTTCTATTAAAAGAAAGTTCAGAACCTGTACTTTTTAAAAATATGCAACTTGGCAAATCTCAAAATCGCGACTTAAGACTCATTTCGTCGTGGAGGGTCACATATATTTATCACATCCTTTATTCTGCTACACCTGTTTTCTCCCATTGTTTATTAATCTAAGATCCAACTTTTACATCCAGTAATCAAGTAATCAAGTTACGTAAGTAATCCAATCCAGTAAGTGAAGCACGTCACTCATAATTGAATTACCTGAGTATTTGGACACGTGATGTCTTATACCTAGAATCACATCTGAGCTTTCGGGTTTAAAACGTAGGGTATCTGAAGAAATCTTGAATAAATTTGTTTTAAAAACCTTTTCATTTAGGACCCTCAGCACTCGCCCTATAGCTGACAAATCTACTTATCCACTCATTCATCAACCAACATGGCAGCCTGCCAGTTAACCTGTGTGTCTTCTTATTATTATTCCTTTTCGCCCCCAGTGGAGCATAGGGCCGCAACTACACCACGCCAGCGAACCCGGTTGTGGGCCTCTCTCCCCAGTTGGGTCCATGTCATTCCAGCTGCCTCCGCCTCGCCGTGGACCGATCTTCTCCAGTCTGTCTGGGTCTCCCAACCCTGCGCCTCTCCTGTGGGTTCCAGTCCAGAGCTTGTCGTGTTAGATTTTCGGCCGGCTTTCGCAGGTGTGTCCGATCCAGCCCCACTTTCGCTTCTTGATGTCTTCACTGGCAGACTTCTGGTTGGCTCTCTCCCCCAGGTATGCATTGGGGATTCTCTCGGGCCATCTGATGTTGAAAATGTGCCGCAGACATCTGTTTATGAATGTTTGAATCTTCCTGGTGATGTTGTTTGTTACACGCCATGTCTCAGACCCATATAGAAGGACAGATTTTACGTTCGTATGAAAGATGCGGATCTTGGTATGTTGAGATAGTGCCTTGGAGTTCTAGATGGGTCGCAGAATGTGGAATGCTTGCCTGGCTTTATTTATTCTGCTTCTTACATCTTCATCTGCACCTCCATCCTTGGTGACTATGCTGCCTAGGTAGGTGAAGCGGTCAGTCTCTGTAATACATTCCCCGTGTAGTTGGTGGGGCTTCTTGCTTGTTGTTGATCCGCATTATCTCTGTCTTCTTGATGTTGATTGTAAGGCCAGTTGTCGCTGCTTCTTCTGAGAGCCGAGTGAGCTTTGTCTGTGCATGTTGTTGCCGGTTCAGCATTTGCTTAAAGTGTTCTGCCCAGCGAGATCTTTGTTCTGCATTAACCTGAGTGTCAATTCATCTTAATGTTCCATGGTCACGTACCCGCGTTACCCGAGTAGCCTGACACGGCAAGTCTGTAGTTTGTCTCAGGACCGTCCACCCTGAATGACGAGTACTCAGCATAGTGATGATGTCCATTCATCTCGCCGAGGTCAACACGCAGTCGGGTGGGTCTCCCTTTGGTCAGTCTGTGAAGCGTTGCCAAACCTGAGATAGAACATGGCAATTATCTCACAGTAATAGATACCAAGGTATATATATATATATATATAGACAGAGAAGGCCATTTATAGAAACAGGACGTAGACAAATTTAGTTGCATAGACAGACTAATTTAAAGACAAGTCTTTAAAGCCAATTTCAATTTCTATGAAAATCTAAATCATTAAAAAAATCTACGATATTAATTAATTTTATATTCTTTAGGACTAGTGCAAGAAATATTTTACCTACTTTGCATTACTTGCTATCATTTATAATACATTTTAATGAAGCTGCGTGTCACGGATCACCCGCATACACACCGCGAGTCACCCGCTGACACGTGCATTTGTTCAATCAACACAACAACAAATGACCACTCTGGTGTAGAGCCTCCCTCCACGAGACGAATAGTTATTAAACTCAATGTCACCAGTTAATTACACAATGAATACACAAAATACTTATCTAAACAAGGTAGAAGATCAGTATTTTTAGAGCAGGTAGTTAGGGTAATATGATAATTATCATTACATCATAACAATCACTGCTAGGCTTAGCAAGAAAATACTTCACTCGAATATATTAACACGCAGCACAAGCTCACGTGAAGGACATACAAGAAATGTAACAGGTATACACAATGAGTAAATGTGCTTGAATTCGGTGCACTCAGCACACATACGTATAAATACGTTAATCTAATAACACAGTCAGAATGGGTAGCACACCCTAGGCCCTAACACCGCCTGTGGAAGGTTAAAACACTCAATCTTCCAGCGGTTGCTTAAAGTCTACCCACTCTAAAATTGAGGTCCAAACATATAGTCCTCCACTTAACCTTCTTAAAGTTCTGGTTATTAATTTTTAACAATTCCTTTAAAAGAAGAACACCTGGTGCTTCACTCGACCTTAAGAAAGTTCTTACTTCGTTTGGGTTGTTCGTCTGGTGTAAAATCATCGGAAGCCCAGCCTCTGCCTCACGTCAGTGGACCTCCGGAATGTACGGATATCGTCTGAAGGATATCGCACCACGCAAGTCAGTCATTCAGCCTCTCTGTATCGGATGCTCCTCCCCACCTTGGAGATACGCGGACACCCTTTCACTCGTCTTTGCCGAACCACAGGCCGTCTACACGCCAGCTCCAGCCGTCAACATCCGGTAGTTTCCCACAGCCTCGCGGTCCCTCAGTATACGTCAGGAAATTTCTCATACGCCTGCCTCCTATTTCAGCAAATGTTCTTACTGTACTGTGCTGGTAGTAGAACCACAGCCCCCGGCATGAATACCAGTAAGTACTGTGACAACTCTTGTCACTAAACAGCGCTCTCTCTGGTAAGGTTGAATGACGACTGAACACCCGTCAGTGACAGCACACAACAAGCAGCAACACACCAAGATTGCTGGAATGTCGAATTGGCGTAGGACGATGCTCCGCTTTAGGGAAGCAAGCTCCATGCTGACAATGAATAACGTTCACATTCTTGATTTTGGTGGGGGAGGCGGCTGGTAATGTTAGGACTTACATTATTCCGAAAAGAAAGCACAGTGGGGGTGTGATTACACCTTTAAGACATTTTTTATAAACGGGAAAGACACGCGACATCTCATCTGTTGACTGACTGTTGTGTTAAGAATTTATCTTTGCCGCACAGGTATCATGTGCGTTCATTCCACGTGCCAATGGATGTTCCTTCTCTTAGCATGATTTCTGTTTTGGTTTCAGTCTTGGCTCCAGTAGCACACTTTTCGCTGACCCCACGCTGGAGCCTTCCGATAGAGTGCGCAGTCGTTGTTAGTCCGAGCCGATCCCTATATCCATGGTCCTTACATTGAGCTTAACACTTGGAGAGTTTTCACCCGCTGATGCCGTGTTAGTATCAGGATTTTCTGTAGGGGTTTACTCCCTTAGCCTTTATCTTTCCCAAGATTCCACCATGACAGTGGAGACATTTTTCCTTGGCTATGATTGTAGTGCGAGAAAGGTGTTGGTCTTATGCAAGCCTCTCTCACAGTAGTTAGAACAAGATAGATGACAAATAGCTGAACTTTTCATTTTAAGACGCCTAGGTCGTCCGAAGTAGGTGATACTAATTTCATTTTGATCTCTCCTTTGACTTGTGTGTTTGTTGGTTGAGGTTGTGATGTGTGTTTACCATACACCCACTTCACCCAGTTTTTTAACTTGCCAACTTTTTGCGGTGGTGAGCGCAAACTTTGATGTCCTTATCCACCATCCTTGTTTTTGTAAACTAAAATATTTGTTCTTTATTGTACACCTAGTACTTTTGACATAAGATAATATAAGCTGTAGAAGTGACAGGGATCAGTTTAAAATGTTGTCTGCTTACAGGAGACTATTGCAGCAAACGTCTTAAGCGATGAAGTAGTCAGACAACATTAGTTATCTTCATATATCAAACTAATGTATGGAACCTATACATGACACTTATTTGTAACTTATACTTGAAACTTTTACATGTAATACATGATATTTAAATTTGGCTGTAATATATGACACATACAAGAACCATTTTTCATAACATTAGCTACCGCATGTCATTAAATTTTGACATTGTGAACTTAAAATCAAATCAAGATATTTGTATGACCTTACATCTCTGCAAAAAAAGCAATTTGGTTTTGGCATTTTAAATTTCTTACTGTAATTCTTTGTTCTTTTTTGTTAATGTTGACCTAATTTTTTGTAATTTTATTGTTCATCATTCTCCGTTTTACTTTTTAAGTCGATCTGGTACCTAAAACATTTCCGATTCTAGCAGCTTTCAAACATATTATTTTATAAATAGATGGACTCTTCAATCTTTTCGGCAAAATACACCAATTTTGAATTTCTCAGTCTTAAAACGGCTAATTGCACAAGTTAGTTGTCACCATTATTCTACTAAAGGTTGCACATGAAACTTGTGTTTCAAAGTTTTGAACGGAGCACTACTAAAGACTAACATTGCAGAAACAATGGCAGGTACAATAGTGTGGCGACAGATAAGACACAATGGCAGGTACAATACAGTGACAAGAAATGAGACACAATGGCAGGTACACTATAGTGACAAGGAATAAGACACAATGGCAGGTACACTATAGTGACAAGAAATGAGACACAATGGCAGGTACACTATAGTGACAAGAAATGAGACACAATGGCAGGCACACTATAGTGACAAGAAATGAGATACAATGGCAGGTACACTATAGTGACAAGAAATGAGAAACAATGGCAGGTACACTATAGTGACAAGAAATGAGACACAATGGCAGGTACAATATAGTGACAAGAAATGAGACACAATGGCAGGTACACTATAGTGACAAGAAATGAGACACAATGGCAGGTACACTATAGTGACAAGAAATGAGACACAATGACAGGTACAACTGGTGACGAGAGAGAAAGCACAGGAGTAAGGGGGAGAGAACTTACCCAGCCAGAACTCCTTACTGACGTCACCAAAGCCGCGTTCATATTTCTCCCACTTCCTGTAGAAGTCAACTGAGCCGTCACGTCGTCTCTGAAAAACCTGCACGTGACACACAAGAACAAGGACTGTTACCATGGATACTGATGTGCAGAGACTGTTTGGTGGCTTCGCTATAATGAAGTGCAAGGCTCCAATCAAACACAAGACAGAGATGTCACGCCTACCAGCCACCCGCCGCCACCAGATTCCATGTCACACCAGACTCTGTGGTCGTGGCTGTGGTTGTGGTGGTTGTCAGTCAGTCGAATGAAGTAGGCCCCGGACTTGGCTCCTGATTTCTGCCAGTCGACACATGTCTCTGTTTCCATGTATACAAAGTATAGTCAACTAGACTAGCAAGACAAGTTACATAGGATGTGACAATTGCATTACACAGAGCTTGCTCCTAAGCATGTCATGTGTTGGAGTACCTGTACACCAGCTGCAAACATCACCAGACATTTGTTGAAAGATTTAGTTTAATAAAGTCACGTGACTCTCACAGTTGGACGGACTTCACTGCACATTACTGGTAAAGAGGCGTCGGTCACATCACAACTACGTTACACGTGTTCATAAAGTTACAAAATATTTAACTATTTAACTATTTAAATATTTCGTACCAAACCTTTTACTAAAACATGAAAAAAAATCAAATAATTCCTAGAATATTAAAATGTATCCAAGGAAAAGCGAATGTGTGTGATATCTTTGAATGTAGAATATTTGACAAACAATGAAATGAAAGATGCAAGCTTGATGGTATAAATGGTTTTTACATACTTGCAGTAGCACACTGGACTGTTTTGTTTTTGATCGTGAAGGAGCTCAGTCCACACGAGCATCTACCTGACAAACATCGGGTGTACGGGTGGACACAGTCTACGTCGTTGTGGCAAGACACGTTGTACTGTGATGCTTGTAACAAGTCAGGAGTCTTCCGACAAGTTCTCTGGTAGTGGGTCCAGCCTTTATTGTTCCCACGATACCATCCTGATGAGGCTTCACGTGAGGTGATGTAATGAATCTGACAGCGGCCACCTTTAACTGACGGACATCAGCACACGACAATCACAGGGTAGTACAGACAACTGCTTGACAGAACTACTGAGATTTACTGGCACGACATAGTGACAGTACTTACAGTGACAGACCTACAGTGACAATACCTGCTGTGAAGGTACCTACTGTAACTGTACCTACAGTGACAACACCCACTATAATAGTACCTACAGTGACAACAACGACTATAATAGTATTCTGGTCAACGTTTCTTCAAATGACCCTCGTTTTTACAGGTCTACACACATCCCCTGTCTTTAACACCTTAGTATAAATTATATCAATCAATCAATTAATCCTCCTCGTGCTAGTTGCCTCGTTTTCTTCGGCCGTCTGGTGCGATTCTGGAGAGGTCTGCTGTCTGCTGGCGGACCACATGTCCAATCCATCGCCAACGCCTTCGTTGAACCAGCGTGGTGATGGACTCGGTTTCAGTTCTTCATTAGTGATGGTGTTTGGCCAAAAGATGTTAAGTAAGCGCCTGAGGTATCTGTTTTGGAAGACGTCAAGCCTGTTACCGATGTTTTTGGTCATCTTCCATGATTCTGATCCATAAAAGAGAGTGCTGACTACATTCGACTTGAAGATTCTCGGCTTGGTCTTCTGGCTGATGTTTTTTGCCTTCCATGTGCTCCTGAGTGAGGCAAAGGCCTGGCTGGCTTTCGCCAGTCGGTCTCGAATCTCCACCTCTGCATCCCCAGTGTTTGAAATCTTGGACCCAAATAAGGTAAAACTTCCTCAATCTCTTCTCCATTTAGTTTGATGTTTTCTTTGACTCTAGCGTTCACTCTCACACTTTTAGTTATCTTTGCCCTGACCTTCGAGCCAAGCTTTCCAGCTGTTTCTGAGAAGGCATTTGTTTTCTCCTGCATGTCTTGGTGGCGGTGTGACAACAGGGCAATGTCATCGGCAAAGTCCAAGTCTTCCAGCACTGTTGTTGCTGTCATAGTCATGGCCCATTTGATCCCTCTCCTCTCTCTGTCGGTGGAATTCTTTATAATCCAGTCCATGGCCAGGATGAAGAGGAACGGCGACAGAATGCAGCCCTGCATCACCCCAGTACTGACGTTGAAGGGGGCTGTGAGCTCCGTGTCACAGACCACCTGAGATGTGAAGTCGCTGTACAGCATTTCAACGACCTGGACACGTTTCGCAGGGACTCAATAATGCCTTAGGATCTTCATAAGGACTCACGGTGGATGCTGTCAAAAGCCTTGTCCAGGTCGATGAAGTTGATGTACAGCAGTGCGTGCCACTCATTGCTCTGCTCCAGAAACTCCAGTTCAGAGCAGCATCGCCCAGGGCAAAATTCTGCTTGTTGGGGCCGGTTGCCGTCAGTCTTGACAAAACAATCTTGCTGAAGACCTTGCTGGTGGAGGAAAGAAGTGTTATACCCCTCCAGTTATGGCAGTCTCCAAGATCTCCTTTCTTGGGTAGCTTGAAGATGAGCCCTGTCTTCCACGAATCGGGGATCTGTCCTGATTCCCAAACTTGCCTGAAGGTTTCAGTCAACATGGGAGCTGTTACATTTACATCTGCTTTCAACATCTCTGCTGTTATTCCATCTGCCCCTGGTGCTTTGCCGTTTTTCATTGCCTTGTTTGCTGCTGTCACTTCTTCCAGGCTTGGCGGGTCTGTGCAGATGTCAAGGTCTGTATCTGCTGGCTGGATGTCTGCGAGCTGAGGGGCGTCTGGTCTGTTTAGAAGTAACTCAAAATGCTCCTTCCAGCGCTGTAGTTTTTCTGCCTCTCACTCAAAAACATCTCCGTTCATGTCTTTCACTGGTACTTCACTGTTTTTGAACCTGTTGTTCAGCTGTTTATTGATTTTATACAGTGTCTTCAAGTCATTTTTTCCTGCTGCTTCTTCTGCTTCATCTGTCAGTTTCTCTATGTAGTCCCTTTTGTCGGTTTTGATCATCCTCTTTACCTCTTTGTTTATTTCTGTATATCTTTGTCTGTGTTTTTCCTTCAGACGTTCAGATCTGGTGTTGTTGATTTTCTGCTTGGTTGACTTTCTCTCGTCTATCCTTTCCCATGTCTCTTCTCTGATCCACTGTTCTTTCTTTTTTCGTTGGAAGCCCAGTATTTTCTCTCCTGTTTCCTGTAAGACTCGATTGAAGTCCTCTAAGGTCATCTCCTGTTGGTGCCCTAGTCCCTGGAACCTGTTCTTAACTTCCACTACAAAGGCCTGTTTGGTGGCTGGGACCTTCAGTCTGCCGGAGTCCACTCTCTGCTGACCTGCCTGCTTTCCTCGCGATCGACGTAGCTTCAGAGAAACTGCGGCTATCACAAGAGTGTGGTCACTGGCAACGTCTGCTCCTCTGTAGGCTCTGACATCTTGAAGTGAGCTCCTCCATCTTCAGTTGATGATGACATTATCTATTTGGTTCTTTGTGATCCCGTCTGGTGATGTCCATGTTGCCTTGTGGATGTCTTTGTGTTGGAAGAGTGTGCCTCCAATCAGTAGATTGTTTTCTTCAAAAATTTCTGCCAGTCTCTCTCCGTTGTCATTGATGGTTCCAATTCCATGCTTGCCCATGATATGCTCCCTGCAGGTGTTGTCACTTCCCACCTTGGCATTGAGTTCGTCGACGACGAGCAACATATCATGGGGTCGTACGCTCTTCGTGGCTGTCTGGAGCTGATCGTAAAAAGCATCCTTGTCTTCTGCCTCGGAGTCTTCTGTTGGTGCATAGCAAGCTAGTACTGTCAGCTTGGTGTACTTTGAATGGAATCTTGCTCTCAGAAGCCTGGGTCCACAAGGCTTCCATTCCAGCAGTGTCTTTTCAGTTTTCCTATTTAGAAGTAGTGCTACTCCTTCAGAGTGTTGGTCGTCTGATCTTCCTGAAAACAAGATAGTATGTCCTGATGCTAGTCTCGTCTTTCCCGTGCTGGTCCATCTGACCTCATTGACTACCTGGATGTCCAAGTTGTAATTGTCAAACTCCTTGACTAGATGGGCAACTTGCCAGTCTGATACAAGGTCTGGACGTTCCAGCACCCCACCCTCATCTTCTGCTTTGGCTTCAGTAAATCCACCATCGGGGCGCCAGCTCCTTCTCGGGTTTGACTGTCGTCCGTCATAAGTCCAGTTGCCTGGTATGTTTCATTACCTTCGCCATCCGTAACGAGTGCTCTAGTGTTGGTTTCTATAACCTACTTTTTATATGGTGGGGTTGTTAGCCCTACCACAACCTTATTTACCTCTAGGTGAGTTGTCAACCAAATGTTTACTTTGAAATTATTATACATGGCTTTGGTGGATCTGTATAATTTGACCTTAGCTTCATTTAAACAAAATATGCCAGTATAAGTTTATATTGATTGAATCAAATGCTTTTTTCAAAATCTTTAAATCTTTAAATGTCACATATAGCTTACGATTGAAAGGAGACTGTTTTTGAACCTAACTTAACAACGAAGATTTATGAGCGACAGTTGAGTAAGTCTTCAAGGCCACACAGTTTCAACTTCATGATTCGCGAAAGAGCTGAGTCCCGCTCTACTATAGTCATTGCTGTCAATATAAAATACTTATACCTGCTTACTTCAATTATTTGTTATACAAACCTCGGAAATCGAAGGAAAGGCATCTTGTATTGGAAACACACAGGTTCCTGCACTCTTCTAAGCTCAATCTATTCTGTTGAATATAATATCTTCTTTTTCGGCTGTCAGGATATCTTGTGAAGTTGTTCTCCTTTGGACTGCATGCTGACAGATCGTCTAGATCCATAAATATTTATTCTTACCTTGTACAATAATTTCAATACTAAGATAATTTGGTTGTACTTTAAAAGGAAAGAAAACAGAACTTATATCTCGAATGACAATCTTTTTTTCTTTTTCTTCCTTTTTAACAATTATTTTTTCCCATTACCACCAGCACTCATTCGTAACTGTAAGTTGCCCATAATGTTTTTCTCTTCTGTCAACCTTTCATACTAAATATTTGTACCTTTATCTCATTTTTCAATCTTTTACATCGTACATTTTGATACTTACAAGAAGAGCACGTGTAATCATCTGTTGACAAATAGAAGCCAAAACGACAGAGACACGTGCCTACAAAACACTCAGCGTCCTTCTCACCACATTCTCTGTCCTCCTTACAGGATGTCTCGTACCAGTCGCTCGGCTTGTGGGTCACATCAGAGTCTCTGTAACATTTCGTGACTCCAATGCTTCAGAAGGAAGGTTATGTGCAGCGTTTTAGAAGAAATGAAAGGTGTGAAAGAAGGACAAAAGAACTATGCACAGGCTTAGCTACACATCGACTTAGATGATTGATTATGTAACTTAATCCCTCAGTTTGGACAGGTACACTTTATTAACATCTCAAGTGAGAGGATTAACATGAACGTTAGAGAATATTCTTCTTGTAAAAATGTAATTTAGTATAAGTGAAACCACAAGCAAAACACTGGATAGAGTAGCAACCAACTGAGTGATACCAGCGTTTAACTATCAACAGGGTAAAGTTGAAACTGTATTGTAAACAAGTGAATAACAAGGCGTGTGGGTGAGTCAACGATGATACAAACCCAAAAGTATTTAATGTCAACTTGTATGTACAATAATCAAACAATTGATGGTAAATAATGCATTGAAAACTTTTTACACTGTGCAGCCTCACTTGTTAGCGGAGAGTCTAGCCTCAGACTTCCATCTCTCCCACCAACAAATTACCTGTACAGGTTCCCCTCAAAACTGCTGTTTCTCTCCACTACTGTTCAGACTCTATACTAATTGAAAGTCTCATTACTTTTTCTTTCATCTCCTGAGTCCCAGCAGCTAGAACAAAGTCGTATGGACAGAGATCATTCTCCTACCAAACCCCATGAACTTGCAGGTATCGAAACTTCAGACACATCTTGTCCGAAGGACGACCTCACTGTGACCCTGTGCTGACTACGAGCGTGTATACCGTGTGTCTGTAATTCACTGTGTGTATCAGTGAGTGTGTGTTGTACAAGTTTTCGAGTTTGTTGTATGCAAATAATAAAAAAATAATAATTGTTTGTGATGACTATATGGACATATATTATTTATGCAAAGCGCTCTGAGCAAATCTTTTAAAAAGTGCTACAGAAATCCTCATTATTATTATTATTATTATTATTATTACCTGTTGATACTTTGTGCCATGCAAGGTTGTCTAAAAAGTACAGCAAGAAGAGAAGCCAGAACCAAACACGTCCACATTGTAAACACGTCTTTAGACGAGGCTGTTAAATACGAGGACATTTACATTCAGCAATTAACTTATGTGAACTACTTCTGGTCATTTAAACACAAAAAGAAATGGAAAATAAAACGAGGAGACGAAAATGGTTTATAAAACCGTAAACACCATCATGAATGAGGTTTTGTGAAACCTGTAACAAGTAAAATTGTCGGAAACTGTAGTTAGTGAAGTTCGTAAAATAAGTCATTAGTGGCTGTGAGAAACTATAAGAAGTTAAGTTGTGAGGAATCTGTGCTTAGTGTAGCTGGAATAAACCTACAATTAGTCAGGTCATTAGCGCAGATGTGACAAACGCAATGAATGTATTTGTGAGATGCTTGTACTTGGTGCAGTAGTGAGAAAATATAGATGGCTTGTATTGTGTTCAAGTGCAGTTTGAAACAAAAAGACTGAAAACATATTGACAAAGCCGTATGCGGTTATAGGAAACTTAATTATATATTAAGAAACGATTTTCACGAGAAAGACAATTAAATTTTGTTAACATTAATATACTTTAAAAGAAATAAGTGTGTACCTTACAGCATAGACATTTTTAACACAGCGACTACTTTCAGTCTGCAGAAGCAAGTCTCATCTAGCAGTTTGGTTCGTTAAGAAACTGTGAGGAAGGGTAGATGATGACGATACAGATAGTGGTAGACGTGGCAATCAACATGTTATCAGACTCCCTCGACGTCTCCACTCGTCGTTGTCGTTATCTGTGATGACGTCAGTCACAGGAAGCACACTGTACTTGTTACTGCACCACTAAGGAGGGAGAAGGCCGTCCATGAGCACAATAATACGGAGATGACAAGCACATGTATTGTTCCTTTGTTTATTTTTTTCACTGAAGTATGGAGTAGGAGAGACTTAAAGGAGTGTTTTGTATGACATGAACATCGAGATCTTTAAGGCACCCGGGGTATATTAGAAGATAGGTCGGCGAGCAGACTTCCCAAAGGCTTTTGCCAACTATACACACTCGTCAGCCTAGTAACAATTCAAAGTCGTCACAAAGAGACAGTACAGAGTGGTCACTATAGTGACAGCACACAGTTAGTCGTCATTTAACTTACAGCAGGCAAATAGTCCTCCCTATAGTGACAGTACACTTGTAGTCGTAATTTGAGTACACACTTTGTCGTAACTAAATAAAACCACACAGTTAGTCGACACTTTAGTGACAGTACACAGTCGGCACTTAAGCGACAATACGTGTAGTTTCGTGTGAGAGACAGTAAACAGTGCGTCGTCACTATAGAGCCAGAAGAAAGTTGTCACTAAGAGACATGTCATGACAGTACACAGCCGTCACAATAGTGACAGTGCACAGTCCTCGCTAAGAGACAGTACAGTGTGTCGTTGCTATAGTCACAGTTCACATTGTATCGTCACTATAGTGACTTAACACAGTCATCACTAAAGTGATAATTCACAGTCAACACTAAAAGTTAGTGACAGTACACAGTCGTCACAAAGAGACAGTACACAGTGCATCGTCACAAAGAGACAGTACACAGTCGTCACAAAGAGACGGTACGCAGTTTTTCGTCACCTTAGTGACAGAACAGGTCATGACAGTACACAGTCACTAGAAGACAGTACGCCATTTGTTTTCACTATAGTGACAGAACACAGTGAGTTGTCGTCTAAGGACCGGGAAGAATAAGAAGGCGATAATAAATGACGACATGAAATATCACGTCGTTGATAAACTTCGTAAGGTGTTGACGTGGTTGTCTTCCATTTGGCGTCTGTTTGCTGTTAACGGTCTTTGTCGTCGGCTCTGCCATGGATGTTGTAAGTTGATGTTATAGACATGCTAGTCACCTACACACCACATGAACAGGCTAGACATGCTAGTCACCTACACACCACATGAACAGGCTAGACATGCTAGTCACCTACACATCACATGAACATGCTAGTGTCACTGTCACCTGTACATCACATGACATGTTAGTCAAGTGTGTGTGTGTGTGTGTGTGTGTAGGTGAGGGTGTGTATGTGTCTGTGTGTGCCTGTTGTAGTGTGATTATTTCTATGTGTTCGTGTATGTGTGTAAATTGTGTGTATTTGCTTACTGACATTCCACGTTACCTCCTACAACAACCTCAACATTCCGCTGTAGACAGACTTGACCTGGTGTGTATGTATGTCTCTGGCAGCAGCAGCTCTGTGAGATCTTGTGGATGATGTGCTTCTCACAAATGGTCCTCTCAAAAACCAGTAGACAGGGGTATGTACTCTGTTAGTTATCACTTATCACAGATGGTGAGTGTGGACATGCATCGCACGGAGGTGATGAAGGTCTTAACCATACTGGTTGTTGCTCTAAAGTGAGATGCTGCATGTGCTGCTAATGATGATTGTCACATTAAGTGCTGACCCTATACTGGGAAAAACAATAAAAATCAGTAGGTGGAGATACAAGTTGTACTCCAGTCCCTTGTAGTAGTTGCTTACATCTGCACGTCTCACAAGACAAGGATAGCCAGAGGTTTGCAAAATTTGCATATGGTACATGTCCGTTGATCACAAATACGGTAAACAGTTTATTTCACTCCTTGTTTTGTTTGCGCCTCATCTTTCTTCCACATGTGCGAGTGCAAAACAGATTTTTGAAAAGATTGGCCAGTATTTATTTTTTGATATTGTTTATAACCAAGAGAAGATATTCTATGGTGTGTAATAGGGTAGATGGTACATATATACTCCATTGTGGTAGGTAGCAGTGTTGGTGGTACAAGCGGTCATCTTGCCATATACCCCAGTGTGGTGTGTAATAATGTAGATGGTACAAGCGCCATCTTCCAAAATGCCCCAGTGTGTTGTGCAATAGTGTAGGTGGTATGCTCGTCTCTGGCATGCTGTTCTTTCTCAGCACGTGGTATCTGTTTACAGTATTGACTGCCTTGCCGTGATATCGCCTTAGTTGCTGATTCGGACACCAATCCCCCCTCTCGTAGGGAGCATTCATATTCAATGTCAAAGTTAAGTTTACATAAAATAGGAGAAACATAGACCCTCGTTGACCAATCCGTTTTGTTCACTTCACCACGAGGATTTATCTTTGAAAAAATCGAATGCCCTGATGTACCAACCAAGAAAAGTAACTTGTAGAGAAATGATTCAGTGTGTATGGTGTGATTTCTTAAACAAAGCAACCGGCTGTAGCTTTCTGGGAGATGACAATGAGTGAGGATGTGTGTGTGTGTGTGTGTGTGTGTGTGTGTGTGTGTGACGCGTGTTTAAAGAAGCAGGCTGCGATTACTAATGAACATCAGTGACTGGAGGCGGACCTGCTTGACTGAGACACGGCACCACACAGCCCGCCCCCTACAGGACTGAAGACATTTACTGCCTTGTGCTACCCTGACATTAGTTTTTATTGTTGTGTGCAGTCAGCATCTCACCTTTCGTTGGCAGCCCCGCCTCGTCAACACCTTGCACAGCCAGAGAGGGAGAGAGAACACCGGGGTGAGTGTAATTAGTACACCTTGAACAAAATTATGCCCACAAAAGCAACGCCGCAGCAACATGTAGTGCCATCCACTCTTTAGTAGTTTAAACTTTTTACTTGTTGCAGTTCTCTTGTTTTGAAAAATAAACTCGAGGTGAAGGAGGTTTACTTTTTGCATCGTTTCCTTTTTTATCTGAACTTAACTGAATTGTTTAACATTCAAGTGTCTTTCGCGACCAATTTCTACCTACATTCTGACAAAATGTAAATAAGGAATTTTATCCCTTAATTAGTGTCAATAAAAGGTCTTGAATTTTTTTTTTTAAAAAGGTGAAATAGAGGACACCTTTATCTTATTCGGAAGGAATGTCCTGATATGCACATATGTTTCCGTTTGGTTTGGTAATTTTTTTAATAAAATGACAGTGAAAATGATTACTCAGATACTTCTTGTACTTTGTAGTTTTTGAAAATTAATTGGTTTCTAAGGTATCACCCTGAAATTTGGTTTAGAATCTTAGATTTTCCTTATTCTGAGAATCTTGATAAAAAGATTATCATTTTATTACTCACATTGGGTTAAAAGATTAGCTTGGGGTGTGTCTAGCTTCAACATATTTTTATGATCATTGACAAATCGCTTACAGGTAACTGGTAATCATAAAACACATGCACTGGAGCAACGAACTCTCCCAAGCAGCACGGGAGGCCGAAGTGGCAAGGGGCCGTGAACGTTTTCCTGCATACCCGTAGATAACGCCTATGCGAGGCCTGCTTTCCGAGTTGTCTCATAGCTATTGACTGAGCGAGCCAGCTTGCGAGGCACTTTGCCGTTTCCCTACAGTTAAACCGACGTACTTTCGGCCAATCGCATGGTTGTCGACGTGACCTCAAGATCACGGCGATAAAACAACCAATGGAAATCTATAGCGGATGTCGCAGCACAGGCGGCGCCATATTTAAATTTCTATTTTTCATGCCTCTGTTCTCGCAACAGCTTGGTGGTACACCACAATTCTACGATCTACCCTTCACTCGTGAGTAATTTATAAAGATATCATTGTAAGTCTCATTGATCAAGTAATTTAAATTTGGTAATGGAATTCGGGAAAGAATATCAGGCTAAGAGAAGAAGGATAAGAGCACGTGTTAAGAAGCACATGGACGAAATAGATGCTGAAAGACTTGTGAGCGAGTCGCCTGAATTCTTGCAATTTGAGTCTATAACAGTAAGCGGTGCGGGTCCAGCTTTAGAATATCAGAAAAACTGTTTTAAAGTGTTATTTGTATGTTATTTTGTTATTCTATAATAAAAACCCTTAAAGATGTTCAAAATATTTGTTTCAATTTTTGGAGTATTTTCCTTACCTTAGGATGACATCAAAAGGATTATGTGGCAAAAGGATGCAAGGAGGGGACAGGAAGGGGGAGCTCCCACAGGGATACAGTTGGGCTGGGAGCTAAAGACAGACCCAGGAAAAGGAAAGCGCTTGGTATGTACTTTTGATTTTGTTTTGTTGGAGAAATCTGAGAACCTTTTTCGTGATCTTCCAGGTGTTACCATCTAATTTTATTGTATAAACATATATTGACAAAGATGGCTCTGGCATACCACAAAAGTAATAAAAGCATTGTTCAATGAAGGTTGGCTAAAACTATATCTCATCACTGCAGCTTTGTCACAAACAAATTAAAAAGCATCCATATACCACCTTAATTGTTTCCATCCATGCTGTGTGATTATTTCTGTGTTTCAGGTGTGTCATTTAGGCAAACTTGGAGGTGAAAAATTTAAAATTGGAAGTGAAGGCAATTCTTGGTGTCCTTTTTCTACAAAACTCACGAGAACCTACAATTACAACGGGTTAAAAGGGAAGCGTGGACTGAAAAATCACACAAGTATCTTACAAGCCATTCAAGGTAAGGATCGGAATGTTTTTTTTAACGATGCATTTTTTCTTTTAGCAGAGATTTAGGAAACTACCAGTTCAAAATTGAGTAACCAGCTTTACTGATACTTGCACTGTTATTATGGTGTGAAAAAGAACAAAGATGATAAACTTTTGTAATGGCAAAAATATTTTGTAGCATGGTGTTCTATTTAAATAACAGGGGTTTGTGAATTCATCTCATAAAATATCCCAGATACTGGGATGTATTGTATCTTATACCATTTTACTATCCATTAATCTAAATGTCCCTTACTTTATTTCACATTACATCCTGGCTTCTAGCTTTGGTGACATTCGCTATGCATAGAGAAAACTCCATTTCTTTTTTTCTGTTTTTAAAGCTGCAAGAAGACATCACCCAGATGCAACAAATGCAGACATCAAAAGTCAATTGTCTCTTTAGCTGGCTGGTGCCAGGGATAGGGAATAACGACGGAGGGAGAGGGACCAGCACAGTCAGCTTCAGTGTAGCATGGAGGAGCATGTGGAGAATGAATAGATGTGAGAGAGAGTGTACATCTCTGTGTGGGTCTGTGAGAAAGAAGATACTGTTGATAGGGTAAATATTAGACCAAGAAGCCTCTATATTTTTGGAGAAAAGAAAATGTGAAAATAACATTGAAAATTGCCTCCCCCGTGCTTCCTGGCAAAGCCACAATCATGGCCAAAGTCCTAAATTCCTTTTTAACGTTTATCAAGACTTTCAAATGGGTTGTATAGTGTAACAGTCAGACTATTTTGTTTTGTATTATATATTGTAGACGGATGAATGTTGCACTGTGTCACAGGAGAAAAGTGCTTGCTAATGGTATCAGATTTATTTGTATATTTCTAATGAAACATTGTTTATGTACAACCTAAAGTTAATTGTATTAAAGAAATTTTTGATGTATGCATTTACAGGTAATGCTTAATTGCTTTTGCATAGTCTTAGCAACCTTTTTCGTTCATTATTTGTCCTCTTCTGGCAATGTACTTATGTTTCATGTAGGTTGCCGAGACAAAAAAGATGTGAGAATAGACAATTGGATAAAAAAAATTTGATGGTCTTAGAAAATACATGGGCATAGACGGTGCAAGGTTTATTTAACTCCCTTATAGAAAGATTAGTTAATGTGCAGTGTAGTATCCTAGTAGAAATAGCTTCTATTGTTTTGTATGATCCTGTCACAGGAGATGAAAATACTTTTCTAATGGTATCATTTATTGTATATTTTCAGTGGTATTTAATAAAAGACCATTTTTATATAAGACATTGTGCATGCACAACCTAAAGTGAAGTGTATTAATAATGAAATTTCTGATGTATGCATATAAAGGTAATGCTTTGCTTTTTTATAATTGAGCCACATTTCTCTTTCCTGTACATTGTTTTTCCTGGGGAATTTGCGTTTGCTGTATGTAGGTTGCTGCGACAAATGAAAATTATTTAGGCATAGATGGTGCAATGTATTATTTTTTAAGGGGCTCAGCGTTAAAGATAGATGCTGTTGATATCCATTCCTTTGTTAAATGATTGTTATTAGTTGACTCTGTTAAACCATATTAATTTCCTTTTAGAAAGTTTAGTAAATGCGTAGTTGCTTGATAGAAATAGCTTCTATTGATTTGTATGATCTTGTAGGAAATGCAGTAACATGTCACAGGAGATAAGAATGCTTTGATTTTATTTGTATTTTCATTGTAAATATATTTTGATGGATTTAATAAATCTACTTTTAAAATGGCAACACTTGCAGTTTTATTTCTGTAGCATTGCCTGCTTTTCTGTTGCTACATGCTAAAATGTTCTTAAACCACTTTTTGCAAAAATTGGCACCTTTTTCAGTTTGACAAAAATCAGAATACACCTAAACAACACCAAAAATACCAATAATACAAGGGGTCATTCTCAGAATATATCTAAAAACATTGGTGGGACCTACCTGGGTAACATGCAGGAATTCATAGATATGGTGGGACCTACCTGGGTAACATGCAGGAATTCATAGATATACATGGGTGACATATGGGTCCTTCACTATATTCAGAGGTAAAAATGACGTTGGCCCCTTCTATAGCCCTTTTTCATTTTCTGCCCTGGTCCCATGCCTTAATCCGACATGTGCCCCACCAAGTTCATGACATGGGTCCCATGTGTGCCCAATCTTCCTGTGCTGTTTGCGCTATGACCTTTTGATTACATCTTTTTTTCACCAGTTGACAATCCATGTAATCAGTATTATAAATATTGCTTTAATTTTCGTCATTGTCAAATGATATGTTTAACGCTTTTAAAACATTAAGCACATCATCTATTTGAGAGGTTTTCCATTAATTTAACCAGGGTCTACAGACTAGAAATTGTTTTGTTTCTCCACGCAACCTGTGCTTCTACTTTTGAAAATTTTTTGCCAGTTAAGCCTGAGAAAGATTGCATTGCATCTCAATTAGTAGAACTGTAAACATTTTGCCTTTTATGGAATATTCATGTAATAAAAATAGTGCAAGCCGAGTCTTTCGCCAACGTACTCTAAATATTTTGCACGTGCATTAAAGGTAGAGATTTGTTCATTTTGACAAACCATTGAATTACTGTCAAGGGGTAAGTCATTAATATTAAAAAGTACATCAGGTTATTAACAATTTAAGATTTTTTAAATATGTAGTATCTCAACATAAAAATTCAGTGGTCTAAATACCATTGTCATGCACTTATATTAAAGGTAATGTTACTGTCTCAGTAAATGTAAAAATTATGAGCGAGTTAAAAGGAAAGTGAAATGGGTTGACTAAACTGTGAATTCTACTGCGCATAGAGATATTTATGTGGTACATTGTATACTTATTAAGATTATGTACTTAAGTTTGATTGTATTGTTAATTACATGATATAGTGGTATAGATCCACAGCTGTTTCAACTACATAATGTGGTAGGTTGTAGCAACGTGTGATATTGTCCTGGTAATGAGGGAATTAGCCCCTAGTTTTGTACAGATGAACAGCCCAACATTGAGTTTTGGGTTTGTTTTTTGTGGGTTCTATTTAAGTAGACAAATATATCTCATCAATCAAAAGTAGCTTGAATAAAACTTCCTGCAGATTATAAAAGTACAAATAAAGCCACTAATTCGTCTAAGAAATTAGACTCGTTTTTTAAGTTATTTATATGCGAGTTTATAAGTTTTTGAAATATATTTACGAACATTGACTCGTAGTAGTTAAAGAAAAGGGCACGAAGTATCCCCTTGAGGGATACCAGCGTACTGCTTTGCTGCCGTTAATGATAGTTTTGTAAACTTCTTGAGCCTGGATAGACATGGGTGGCCAGAGAGAAATGAGCTCATCATCGACGAGCAGGTCCTTCACGGACTTGTAGTCTTCTTGATTAATTACTTACGTTGCGATGACCAGGAAAACAAGTCGAAATTATGGTTTGTTAAGCAATACAAATAAAGAAGTGTAGTAAACTGAAAGCAGTTTTCGTTAAAATTTGAAGTCGCAGAGACTTTTATGTACCAACATTTACAAATAGCAAGAGAATCTATTTTAAGTAAGATGTACACCATAATGATCGCTTGTTGTTAATATTTCTGAAAGAATGCACATGTCTGTCGATGGTCCGTGACAGTCAGTACATGGTGATGTTATCACATTTAGTCACATGTGCAAATAAATAACCAGAGTACTACTTATAATTCCAATTGCTTTATTGCAATATCAATTTATTTTTTATAATGCTTGTATTTGTTTATGTGAAAAGTATCCTTAGTACATGGTAGAAAAGCGTAAAATTTCGCTTAAATATACCAACCGCAACATACTTTAACAAATACTTCGTCTTCAACTCTTTTTCCTACAATGCAATTTGAGTGATGTATAGTTCTCGTCAGTAAGAAAATAATAAACAGTGTTTGATAAATTAGTCTGTGCTTTTGTATTATTCTGGAAATGAAACTATCGGTTGATTGTTATCTTGTTAACACTGTTTAGCTACTAGTATAAACTGGTATGTATCAGTACAGTAGATTACACTATTTCTGCAAAATAACCAAAGTTAATGTTAAATTAAAAATAAAACTGAGACTTGTTTAGGTTTTAAACATCTTGGTTTATCCAAGGTAAATCAAATTGGATAAAAATAGTACAATACTTGTCAATTAGAATCACTTAGCAGCAGCATGTAAATAATCAATCAAAGTACAGTAGACTGCACTCAACCTACATTATACAATATTGTGTGAACAATAATCAGCACTGAGCTGACATCATCAGTGAAAGGTGTGATGTACAGTAGACTGACGGTGTAATCAGAGAGAGTACAGGAGACCAGGTGATGTTACACTGGTTTGACTTTCATTTCACTGAACGTGAAGCTCATCGTGTCCATGTGGGCGTAAACCCAGAGGACGCCGTCAAGACCCTCAGCCCCACCCGCCTTGTATCGGCCGTTGAGGTCAGAGGTGAGACACGCGTTGAACCACCAGGCGCCATGCCATTTCTCGGCACAGTGGTCAGGCGCGTTGTCGTTATCTCCGTCATAGGTTGAAAAACTCATGTCATTGTGAAAGTCCAAGCTGTCTCCTGCAAACACACAGACAACCCTACAGTCAACACTTAGTACACATCCATAGCAACCAGACTGAGAGAAACTGATCTCAGTAGCGCGTACTGTGTGTTGTAGGTATGTTGATATCATAATCAATAACATGTGTTTCGTGTTGTATAAACAGCAGCTAAAGGTAAATTTTTCATTTTTGGTGTCTGGGAAAACACTCCAAGATTTGTTTTCACATTGTTTTGCAGGCTGCTGTACTGGTGAGTAAGCTTTACTTTGAATCAAACATTGATCAGTGGGATCTTTCTTGATTTTTAGTTCTTGATTGTTTTTTAAAGCAATTTTTTTTACTTTAGGCTGTACATAGAATAAAACTTGTGTCCGTTTGAAATTCTGTTTGTTTGCGAAGGGGGTGATTATTCGTCAAATCACATCTTCTTCACTGTCAAACGCAAATCTTTACCTCCCCTTGATGAGATTCACTTAATTTCTTGCAAATTACTTATCATGTATGTTCTTAGTTCAGATACCTTTGAATATTTTGTGAAGTAACTAGAACTTACGAAGCGAGTATACGCCTCTATACTGTTAATCTGCAGCGTCATCCGTCGGACTGTTTGCTGTTGTACATGACATTAATGGACTTTTTCACAAATGTTCTAGTGATACTTAACGTCATGTCTAAAATATTCTAACGGATAATATTTAAATAAATAAATAAATAATTAAAGACCGTATTACTATAGCGCCCTTTTTCCAGTATATACCAAACATATAGCACGCGTTCACACCTATTTAGGGCGGCATCTCCATTAATACATAAATATGCAAGAGAGGTATACCTCTAGAAGATCTTTGCTAAATGTTATCAAACGTTCATCTATATCTATCTAGTTCAGAAATGTTTGTAAAATGACAGGAGTGTACAGGTTCTGCCTTGCTGCACCATACCAGTGTCACGGATTACCCGCAGACACGCGCATTCGTTAAACAAGTTAAAACAACAAGGGATCACTCTGATGTAGAGCGCCCCTCCTAGAGACGAGTAGTTATTAAAACTCCAAGAATTCACATCAAAGTTCTACAAGCACAGTTATATGTCAATAATCGTACATTCCAATAGTTAAGCAGTTATTAATCTATGCAACCAATAAGACACTGCTTATGTCTCAACACAAAAGTTTACAGCAGCACAAATAAGAATTCAAACAGTTTAAGCCTCACAAAGATGTCATGTCGAACATACAAGAAATGCTTGTTTCAAGGAACACCAAGCGCCACAAATGTCTTCAACTCTGTGCATCTTGCACATCAGTATCAGTGAAATAACAGTGGTATGTATACAATATACATAAACAGTCAGAAAAAGGCAGCACACCACTTTGCCATAGCTCTCCGGCGGAAGGTTTAAACATCAACAGTCCTCCGCAATTCCTCCTGCGGGTTCCTATCTTTTATAACTGCTCTCAAAAGGAGATTTAAATTACACTCAGTGTTTCACTCTATTTTCGGTTAACTTATACAGATCTTACTTTCTTTTTGTTGTTCGCCAGGTGTTTAGTCCTCGGAAGCCCATGCGTCTGCCATAGGTGTACCAAGTTTGACAAGATTAAACTTAAGTATTGCTACTCTTCATAATGAACTAAACTGTCTCTGTAATCATATTTTGTAGAGGATTTTTATTTCTGCAAAATTGCTATCATAGTTTAATTTTAGATTATTTGTAAACCAGAGGACAAAAAATGTTAATGTTTTCTGGATTCCACTGCATCTGTAAGTGTGGTAAGTACTTAATTGGTGAACTTGTTTCGCTCCCCAGCCACATTGCACCTGATTTTTCATTGTTTAGTATTAAACCGGGTTTCTTTCCAAATACATCGAACGTGTTCATAGATTCTTTGAAAAGACAGCCTGTCCTCTTCCAAGGTTAGTTCTGTAATCTGCATATTGTACTATTTTACTTTCAGAGTTCTGCATTTTTCTATCTTTTGTATATTTATTTTTTCTGATCAAAATAGCTAAAGTTTCTACACACAAAATGATCTGATCTCTAGGTTTATCTTGTTGTAGGCATAAATATAAGTACACCTTCTATATATGCAGAGGAGAATTCCCCTTAAGAAAGCCTTCATAAAGCGGTCTAACAAAGAAAGGATCCAACAGTTTCCATAAATCCATAAAATACTCCCTAGTGAATCCATCACTCAACGGGCTTTTACCATTATGCACACTTTTTACAGCCTGCCCTGCTTCGTCTAAAGTGATAGTTCCTTCTGCAGATAAAATTTATTTGTGCGAAAGAACCTGTATTTGTCTGGCCTGTGCATGTCAATTGGAAAAGAGAGAGAGAGTAAAAGTCACGCTTCCCGAGGTTGTGACACAACTATTAAATTCTTTAAAGGAAAATGTTTATAAAACAGTTTTAAAAGGTAGAAAATAAGTTTAAAAATAGTTTGAATGCAAACTTTCATAAAAAATGTTTTTAGATGTGCAAGATAAACATTTCCAAAAACCTTTTCTGCAAGCATTATTCAAACATTTCGTGAGAACATTTATAAAACATTTATAAAATGCTTAAATGCTATTTGGGTCTCCCAGCCCTGTTATACCTATATTTGTAGCTACATGTCGTCATGTACCCTTTCACGACTACGTCGGCTTTAGAAAGTTTACTTGAGTATCGAACTAGCGCTTCTGTTGGATACGGCGACAGACTTTTAACTTTTTAGCCTTCCATTTTCTTTGGTTCACTCTACCTTCAGCTAAAAAGCATGAAAATATAAATACAAAGCAAAATAAAATCGTGGGAAAATAGGTGTGATGTAATTTTTTTTCTTTCATATTAAAATAACTATCTAAAAACTGATCATCTCTCATTAAAAGAACCAGCTAACTGATCATCTATTGCCATTGATTAAATCCAAAGGAAATCTTGATATAATAGACTTGCAGACTAGCATCTCTTCTGAAAGATAAGTTTGTGTTTCATTTCACTGTGCACTTGGTACCGTGTTATAGTCATTTATTTAGCTTATCTATCAACCAGTCTGCAAAGCCAGCCTCTTTGCCATGCGACTAGACAGGCCTATATCTCTATGATATTGGTTTACTGGACACACGTACCTGCGTTACCAGAGTAGCCGGACAGGGTAAGTCTGTAGTTTGTCTCAGGACCGCCCACCCTGAATGACGAGTACTCAGCATAGTGATGTTCTTCATTCACCTCTCCGAGGTCTACACGCAGTTTGCTGGAATGTACTGTGGTCAAATAATGAAGCCATGACAAACCTGAAATAGTATAGTAACGAGGGCTTGTTAGCCTGAGGAAAGGCATACAATAAAAATCTCATACTAGTGTGAGAAGAAAAACGAAATATCAAGGATAATATAAATGAGTGACAATAAGGTCAAACCGGTTCACAGTTAAACCCATTACTAGAAAAGCAAAGCACTGACCACCTACCCAGCCAAAACTCCCCAGTGACGTCACCAAACCCGGCCTCGTATTGAGTCCAGTTCCTGTAGAAGTCAACGGAGCCGTCAACACGTCTCTGGAAAACCTGGTCACAACACACAATGTGACAGTGTTACTGGTGGCTGTGCTGTTAGTGGTAGTGCATCAGTAACATCAGTAATCAACAACACGCAGTAATAGTTGACTACAAAAGGTCACACATAGTAATCAGTTTTTTCTGCTGCAGGAACAGATTCTGGTTGATTGTGTCGATGAGGCAGATATGTGAGTGCTACTGCAATGAAGACTACAAACACGAGAGATGTTTAGTATTATCGTGACATGGACTGTATGGAACACATGCCCAGTAACTGTGCGGGACAAACAGTAGAGATTAGATTCACACACACACACACACACACACACACACACACACACACACACACATTCTCTTGATAAAGTTGATATGTGCATACTATTAATTTTCATCTATATGATTTATAACATATAACAGTAGTCAAACGTCAGCATACCTATATACCTACTTAGCTACATAATACATACCCACTTACATACTAACCTACAGACTTATATACCTACCCATATAGCAATCAAACATTTTATAAACGTTTTAAAACGCTAACCTAGTTGTAATAATGTAAAAGTTTGATATGAAACATTTTAGAAACATTTACCGAATAGAAATTTATAACTGAAACATTTTTGCAAACATTTTAAAATGCACTTCGTATTGAAGCAACGTTGGATTGTTTTCCTTGCTAACGCTCCGAGAAGATAATTTTCTTTTCAAATACAAGATGGTTATCACCGTTTTCTTAGCGAACCTTCGTAGAAGTATGGTAAAACGTTGAAGTTAACAACTACAGACAGAATATCAAGAGAGTCCTTAAACAGATGGCGCCATTCTAAATTAAAAGTCACATTATAATGCCGCACCCGAATTCTACATGCTGTTATAGTGTAGTAGTTAAAAATTGGGCTTGTTTCCGTGTCACAGATATAGCTGAGGTGAGGTGGAAGAAGATGAATGACATCAGTTTGAATGCGTATGAATGATGTCACAAAATGTGTGATGTGAGAAAATCAGGGAAAACAAGAAGGGGCTGAATTGTAGTGAAAGATTTTTTTTATCTGTAGATAAAATTTCTTTGTGCAAAATAACCTGTATTTTGTCTGGCCCGTGCACGTCATTGGAAGAGAGAGAGAGAGAGAGAGCGTGAGAGTCACGCTTCCCGAGGTTGTAACAAACTGTTAAATGCTTTAAAGGAAAATGTTTATAAAACAGTTTCAAAAGGTAGAAAAACATTTTAAAAATAGTTTGAATTGAAACGTTAATAAAACATATTTTAAATGTGCAAGAAAAACATTTCCAAAAACATTTTCTGCAAACATTTCGTGAGAACATTTATACAACATTTATGAAATGTTTATATGCTATCTGGGTACCACATCAACATCGGAGACTTACCAACCAGCCGCCCTCATTTGAGTCCATGTCACACCAGACCGTCATGGCGGATTTTTGGTTGACAAGAATAGTGTACACACCTGACTTGCCACCCAATCTCTGTACATCTACACATGACTCCACTACTTACAAAACACACACACACACACACACACGTACGGACACACACACACGTTTGGACACCAATACAACTCTAAAAATGCAGTATCTGTACAATGTATTATAAATTGATTGAAAAAATACATTAATAGCATATCACACAACCTGTTTCACACGGAGTTCCGTAAAGGACACCGTGTCTTCACGACAAGAACTTTCCAGGAAAACATCCACATTTTACATGCGCACAAAACTTTACTGCTTTTACACAAATACAAACAAATTATTTCTACATTTGTATCTACTGCTTAACACGTAAATAAACCTAATATCGGCGGGGTAAAAATATACTACACACTTATATTATATTATATTATATAATAAAAATAATAATAATAATAATAATAATAATAATAATAATAATAATGATAATGATAATAATAATAGTGAAGATTTTTATAGCGCATATTCACTCATAGAGAGCATGCTCTTAGCGCTTAAAACGAGGAACAGACGTGGACTAAGTAGACACAGAAAAAAGGGACGAAAGAAAACAACAGTACTGACGAAACAGAAAACAAAAGGCATCAAGTAACAGGAACAGAGAAATATAGTGATTCTGCGAGAAAGATGGGTAAAGTAGCAAGAGGGAAGGAGGCGGGGTTAAGAAGGACGAGCATTGTGTGGACTGTTAGGAGAAATGCTCAAGGAAGAGGTGCGTTTTCAGTGCAGATTTGAAAGATTCAGTTGTAGGAAGGTGGCGGATATGGAAAGGAAGAGAGTTCCATTGTTTTGCAGCACAGTAGCCAAAAGTCCTGTGACCATATGTTGTTGTTCTGGTGACAGGGACAGTTAGGATACGGTTGTCAGACGAAGAGCGTAGTTGTCTGGACGGAGAGTAAGGGATGAGAAGTTCAGAGAAATAGTCAGGACAGGAGCCAGCAAAGAAATTAAAACACAGCACAGACAGTTTGTACTGAATGCGAGAACGGATGGGTAGCCAGTGTAGAAAACGAAGGAGAGGAGTGACATGGTCCCGTTTCCTTGCTCTAAGCACCAGACGCGCAGCAGAGTTCTGTACTCTCTGGAGTCTCTGAATGAGGTATATATTATATAATGTATATATTATACAATTATTGCCAATTAGTATGAAGACAACAACTCTTTGCCCTTTTTTGTCTTGACCTTTAAGCTTCAGAAAAATAGTTGCAGGCTAACTTTTTTTTTGGTACAGGAAATAACTTTTGAATTGAAGTCACTTAAAAAACCACTTTGTTTATTCTCACCAAGTCGACATGAAGACTCAGCCTGAGCGAAAAGGAAGCCTGCTGCACACTGACACCTTCCCATGAGACATCGGCCGTTTATACTTGAACACTGGCTGTCACTGCTGCAGGTGGTGTTGTAGGTGTGGTCAAGTTGTGACGTCATGCTGCTCCGACACATTCTTTGGTAGTGAGTCCAGTTTGGTCTGAACTTAGGACGCCAGTGTGATGGGAATGTCAAGGCTGTGACATTATGGAGCTGACACCACCCATCATAGGCTGCAACAGACAAAACATCTTATCGTTTATTTCAAAAGACTACATTTAATGTGTATATAAATATATATATTATGAAGCCTAAAGTCCCATACATACATCTAATGAAATATATTTTCATGCATTTAGCTGTATCAAGATGTATTTAATTGACTTGTCTAAGCATCATTTTGTTACTGACCTCGAAAATCAAGGGTGAGACAACCGTTGGTCTGGACACACCGCTCCATGCACTTCTGCACTGAGGACTCAAAACTTAATCCGAAGTTGTTAAGTCCTCTGATGTTGCTGTCGAGATAAGTGATGAAGGTGTTTTGAAGGTCCGTTAAGCTGCATGCTGAAAAGGCGATGCTCCACACTTGTCACTTGTCACCATGTACAATGCCCATCATGTCCTCATGTATAAATGTAATCACTTTATCATGTACAAATGTTATTATGACATTTCTTACAAATATGCAGGTACAATAGTCAATTAAATGTGTAACTGAGAAAAAATGGATAACACGATGACATACACAAGTTTATGTATGCAAACATCTTGTAATAGTTCGTAAAATGTTTACTTACTTGAAAGACAGGAACCGTCACTTGTGGTGAACAACCCGGGACGACAAACACACGAACCGTCAAAACACTCAGTTGTCTGCTCCTGACAATTGTCGTCAGTGACACAGACTTCAGATAACGACTGTGACGACTCCGAGCTGTTAGCACATTAATATTATGTTAAAACACACGTGACAAGGATTTGTTCTCAGAATTTGATATTATTAGGATAAAATATCAAATCTACTTAAGGAAGGGTTTGTTTCAAAGTTCTTATTTTTTACTACAAACAATAAAAAAATAATAAAAAGTTCACAGCATTTTAAATATAATCTACATGTACAAAAATAAAAGATACGCACTGAATCCGTTTCTATGGCACAAGTTTGTGAGTGAAAGCTTCCTAGCTGCAGCATGAACATGTTATAACAACAAACTACAACAGCTTCATGGAGGGTGATAGCAGTCGTGCGCTAAAGTCACTGGTAACATAAGTAACGGGTCCTACCTTCCCGTGTCCTGAGCCTTCAGGAAAGAGGAAACACACAGAAGGAGTAGCAAGGACAAAAGCATTATGGTCGACTTGTAAACGCCTGTAATCAGACATAATTATGTTTATATACATTATAAACAGAACTACTAAGAAATACTATATCAGTCAAGTATGATTTTTTATGTTGACCCTTATTTGTGAGGGTGTTGACCAAAAAATCTCGTCCTCTCTTCTTCTTCATCTCTTCTTTAACAAACGACTTAATACTTGTAACTCAAAGTACAAGACGAAAAGGTTATTCAAAATACATCATGCTCTAAGCTCTTCATGACCACCACACTTTCATTTCATTTCAGCCAAGAAAGTTATAAGTGAACCAAAAGAACACTATGAAGCTTCGCCATACTGCCGTGAAACACCTAACTCCCTTATTTCCTCTGAGCTTCACCACCAAATAAGTGATCAACATTTGTTTTGAAAAGCTACTTTTACAAACTAGAGGAGCCAGTATAGCACATGCGTCCACCAAAAAAGAATATACAGAATAAAAGTGAAAAAGAATTTAAACAATAAATAAGTAACATAGAAGAAGACATGACCATTGACTCCACACAACATCTTAACGCACTGCAAAATGAACTCCAACAGATTAAGGATTTTGAAGGAGAAAAGAACTCAGAATAGTTTTGTAACTGGGAAAGAGACAATTTGAAAAAAAATTAATGAATTCAATAAAAAAAGAAAATGGGGAAATCCTTTGTGATCAAGAATTAATTATAGAAGAATGTGAGATAGGGGGATCCTCTTTCGCCATATATCTTCCTTAAATGTGCAAAAATTAATGTTATATCACCAAGAAAAAAAAGGTGAATAATAAAGGAATAGCGGTTGGTAAGAAAACATTCTTTTGGACTCAATTTACAGATAATATGTCGTTGTTTCGTGACGGCTCTAAAGAATCTTTCAAAGTGAATGTGTGTGAATTAGAAAAGTTTACACGTTCGTCAGGTCTAAATATTAATTTAGATAAATCAGTTGCGATATGGAGGCTGCTTGACAAAAAGGACATACCACACTAAAGCAGTAGAAAAATGGTTAAGCAGCAGCAGCGGCATTAGTAGTGCACTGCCGCTGTTACACACCAACTATCGTGTAGACACATGTACAAACAGAGGGAGAGACGTTTACTCACCACACTCACCTTGTCCTTCACGTGCAGGCTTCTGGCTGTTGAACATAGGAGCCCAGAGAGAAAGTTGTTTAAATAGAAGTTACTCACAAAAGTTAAACTACTAATAGTTATATTATGGAGGTAGAAAGGGAATGATCAAAAATAGTTTCTTTACATTTCCGGTCAGTGAGTTCATGTTAGCAGTGCAGAGGATTATGAGCAAAATCACAGTGTTTGTCAAGCATGGAGAAGTTCTTTTATGCAATTGTGTTTCTTGAGGTGAAAAGTTTATACACATATTGATTCTTTGCATGGCGAGTGAAAACACAAAGTGAATAACTTGGAGCGTGGCAGATGTAGTTTACTTTTCAGGAGCAAGAGGTTGGGTGGGAGGGAAGCAATTGCTCCTTTCTTTCTTTACCTTTTTGTCCCATCATTTGATTGATGTTTTGTCTTGTGGCAGTTGTTTGCTGTGTTTAACTTGGCTCATTAGCCACTAACCGTCTTTTATTTTCATGTGCCTGTAGCCGTGTGTAGTTTTATATTGATTAGTTACTGCTGATCGTTGGGAAACAGCCTCGTGAATATACCAAAAAAAATAACAACATGCCTAGCTTGTCGCTAATGTCCAACACATAACATGCACGATAATAACAAGTCCTCGTGTTAACAATTTGTTTTCCACTCTCGATGCTTGTTTATCGACACGTAGTCAGGGTTGCGTCTTTGTCTGTGGTGTAGGGGACTTTCCACTGCATCAACAGTTCACTCACTTTGGTAGGTCTCGGCACCAACACCTGGTTGCCTTCATCCAGGTGCCGCTGTACTGTACGCCGATCACAATACCTTTTGCTGGTTTATGGGTGTTTTATGAGTTTTGAGCGGCGTGTTGCAGGGATTCCATTAGTATATCTTTCAGCTCAATGATTTATTGAAAGAAAGGTTTCTCCCCTGGGGTGTGCTGATGTTCGTTTTTCTTTCTTGCGTGATGAGCTCCATCGGCGATTTCGCTCTTCGCTTTACAACAGTTTAAAGGGCGAGAGCCCTATGGGAGTGTACACAGACTCTCTACACGCAAACACTAGGGCTGGACGTATCTGTGCCATTGACTGGGGTCTTTGGTCATTATTCGTTTGTGCGCTGGCTTTATGGTTCAAACAAATCTACCAACATACTCATGTGTCTCAGCATGGTCATAAGTACTGATAGATAAAATAAGTTTCAGGTTAAGTTGGGGTGGAAACAGTCCCTGTACTTCGGGTGCCCGTGGTTTCCCACTGCAGCCGGTTTTCCCAGGGATGAGCAACTGTCCCTTCATTCGCCAGCACACCGGGCAGCAAACTCCGAAAACACAACAACACAACAACCGTCCATAGCTCATGTGGTGAATATGTTGTGTTCTATAGACAAAAAAAGTTGACAACATGACTGTTTCAACACAAGAACAATTAAAGTCAATACACTGAGACATGACGGAAGTGATGTAAGGAAATACGGCGATGAAGGAGAAGATCTGTAAGCTGGAACACAAACAGTATAAAGGGAAGAAACAGACGTAAAAATCTAATTTTCTTAAATATTATGACACCACAGGGGCAAACAGAGACCTGGGCAAACTGTGAGGCTGCCATACAATCTCTCCTCGAGGATAAATTGAGGAAAGTGAGCCTGAAATCTTTATTTGGAAAGACTTCTTTACACCCAGGGCGACAGATGACATGTTTAGATGACGATGGGCTGCATTCTATGTCTCCACATCGGAGTAATGTAGCCGCTGTAAAGACAACAGCCACACAGGCTGCTTAGTGTCTGCTTCTGAACCGCACACAGTGTACTGAGGTGTGTGAGCACAGTGCCCAGCTCACCCACACATGAAGTCGATACAAGTGCACAAGAACTGGCCAAATGTCGCTCAAAAAATACAGATTGTGGCTTGGAGTACTTGGTATCACTCGGATATAAACAGTTTTATTGCGCAATGACTTTAAATTCAAATCTTTTGTCAAAAGCTCCAGAGACATTGTAAGTTTTGCAAAAAATCGTCTGACCTTCTCAGAGAACAGCTCACCATGTGTGCGTGTGTGTGTGGATGTGTGATCAGCACGTGTTGTACGTGTTTACACGTCGCATGAACAAAGTAAGCATATTTATTGGCAAACGAAACTTGTGTCGTATCCTGTATGGCAAAAGCGCAAACTAAGGAAATCGGGAAAGACAGAGAACACATGAGGAAACTGAGAAACCATCCTAGACGAAACCGAACGAGGCACCGAAAAGAAAACACTTTTTTTATACAAAACAAGGTTTCTCTTACATCTTAATAGGGTCTATACAACGTTACACATGCAATATGGTAGGTAAGTACTTTTAGTATGAATCCCAGGATAGATTAAGAGTGAGAAGACAAGTAAATACCAATATAAAAACATTTAAGTAATGACTGAAATCAAAAAACTTTATGCAGGCTTATGAATCACTTTCAAGTAAAGACTCCACAGCACTTCTACAGGAATATCTGCACCCACTGTCTCCAGCCCTCGCTCCCCCATGTGGAATGAAGACACTTTGCCTTCTTGACCTTCCTGACCTCTACAGGTTCCTTCACACACACACACACACACACACACACACACACGCACACACACACACAGGCTCGAGCGAGCACGCACACAAGCACATGAATGAAACTAAATTAATGTATGATTTTGATGGTTAATAAAATGGCTGAGTGAGAACCAGTCGTCTGTGTTATACAAAGTTTTTCTAATACAATACCTGAATGTGTGCGGTGGAAAAACTTTGTGACCACAACAACCTGTTGTTATGGTCCATGTCACGTGTTCGAAATAAGCGATTTGATTTTCATGTCATAATTAATTTTTACCAACAAGCCTTTTACCAATGACCAGCTGTCACCAAGCGATATCACGCCATACACAAGCTCACTGGTCCATACAAAATCAAGAAGCAGCATGACATCCATACAGCTGCCACAAGTCAAAACATTTATCAAATGATTGGACAACGAGGTCAACACAGAAAGGAGGAATTATTTTCACCCGACCTGTTGCTCCTGAAAAGTAAACTACATCTGCCAGGCTTCGAGATGTCAACTTTATGTGTTCAGTCGCCATGCAATGCCGCATCCTTTGTACAGACTTTTCACCCCGAGAAACAAAATTGCATAAACAAACTTCTCAAAGTTTTGCAAACACTGTGATTTCGCTCAGTCATCTGCGCGAGTAACATGAGCCCCTTGACCGCGAACGTAAATAAATAATTCTCCACTTTGTCCTTTTTACCTGCAGAAGAATAATTCTTAGTAGTTTAACCTTTGTGACAAAGTTCTGTTTAAGCGAGTTTTGCTCAGAGTTTCTGTGTGAAAGACCAAGAAGCCTAAACTTGAAGCAGGAGGTGAGTTGAGTGAGTGACACCTGTCTCTCTCTTGTTTAAAGTTGCTCATGACTGTGAGACTTAACTGCAGACCACTACAGATGATATCAGTCAAGTGATCGATGACAGATTACTAAGTAAACTCTTCCACTACTTCATTCTGCTATAGAACATACAGCGACTTGCATGAGTCATGGAGTAGAAGTCGTCTACTGTTTCTACATTAACTACACTGACTAACGACTACGATCCTGCTTACAGCTGTGTATCAGTTAGAGAGATCGTTGGCAATAACATCTTTCCACTCTGCACCCTTTAATTTGATTATTGAGAATTAATTTTCTGCGTAATACAAATTTTTACTCATTTTTTTTAACTTAAACTTTACAAACTCGAGGTAAAAGTAACTTAAATAATGAAACTGTTTCATACCTAGTTGAAAGAAAAATAAAAATTCTAGGCTATTAGTCTGCAAAGAACTGGGATGTATTACAAATGTATTACAATAATAAGACACCAAGGCAACATCGTACGTGGTTATACTCTAAAGCATTACATAATATTTCCAATATATCATCTATCATTAATTAATTAAAATAGCTATACAATTTATCACATTGTGTAATCTAAATAACTATACAATCAACCTCAATGCATGATTTAAATAACTATGTAATCTACCACATTACCTATCTATACACAATAGAATTCACAACTCAGAATCCTCCTATTTAACTTCTTTCATTACTCGTTTTTCCCAAATTCGTAGAAGAAATTGGCGACAGAATTTGTCTAGAACTGTTTTTATAAGTAATCAGTAAGAGACAAGCTGCTGACAATTACATTAACTGGGATGCGGCAATCTTTGTTGGCCTTAACTGTTGGGATGTTTTAGCTGAAACTCTTGTTATGTGAAATAATCACCATTATCAGAAAGTAGATGTCTAACTTTATAAATACCTTCTTGAAGCCATACACATTGTTAGATTGTGTGGTTCTCCTTAACAATGTTAACGTTGTAGAAGAGACTTTCGACATTAAATTCGTCAACAGTCGTGGGCGTGCATTTCACATACAATTGTTTCAAAGAGTTCAAAAGGTCACACCAAAGGAGTTATGTTTTCTACTGATTAGTCAATTTACCGAGGGAAGGAATTTATCTAGTTCAGGATACAAGTATTGTGAGGATTCCCTTAATACTGCCTGGTTGTTAAACAGTCTCTTTACACAACTGATTCTTAATGCAGACAAGAAGGAATAGACATTAATCATTTCCAGACCACCTTTTATGTCAGATTAACATACACCTTTCTTACTGATTTTGGTTAGCTTTACAGCACTACAAAATTAAATAAATAATAACTGTACAATTTCTTTTTTTAATGTGTCCTGCAGTTAAAGGTAGTAATAGACTTGTTGATTTTGACTTGGCTAAGTTTGTTAAAACTGTTATTTTTCCAAATGGGTTAAGCTGACACCTACTCCATGAACAAAGTACCTTGTGTATTTCAATTAACTTATCATCATAGTTTAAGCTGATAATACGATCGACATCAACCGAGAAAGCGATGCTTAAATATTTAAAATTCAAATCATGCAGAAACCTTATCTGCCACTTTTTCTGACTGCCTATTCATTTAGCTTGGGCTTTCTCGTTGTTTACTTTTAGACCTGACAACTTTGCAAAGATAATGAGAATTTAAACACTTTCTGTAAGTGAATTTTCACTTCCATTCAGACACAATGCTGTATCAACCGCACATTGTAGTAATAGAAATTTCTTGCAGTTTCACACCTATCACATTTTCATTTTCGCGCAACATAATGGATCAAATCTCTGTACATAGCAACAACAAATAAAGGGACAGGGAGTCTCCTTGTCTCACATCCCTATATATGAGCTTGTGACAAATATTCGCCTCTAGCACAGTCGGACTTAGGGGATACATATGATAATACTGGCCGTCTGTGTGTTTTTAGTTGCACGTGTTGTGTGTTTTTTATGAATAAATCGACTAACCACCGACCAGAAAAAACAATGGCTGGTCAATGTAGCGTCTTGTTTAACGTACATTCTATTCACACCAAGTTTGAAACATGTTAGCTTTAAATATTTTTACCGGTCGGCCAAGCTAAGACACGTATAGAAGTATTGTAAGCAGAATGTCTTTCATTGATTATTTGTGTAGCAAAAATAATGCAAGTCCTGTCAACCTTTTATTCTGCAAATTGTATTGTCAACTTGTAATAAGAAAAGTGAAATAGGAGGACACTGCACTATGAATCCTGTGATATATATATATATATATATATATACAAACTGTTAACTGTTAACTATTTCATGCCGTACTGCTAGAAGCCTCTAGACACGCTGTGCCGCACGATTTTCCACACTTTTCAAAAGTTATAAAAATTAACTAAAAGAGGTAGAAGAATAATTTAAATAAATTCTAACAGATCAAAATGTAAAGAAAAGGAAAAGTCTTACTTTATGTTTGCTTGAAAACACACTTTTATAGTATTGACAACAGAAATGGCATGATAATGAGCTCACACACACACTGCGCGCGCAGTGAATCATTAGCGGCTTTCAGTAAGTGTAATGAATAAAGACATAAGGGAGGGAACTACTGGAACCTTTAGAAAATGTTTCACCATCGATTTCTTCCCTTTAACTGCTTAAGATATATATTAATAATTAGACTAGTTCTTTGCATTAACAACAGAGCCACATTGTGTGTGAAAGCAATGTCAAACAGATTTCTTCAATGTGGTGCTCATGTAAGGTCTTTTGTGTAGACTTTAAGTATATCAGAATTAGCTTGTGTAGGAACAGTTTGGGGTTAATAGTGAAACAGCAATCCCCCCCCCCCAACACGCACACACACGACCACGCACACACCTCTTTACATACACCTTTACAACTTTAGCATGAGCACCAGCAGCCATTAAAAAAAAGAAAACAAAAAGTTTGCAACCTACGACAACTGAGTACATCGAACAAGTTTAGGAATCAGGGTGACTGCGTGAGCTGCCATCCAACAGAACCATCTATGTGTCGTACGTAGAGGGTAAGTACATATACGGGTGTGTATGTTAATGTGCACGAGCTGTTACTACACAACTAGAAGGTCAATCGTGCTTTTGGCGTGGAGCAGCGTGACGTCACAACTTAACGACACCTACAACACCACCTGCAGCTGTGACAGCCAGTGTTCAGGTATAAACGGCCGATGTCTCATGGGAAGGTGTCTGTGTACAGCCGGGTTCCTTCACGCTCAGAATCAGTCTTCATGTCGACTTGGTGAGAATAAACAAAGTGGTTTGTTTGTAGAGTCACTTTAACTCTCCCTCGCTGCCTTACCTTCCCCAACCCTCTAAGGAGTCAGGTACCCATTCCCGTCAGCTGGGTCGACTGGGGGAAGTTTGCTGCGCTTATCGGGAATTGAACTAGCGCGCTCTCGGTTCGGAAGCCAGCGCTCTAACCACTCGGCCATCCGCTTCCCAAGTTGCTAAGATAAGCAACATAGAGATCACACACGTGTGTGTGTGTGTGTGTGTGTGTGTGTGTGTGTGTGTGTGTGTGTGTTTACAGGTGACAGTATGAACACTCACAACAGCCGTAGTTTCTCAACCCATGACCGAGACAACGACGTGGTGTCCAGTAACTGCGCCCTTTTACTTAATGGCGGCTGGTGGTACAACGCGTGTCACACGTCGAACCTCAACGGCCGGTACAAGAGGGACGGTGCCACGAGTGCTGACGGCATCAACTGGTATCTCGCCCACAGTGACTATCGGAGCTACACGTTCAGTGAAATGAAAGTCAAACCAGTGTAACACCGCCTGGTCTCCTGTACTCTCACTGATTACACCCTCAGTCTACTGTACACCACACCTTTCACTGATGATGTCAGCTCAGTGTAATAATTTGTATTGATTCAGAACAGTTTATACAAGTATTGACATAAACACACTGGTATAAAGATAGCAAACAAGCAAAAATTTTATTTTCAGAATAATACAAAAGCACCGAGACTGATTGTATCATTATTGTCTTACTGACGACAACTATACAAGACACAAGTTGCATCGTATGAAAAGACCTGAAGATGAAGCTTATTTTGTTTCTGTTGTGTTATGTTCTATAGCCTTCCTGCATTCTTGTGGACAGTATACTTAATCATAATTTTACTCTGCAATCTATGTGCAAAGCATATTGTTTAGATAAGCCAATATAAGTATTGTGAAGATTGAATTGATATTTATTATAAAAGCAATTAAATAACAAGTAGTATTGTTGATATTTATCTGCAGATTTGACTAAATGTGACTAATATGACTGATATACTATACTAACTATAATATATACTAACATGACTAATATACGAGTACCGTTATCATCATTTTAAAAGAGAAGTAAAAGTAAGTACATATATGTATATGTTACATCTATTAATCACTGGTAGGAAACCAAAAATGGCGCAAGAAAAAAGTGACATACACCTGACACAACAGCGACACAAGCTGACTACAGGCGACACACACCTGAGGATACCTGTGTATTCTCTCTCTCTCTGCGCTCGCTCGCTGTCTTTTCCGCCTTTGTTTTATTTTCTATCTTTTCCTTAGCACGTCTCACACTCTTCAGAGTATTAAAGAAAATAACATGGATACAACCTGTACAACCACAAACCTGGTGACTGTAATAGCATACATATCCTCTACAATTACGTGGTACACAAGAAGAAAGAGGCTCAGATGAAGCAGAACAAGTTGTAAATCGTTTCTTGCCTTACAATCAATATTCCTTAAAATGCACAGATAGTTATTTCGAATGATAAATCAAAACAAAGAATATTAGACAAACTACAAGGTTTTTGCAGCATAAAGCATACAAACTCCATATATTCCCTCAGTGTCTCAGAGAAATATATATATATATATATATGACCCTCCACTACGAAATGAGTCCTAAGTTGGAAATTTGAGATATGGCAATTTGCATATTTGTAAAAAAATACAGATTCTGACCCGTCTTTTGATATCAGCCTTGTTCTTCATCACTAAAATTGAGTGAATTATAAAAGTTTTAAGTTATGGGGTTCTGACAGGGAAATGGTACTGAAACAGCTTTTGAATTTCGTCATTTTTCTGAGGAAATTGGGACGGATCGCAAGGAGGTATCTCGTATATTAAAAGAATTTCTAACTTTTATTTCAAAATTACAGGGTATTTTCCTGTTAGTTTAATAACTAAGGAATCTATTTTTAAAGAAATGTCAAACTACACAAAATTGACCCCAATCAACTTTCGGAGCCTCTAGCATGAAACTGCTCCGCGCGACTTAGGACTCATTTCGTCGCAAAAAGACCTCACCACTCGGTTACAGTGTACTATACAAATCATCAATATAATTTTTATAGACTCTGCTAACATCTTTGGGTTCATTGATAATGATCTGCTAATTAAAAGATCAGCACTATACAAACTATCTGCTCTATTCAATTCCTTTATTCCCTTTATCAATATCAATATCAATATCAAAGGTTATTTTTATAGTGCCATATCCCAGCCCTAAGAGTAGGCTCATGGCGCTTTACAAATAATACAAATGATACTAATTATAACCAAAATAATCATGATAGGGAGAAAACAATATAAAACAATACACAGAGATATAAAACAATTATAAAACAATAAAACAATTATAAAACAATACACAGAGATTCGACATAACAATACATATATGTCACAAACAAACTGAGCCACTTCGGTCCTCTCCACAACATAATGCTGATGAACTTCTGTCCTGAACTAATCTAAGCCATCTGGCGCTCAACCATCAGAAAAGTAAAGTAATGCCTCTGACTACAAGAGAGTCAAGGAAACCCTTACCCGCCCAATTCCATTCAATACCACTAAGTAACCTGTAAAAATAATAAAAACCCATAGGCTTCTAGGTGTGCTATTGGTAATCACTTGTCATGGTCCCAACAAATATCATTAATAAGCAAGCTTATTGCAAAGAATCCTAACTCTTTACTCTAGAAAACTCTTCTACACAACCCATGTTCAGTCGACCAAAGCTATGCTTCCACATTGAGGGACAAAGAAGGGCAGTCAAATTGGTTAAGCATTCCTCAGACTTAATACTCTGGGTCCTCGAATCGACTTGTTCAAGTAAAGTTTAAAATACTCAAGTATACGTCTGGGAAACAACATTAGAGTACAAATGCTGCAAGTAACATTTAGTTTCTATCAGTTCAAAACAGAGCTGCTAAAACATTTATATCAAACTCTTTGATTGCTTCAGGGCCTCCCGTACAATGTACTCCTCCTTACCCCATTAAAAGTTTTCTGTAATTCCACTTTCTTGTAAATATTCTCTGATTTCCTTTTTGTTTTATTGTGGTTTTTTCTTAACACTTTGGGACTTTGCTTTCCTTTTTGCACTGCGTGCGAGGGCCACTCGTAAAAAAATCACCTCGTTAACAAAGATTTCTCATTTGGCGTTTCTCTCTCTATATATATATATACGTGTGTGTTTGTTTGTATGTGCGCGTGTGTATGTTTATATGTATATCTGTGTAGGGGGAATAATGTGTGTCTATGTATGTGTAGGGGGAAGGATGTGTGTGTGTGTGTGTGTGCGCGCGCGCGCGCGCGCGCGCGTTGAATGCTAAGTGACACGTTTTATTGTTTATCAAACACACATGAACTACGAAGTTCCGTTCTACAGTGACAGCGTGTCCTCTTTACTTCAAGGGCGCTATGTTCACCCAACTACAGCCCTCGCTCTTCTATACTCTCTTTGTTGTTTGAGGATTAGCGTCGTCTCTTCTATCGTTCATCAGTTGACATTTAGCCGCCTGAATGATTTCGCACTAGCACTGGAAACTGATACTTTAAGTCATTGGCCAGACAGTGAAGACAGTTTGACACCTCGCATTACAGGGTCTTTCAATGATTTCAGATACCATCAAGTCATGATAACAAAGAGTGGGAAATTTTACCACCACACATGGATTACAAGGACTTTACAGCCCACGTCGATATTCACGTGGCCGCTGTCATCTGTTGTTTCTGTAAATCCTCTTGATTCTCCTCCTCGTCAACAACAGGTGTTAGTCGAATGGTGGGTATGGAAAGAACGTTTCCCTGTTGCGTACGACTAATCCTATCATCAACAATTATCTATTAATGAAAGAATATTAAAGCGGCTGGTTCGCGACTACAGAAGATCCAGAGAAGAAAGCCTGTTAGAAGATATCAGTACAGCGTTTTACCTATTGGTAAGTACGGTAACTAGACAGTTTTTACAAGCGAAAAATTAGAGCTCCTAATTTATTTATAAGAAAGTCAGAGAACAGTTTTGCAATTTCCACTAAATAAAAAACACCAATTATTCAATTTTCATTTATATTTTTTTATACTTGCTGGTATGTGTATCGACTCAGACATCAGCTTTCTTTGTACTAGTTGTCTTACACACGTGACGATTTCTAAACATATTAATCGCAGAGTGCATATATAAGTGAATAACATTGCTCAGCCAAAAGGAAATCCAACTCTCCTGACCCCGCTATGTGTCCATTTAGTTTTCAGGTAGGGCGTTGCCACCTTTCTACTAAAGATGTACAGTCTTGTCCCCAAGAAGCTCGAGAATAATGGTCCATCTCAAACCTTATTTTCAGCACCACAAAACTTGAAAAAAAAACCCAGTTATTTGGAGTCATGCACTACTTTTGGGATAACCACGGGCTACTGAAATACTATTCTTGAGTTTTTGTTAAGGTTTTATTTCCTTTCCCAACAAATATTAACGAACTCATTTTTTTTCAGAAGACGTACTTCCGTCTCTGAATGAAGACGATTTTTAAACTTACTCAGGAAACAACTCAGGATTTATTCCTAACTTCACAATCTCATAGTCATAGCCAATCAGCTTAGTCCTTTTCAAAGCGCCTAGACTGCTCCCATAAAAATGTAACACCTGTCAATCTTTCTGCCCTCAACTGTGGTAATAGATGTTTTTGACTGCAACTTTTGATAAAATTTATCAAATAGTTCTCTCTCTTTGGCATCTGTGGCATTGCACTAGCCTGGTCCGATCCTTCTACCACTGAGACTAAGTTTGTTGATTTTGATCTGTCACGTGATGCTCCACTTTCTGTAGCTAGGTTCTTTGACCAATTGTAATCATTATGCACACAAAACTACTGGCACCTGCATTCACTTTACTTCATTGTCACCAGTCCTACACTGCACTGCTCAACATGACTGACTGCATCTCACTATGCCATTAGCACTATACAGGATTGTATGCCTGCTAGTAGTACCTACTGTACACATTTCTGTTAAGAGAACACAGAAATATTATACGATAAAGACTAATAAAATTTGCACTTCCCGTGGTTACAGGTGTTTATCAAGTGGACACAGATGCTACGATTCGCCTTATTTCTCCTGTGGGTGTCTCCTTGTCTTCTGGCACAGAACGCCAAGAGGTAAGACGTGTTAACTATTCTTGCCTTCTGGGGCAGTATATGCAAAAGATTTCACAATGTGTATTGAGACATGTTCTTCTGTTCTCCTTCATGTTAGTAAATCAGTTCTTTTCACCGCGACTTTGACTAACTCCAAGGTACTCGAAGGACAATCTTTGAAAAGTGTCGTATCAGGTCACGTGACCTAATCATACCAGCTTACGTCTCCTGACTGCAAGTATAAGTTCGTGGTTTGCTAAGAGTTTGGCAACAGCGATTCGTGCAAAGTCATTAGTTCCTTGTTCTCAGTACGAAGTCGGGTGCAGCCCTCTCATCAGGTATTTGTTCTCAAAGACATGTATTCTCTTCTCTGTCTTTGTATTGGCAAGCAGTCCACGTTCTACATCTGTAGAGCAGGATCGGGCTTTGTACAGATAGTACTTTGTAGTCAATCTTATAAGAAGTCTGAGAGAGACCCTCTCCAGCCAATGCCACTGTTGCAGTTGCAAGTATCTGTCCTAAGACTGCCATGCTTGGGGAAGAAAGCTTCTAAGCATTTAAAAAATTTTTGTGCCTCTTTAAGCTGTACCCTGTTCATGTAGGTCTCTGCTTTGCTGTTGCTAGTACCCATGCCTTCCCCGTGTCATTACTGGTCCCCATTGTATATATGTCTTAAACTGTCTGTAATTCTGGTGGTAAGATCTGTATTAGTACCTACTACCAGTAGTCTGCAGAGCATAGACTGCAAATAAGTTTTAGCTGATGGCAATGGAGGTGTGATGGCCATGTATGGTATCAGCCATACATGGCCATAATGCTAAACAACGCAGCTGATGAGGATCACCTACAACATACGTAGAGTGTTGTGTAAAGCTGTGTTCCTGCTTGGTTATTCAACAAAAAGTGCTAGGCTAGTTGAGTAGTTTATGCGATAGTGAGCAGGTCATAGACAGGTCTGTGTATGACTGACCAAGACTCTGTCCATCTTTAAGAAGGTACTTGCAGCCTGAGGCTCATGTAGTCAGCTTGCTCCAGAGAACCTAGTTAGCCTTGAAACCTTGCTAGCTGAAGAGACTATTGTAAGTTTCTGGTAATGCATAAACCACTATTGTCTTCAATAAGGTGGGAGGTTTAAATGTATATAAAACAACTATAATGGAAACCAAAAAAAAAAGACTCTGTCCATCCATTGCTGCTTTTGCTGTTACGAGGAGCTGCCGTCCCTGGAGAAGGTGGCTTCTAATTACTGAAGACGTTTTACCTTTACGAGCTGTACCCGTTTATCTAGATGTCGTCTTTACCGTGCAAGTTTCCATAGCTGTTCAAACTCTCTGTAAGTCTGATGGTAAGATCTTTGTTAGTGCCTGCTATCAGTAGTCTTCAAAGCAGTGGATAGAAATAAGCTTTCCACCAATGGCAATGGAAATATATTTGTTCTGAGGGTTTTACACATGATGGTCTCCGAGAAAATGTAGATCAACACAGCTGATGTGGTTTGCTTTTGACTTACGTAAGCTAATATTTTTCTCTGTTTGGTTATTAAGCATTACTGGACTCGTTGAGCTGTTATACAGGCTTTCTGTGACTTGAACGAAACCCTCATCAATCTATTTAAGGTTGTTGACTCATTGCTCAGCTTTCGAGTTTCCTGGCGACGTCATAAACAGATATAGAAATGCCGTATGTTTATGTTTATTATGTTTATGTTTATTATTAAGCTCAGGTAAACGTTATGCCAGGCCTATATGTAAGAGTAACAGACACCTAAAATCATTTGTGCCATCTGCAGTCCAGCTGCTTAATGTTAGATGAGCTGTCAGTGGTGTGTGCGTGCGTGCGTGATGTATGTGTATACTTGATTTCCCTGTAAGTTTTTTTTTTCAATCTATATAGATAAATATGTTTTGTTTTAGTTTTTTTGTTTTTTTCTTTTCACTGTTGAACTAGAGCACATGCCCATATTCAAATTGCCCACTGGGATAAATAAAGTTGGTCATTGTCATTGCCATTGTCATTGTCGTATACAACATGAATGCAACAGAGAGTAGAGTCATCTACCCATATAAAGAAATGAAGTATACATGACGTAACCAATTTGACTATAGCAGTGTTTAGAGTCATCTTAATATATAGAGAAAAGAAGTATATATTTCGTATACAATATAAATATAGGAGAGAGTAGAGTCATCTAGTAAGGTCGCTTAAACATTAGTGTAAAATGAAAATATAGCACTAATGAGAGATTAGTTTAAAATCTCCATAACCTAAAAAGTCATCGGGTTTATGTTTCATACTAATGAAATTTGTTGAGGTCCTAGTTTTCGGGGATTTGGGGGATGTTACTGTTATACTGAGAATAAATAATGAATAATACTAATTGATAACACTAAATTATTAATAATTTTGAAAAGAGGAAAGTCTCGATGCCCTGGCAACTTCAGCAAGCCAAAGGACTGGACTAGCACACGCTGTGTGACAGATGATGACTGTGGTCAGACAAACGCTTTGTGCTACATGGACAAGTGTCTTTGTCGACCGGGATTTTTCTTCTCAGCAACTTATTATACATGTACTGACAGTGAGTGGAAAAGGGTCCCGTGTGATATAATTAGCCTCAAAAAGTACTTTGTTTTCGGCTCGTTAACGTTAAGGGTCCAGTTGCACAACACATTTCTAATTTTAAACACTTTTAGGCCTTAACTCTATTTAGATACTTAGTTTAAAGTGCACACCACAATTTTAGAATTTTTAAAACTTAAACTGCTTTAAGTAAGATAAAGTTGTTTAAGTCTGACTGTCCGTCCTGTCAGTACAATTTTTTGTATGTTTTTCTGCAATGCATCAAAATGGCAAAGAAGAGATTTTGCTTTCTTAGAACAGTTTTAAGGTTAAGAAAGGTGTTGTGCAACTGGCCCAAGGATGGAAGACCTTTTCTATAATTTTCGCATTCTCAAAGAAGAATCTGGCCACATTTAGCCACACTGAATAAAAAGAAGAAAGAATTAAAAAACGTTTAAAAAATAGAACTATTAATTTCAACTTAAAACAGTATTTAAATATTTGTTGAGCAAAGTTGTTTATATTAGTATGCAGCACAGCCAACTTGCACAACACCTTCATGGAGTATCCAGACAGCGGTATAAAGGGACACAATCTTGAGGTCTGGGATGGACTCTGCCTGGAAGACTGCAAGAACTTGTGTCTGAGTAATAAACATTGCCTCACCTTTGATTTTAGAGGTTTGTAGGAAAACATCCTACATTAGTATTCTAAATGATTTTAAAGAATGAATTTTACTGTGTACTCTAGAGCTGCTATAGGTTTAAAGTTTTATTCACATGTCTTGCGCTGCTTGTGTGTGTGAGGAGTAGGGTGCGCGCGCTATTTATAGTACGTTTCTATAATAAGTCAACACAAAATACGTAAAAAATAGCAACAATGTACTACTATGTCTTTTTTTATATTTTTTACCATTTGTAGAGACTCATATAATGATTATAATAAAAAATGTGTTTTGCTTCTGAGCAAAATTAAATGACCATACCCTACATGCATTTGTATGCAAGAAGGATACTAAATACATTTAGTTAGCATAAACAAAAGTACGTAGAAATGCATGAAATTATATAATACACATTTTATAAATGCTTGCTATAAGAGGAAAGTGTTTCCTTATCACTGCAGTGGAGTGTAAGACTATTACACTACTTAAAGAGGGACAAACTTGTGTATTCACTGTAGACTTTCACTTCTAACTGAATGAAAGTAAGAAATAGAAGAATAGTGTCGATCAATCAGCTTGTTTCACTTAGTGTACAATCAATGGACAGTAATGATGTTCAAGCAGATGCAGGCACACTAGCACACAAAGTAACATTGCAAAAATATGTTAACCAATACAAACAAAAATTGATACATGCACAGTTTATTGTACTGTACACAATGCGCTCATTTTACTTTTTCAAGGTCACAGGATTTTTGGTAATTGTGCAGAAAAATAATATAACTGTTTACTCCTCTGTAACCACCACCTACCCACCATTAAGTCTTTTGAATGTTCACTGAGGACACACCTCGTTCTTAAACAGTACTGACAGCAAACACAAAACTACTCTTTAAAAAAAAATCCCCACCTCTTTTCCACTTATTGCTATCTCCCCACTGGTCTTCCCACAGTTCCACTCTTACAGTCTTGTTCACTGGCGTTGATCATACAGACAGCATACATCGACGAAACAACTCCGACAGTCTTATCGGCAGAGGATTGATCAAGTCAATAATAATTCACATAGTAATAGAATCTTCCGAGGAGATCACACAGCAACTGGTAAATTAGTAAAGCGAGGAACCACACAGTCGCTTATCAATGACAACCAACAAAGTTAATATTTCTCCACACAGTTACTCTTTCTCCACACAGTTAATATTTCTTCACACAATTGTTTTCTCCACACAGTTAATCTTTCTCCTTAAAGATAACATTTTTCCACACGAATAATATCAATTCTGACCTTTTTCACAAATCCTTCCTTGTAACAGACTCTCACGTCTGCTTCTCTCTTACAATTTCTAAACAACGCCCCCTATATCAACATACAATCAAGGGGTGACAATCCCCACTCATACAAGAAAATACACAAGGGTGACAACCTTGATACATTCATGTTCAGGGGTGGTATCCCATGTTCCTAACAATTAGTGGGACAAACGTTTTCTTATCGCTAATAATAAGTCCACAGACCTGATGAGCCAGTCCTACAGCTCTCCAAACATGTACAGCACTCTAGCATCAGGACCCTGGACTGGCAGAGATGGGGCACCACAAGACTGGAGAATACAGTCCGCTTTATAATCATTGTGAAACTTGTGTTTGACAGCCACAACTACGTACCGTGCGTTTTCTTGAAACGTTTTGAGTAATAGAGTTTCGAGAAATGTTACTTCGCTATAATTCTTCTTAGTTCAGAAAATTTGTATCATGTTCAGTTATGTCTCTTCCTACCTCCCATACCAGCCGTAGGAGGGCGCTGTCAGCTCCATGACGTCACCTCTCGCCAGTCTCCTTTAGGGTGGTATCCTAAGACAGGTAAAGGCTGGACCCACTACCAGAAATCCTGCCTAACGAAGCTCGCCTCATACCATGAGTGGTACAACTTACTGTGTGACAACAACCTAGACTGCCCTGACACATACAGCCAATGTTTGTCAGGCAGGTGTCTGTGCCCTTTTGGCACAATCTCCAAAGAAACCGAGATTGCATGTCGTGTTCCAGGTAAGTCAGCAGAATTAGAACTATGAGTAGTACTCAGCTTTTCCTAAAAAAAATGTATACCGTCAGTATGTCTGTTTCTTACAGTTAGGATATGCTATTACGTTTTAAACAAAAATCTAGAGAACTTTTATCTCAGTGTTTACATAAAATTTCTGACTTGAAAAGTGTATTATTTAGTGCTTATTTATATCCACAAGCTAATTATCTTGTTCCTTTCTAATGCTGGCTTCATGATCGAAGAGTCTCTTTGCACACATACTTCGATGCAAACATCTGCACCATTTCTTTGGCAAATTCTTGAAAGTTTGGAAAAGTGTCATTTTTTTTAGCGATTTAAATAATCTGAAAACGTATGGGGACTAAATGAATCCTTAAACACTATGTATGTTGCTATGTAAATCGATCAGCTCAAGTTGCAGACTATCTGGCGCACATTCAACGTCCGTGGTAAACGTATTTTCAACATACTTTCAAGTTTTCTGAAATCCTTGAAACGTCGTGAAAATTCTTCTCGCAGATCACTTAACTTTTTGCTGATTTTCTTGCTTCACAGTCACCGGATTTCAATGAATTTAGGGAAGGAAAGTGTTAAATTTTGATTTCCTTGAGTTGAAAAGAGATCAAGTTTATGTTCAAATGCGTTCACGGCAAAATATAACTCATGAACAAGAATGCTTTTACCTTGTAGAGTTATATTGAATTTCTTCCAATGGGCCATGAGGTCATCAAGAAAGGCAAGATCTGTTGGCGATTGCAGATCACAGATTTCTGGGAAAGCGTTTGTCTTTTCCGACATTTCTCAAATTACAACTTTTTTCTTCTCAGAGCTCCCAAACTCGCTTAACAACTTTTCCAAAGCTGAGCCAACGGACTTTAGTGTGGTAGAGAACATCTTTGTGATCGACTTCAACATCCTCCAACAACAAGATGAATTGCCGGTAGCTGAGCCGTCTTGTTCTAATAAAGTTCACAATTTTCGTCACAATATTCACAACAGCTTTCATGTCTAACACATTTTTAGCACAGCGCTTCTTGACGTATAGTGCAAACAAAAAAAGGTGACTTCATAGTTTGGATATATTTCATGAACAGACTGGTAAATAGTCCACAGAAGACCAACATTCCTGCAGTTAAATTTGGAGATCCATAAGTAGCGATACTTCTCAATTTTCCCCCATGGAAGTCCATGCTTCTCGATGCACCCTTTTACTTTCATAAGCAAATCCTTACCTGTTATAATGTCTTTCATTCACTCCATCAAAAGCAGTTTGTGGATTATATTGAAGTTATCATTAACGTCGCGGATAAAAATAAGCAGCTACGCAGTATCAGTTACATCAGTATTATCATCCAACAGGAGCAAATACCAGTCAAATTGCTTACACTTATCCATCAGCTGTTCCAGCAAATTGTGTTCCATGTCCTCTATTTGGCGCGTCGTTGTTTTCCTAGATAAGCTGATATTCTTATAGTCCTTCTTGTTCTCTGGACACACTATTTTAACCACATCAAGCATGCACTTCTTGAAGAACTCACTGTTCGCGGACGCTCTGTTCTCTTTTGCAATAATATATGCCGCAATCAAACTTACGTTTGTTGCCTCCTGCTGTTTTTTTTTTTACTATTTGGTAACACTATTTTGTTACTTTTTAAACTGCTAAACCGTTTGCTCTGGCTTTTCTGCCTTTGCTTCTTGGGAAAGTTCACTTTAATACCCGTTATGTTTTGTGTTGCAATGGCGTTTCAGATTGTGCTCTTTAAAAATTGCGATGACTTCTCGGAAAATAAAGCCTAATGCTTAACCTTCACTATATGTGAAAAAATATCCTGCTGTCCATTCATTGTTGAGTTTTTGACACTCACTATCCACATTTCTCTTGTTCCTGTCACCCATCATGATAAACTGCTACATTGTTAAGTGCACGAAAACTTGAACCTTTTGCGCTACCCCGATGGTTGAAATAATGTTAAAGTTTTAGATGAAACATTTTAGAAACATGTTAGAAACAAACATTTAAAATGTAAGGAACCATAACATTTGAACAAAAATATTAAATAAATGTGTTGTAAACAATTATAGCGTAAAAATTCCGTTATTTACAATTCTCACAAAAACTAAGTTAAAGACTATTATATATGTCACATCGGTGTGTGTGAGATTTGAAAACTTATAAAACCGGTCATCTCAAAACCCGGTTACACCCCAGATAGCATTTAAACATTTTTCCAAATGTTTACAAAATGTTCTCACGAAATGTTAGAATAATGTTTGCAGAAAATGCTTTTGTAATGTTTATCATGCCTATCAAAGTAATGTCTTTATTAATGCATCAAACTTGATTTGAACCTTTGTAAAATGTTTTATAAACATTTTCCTGTAAAATAATAATTAAAGTCCACACCTTTAGGTACTCACGCAATATGTTATCTTTTGATTTCAACTGTTCATTTTGTACAGATATAGATGAAACAGTGCTTTATTTCATGTTTATGTGTCCCAATATATACCTTCGATATGTTGTAGAAATTCATCTATGTTTAAGTTAACGTTGCTACTCAGCAGCATAATATGTAACACTAGGCTCTGCATTTTAAAGCCATTAGAAACTCGAAATAAGTGGAAACTAAATATAACATTATACTATGCCTTTTTGTATGTTTTGTAAAAATTATGAGTGATTAACACCCACTGTAAGACGACCGATAGCCAAAGCGATAATTTTTTTTACTGTCCTCTCTCTATCTCTTACCTAATTTAAGTATGTAGTATTTTAGTATCTATGTAGATGTGCTCTATTCGACAACAATATAATATACCGTACAATTGTATGCACTGGATCCCAGACACTTAATCCCCGACACTTAATCCTCTAGACACTTAATCCCCAGACACTTAATCCCCGACACTTAATCCCCCAGACACTTAATCCCCAGACACTTAATCCTCAAAGTGAAATTTCAACTCTAAAATTATGAAGTGAATGGAAAATTAAATTCAAATCCAAATAATTATTTTCATGAAATATGTTTGACAATTAAAATAATACTTAAATTCAACATCTATAACATTAGTTAAAGTTCATGTGGCTATTAAAGTCAATGTTTTTCAACATTAAGATATGAAAAGTGTTGTTAATCAATATGACAGGTAAGCTAATGATCGAAGGTACAGAAGACGATCCATTGCCTCATATCGCTGTACAATGTTGCTAATTCTCATGGCCAAGTCAGCGGACTTCTTCTTTGGACGTTTCTCTCTCCCGGCGCATGACTGTAGAACAGCTGCCTTGTGTAGCTGACAATCCTTACGTAGACCATCAAGGACTGTCCACATTGTTGGATGGTGACAGGAGACGAGAGATTGGAGGGCGTGATGCCAACCCTCCACAGCGTAGTATCGCCTAGAGGGTAGATCGCTAATTGTGAAGCCAGCGCACTTAGCCCGGACACTAGTGGTTGTTTTCCTTGCAGCAGACGGGCCGTCGGTGCCGAGCGAAGAAAGCAGACGATGGGGTGGTCTGCTCCTGGTCAGTATGGCTTTGTAACTGGCTGGTTATGTTAGGGAGTCCACCTAGTATCGCCTAGAGGGTAGATCGCTAATTGTAAACCCAGCGCAACCCAGTCTTACCACAGTTACCCAGAGTTACCACGCGACACATTTCTCTTACGGTTATAATATTTCAAGTTCACAAAATAGCAGTTTTGAGTGTTGTGTTGCGATTTGGGGATTAAGTGTCTGGGGATTAAGTGTCGGGGATTAAGTGTCGGGGATTAAGTGTCCGGGGATTAAGTGTCCGGTCACCGTATGCACCGTATCTATATATCGCAACATATCTTTATGTAACCCGTATAAATGCAAAAATTGTGATGCCGTCCTCATGTAAGGGAGGATAGTCTAAACAATAAAATTAATATCCGATTCGAGTAGATACAAATCAGCTTTAAGACACATTTTCTAAAGCCATTCATCAACTGCAAGCGAGCGATTCAAATAGCAGGGGAGGGTATATTACGCCATCTTTGTTTTCCAGGTAATCAAACAGCTGACTTTGGTTCCCCTCTAGTATGACGTCCTCTATGTTTTATTACGTCATTTAGCGCGTCATTCTGAGCCGTGTGCAAAACAATTGGTTATGCAGCATGGAGTCGTTGACACCTACCTGTGTGCACCTGCACATACATTGAAGAACAAAGAACATGATTAATGGTGTGCTATTATTAGTACTGAGTGTGAACAGTCATGTATACACAGTAGGGTGACGTCACTTGTAACTCATGGGCGACGTGTTTCAGACACTGGGTCTTGGGTTCAAGTAAATGATGGTAACAATCATCTGGCCAGAATTACCAGGTAAAAATCCTCTCCGTCACAGGTAGACTGAGAGGATGTGAAGGTAAATCGTACCCAGTCTTCATACTGCAGCTAATTGACGTGGGAGTGAAGTCCCTTATATTGCAGCATGGGGACGTGTACTCAGTCTCTTCCTTGACTGTTGTTTGATAAACTATTAAAGATGTAATGATTACCTTGACTGATGTTTTACCAGCTATTCAAGATGTCATAATTATTACCGTACTTTGACTCTCTGCGCACCTGATACCAATTTCATACCAGCGGAGTGATTTGTTTCTGTAAAAATAGATCCGTGTCGAGACTTTCAGAAGCCAGGAGACAAGACCGGTGTCTACCCCATTCAGTTGACAGACAAGGAAACTCTGACAGTCTGGTGTGACATGGACTCTGGCGACGGCGGCTGGCTGGTACGTGTGGTCGTGTTTGTCAGTGTGTATGACTCAGGTAGTCAGGTGGTCAGTGTGTATGTGTAGCGTCTCTCGTGCACACTGTATACTGCTTGCAAAGGTGTGACATCGCTTATACCCAGGGTATTATACTCAAAGCTCATCACATTAACGAATTCTTTCTTTGCGATCTTACTACATTACTAAAACAAAGGAGAAGAGCATGAATGTTCACTTTTTGCTTTAAAAGTTTTGTCTGGCTGGTAGACTCGGGGCTTAGAGTGGTGGTGGAAAAGCCTACATTTAGTCATCTGGTGTAAATTTGTCGGTTGTTTGCAGTCGCATCAATCAACCTCTTGCATGTATCCTCTCCTGATCAGTGACTGTCGGCTTCACAAGCAGTCTAAAAGATGTTATTTGTAATAGCGGCGTGTACTACGCATTCTTTCTGTTTATTATGTGCCCATACAATTGATCACCACCACTTATTGTCACGTAATTTTACACACATTTAATAAGAACAGGGAATCGTGTATATTTACATGAATGTCACTATTATGACAGGCTCACATATTTTATCGTAACCGAAATGCTGACCTACTGAATATGATCACAGCTAATATAGGTAGGTTATATTTTATTAATTATGAAGTATCCTTTGTTAACTCAGGAAAGTGTGTGATTAGTGTCGAATCCTATCGAGTATTCTGTGCTGTGGTAGCCATAGTAACGACCTGTGAACTTGTGTTATGTTCAGGTTTTCCAGAGACGTCGCGACGGCTCCGTTGACTTCTACAGGAAGTGGGAGGACTATGTGAACGGCTTCGGTAACAACACCGGGGAGTTTTGGCTGGGTAAGACTGGTGAACATATCTCTCTCCTTCTCTACAGTTATCTCTCTTCCTACTGCATAATTGTAAGATCAACATATTCTTTTTCATCATGTTGTTTCTACTATGTATATTGGTTAATATGAAGGATGATGTTTTTCTGTTTTATGAAGTGTTTTTTGATGCATATTGCTCACTAATTGTCCACTATTCCCTAACCACGTGACAATTGCTCTGATAATGAAGGTACAGGGGATGGGATATATAGCTTATCCTGTAGTCTCTAAGGTGCCAAAGCATCAAAACGAAGGAAACACAAAGTTGGAGAAGAAATTTGTCACTTTGGCATATGATGTGTCTTTTTTTCGTTTTCTGATGAATTATCTGATTGCAGGGTATGGATTTCTCTACAACTTTGTTAAAATTAGTCATCAAGGATAATTAATTCACAGTAGTTAAATATTTCGTGCAGTAATATGACACAGTTTGTAAGTTTGCTTTGTCACGAAAAGGATAGAGAGTGTAAAAATGTCCTTCAATAAATTTATTTATCCATGTTCGTCTACATCTAGTCTGCCATCGTGGCCGTACATGTCCACATAGGTATATTTACCGATCCTTGTATATGTGCCATAATTATAATTTGATGCTATTTTAAATATATATATATATATATATCACTTTGTGTGGAAATGTAATTCTATATATCTGTGTATTTACACATATGTATATGTCTCTGTATAGGAACCTTACCACCCTCGTCTGTGTTGCCTTCCTCGCTGTGTCACGCTTGAGACGGAGACGTTCGGCAGACAATACTTTTTCTTATCTATTCCCACAGTTTGAAGTTCTTATTCTCCCTCTCTTTGGCCTTTGCCTACTTTCGATGCCTTCAAATCCTGCCTCAAAACCTTTCTCTTAACACAAACACTTGCTCAATAAGGTGGACAGTTTTGCTCCCTTCTTAACTCTCCATTCATTAATAGTGTCATTTGTTTGCTGATGTTTATGTTCCTGTATACTTCCTGATGCTTGTGTTTATGTATGGTTGACTGTCGGCTTTTTGTTGTCTTTCGTGTGCAGCGTATCGAGCTCGTGTTTACATGGAAAATACCCTTTATGACTAGTAGGAGTAGTATTATACACAACAAAGTTAATACAAATCAATAAATTGATGCCAAATATTTTTCATCACCTAAAGCCTAAGAATGATGTCAACATTTTAAGCGTTATACAGCCAGAGAGCCAGATAGAAGTATTGACCATCGATTCTTCTGTGGTTGTGAGATCTCTTGAGCGGGATAAAGAAAGATATTTCGCAGCCTGATTTATCCATTAACATGAGATAATTGCCATGTCTTATCTCAGGTTTGTCAAGGCTTCACAGACTGACCAAAGGGAGACCCACCCGACTGCGTGTAGACCTCGGCGAGGTGAATAGAAACCGTTTTTATGCTGAGTACTCGTCATTCAGTGTGGGTGGTCCTGAGACAAACTACACACTTACCGTGTCCGGCTACTCGGGAAACGCAGGTACGTGTGTCTAGTAAACTAACATTAAAATATCGCAACAATGTTGTTTATAAGAAGATTTTGCATTATGAGGGAAACGGATTGGAGAAGAAACGGGAGTACCAGGAGAAAACCCCCGATAGCCGGCCCTGCGAACAAATGTCTCATACAAATACTCTTTGTCAAAGAGTGTCCCGTGACGAGAATTGAACCTCTCACTGCAATGCTGCCAAGCGAGTGTTTAACCACTACACTACGGGAGTACGGCAAGATTACGGCACAGACTGGCCAGAAATTTTTTTATGGAAAAGCACAAGTCATAGCTCGCCATCCTTTGGTATCACGAGCACGGGCTCTTATCTACTGGCTGTCTGTCATGTGTAACAAAACAACGTGGCTCCCAGTATATCAGTAAAGGTGGCAACACTTTATAAAATTGTAAGGAAGTGCCCGGATACACTTTTCGTTTTCTCTTGTTCTCTCCTTATTCTGTGATGAAGGCGCTCATTGTACGACGACTTGAGCACTCCCCAGATATTTTCTGTGATACCTATCGAGGAAAGCCAAATATGATGATAAGCAGTGTGTGTGTGTGTGTGTGTGTGTGTGTGTGTGTGTGTGAGTGCGTGCGTGCGTGCGTGCGTGCGTGCGTGCGTGCGTGTCTGTGGGAGTGTGTGCACACGAAAACACACACACAGAGGCCAGGGACACCAACCCAGTGCATCAGTGCTGACCCCCTGTTAGCACTTGTTTCTGCCACGTCGCACGATATGTGAGTGGTACATATGAAAATACACAACACTTGAGAACAGGTTTAAACAGGTGTCCTTAGTGTAAATGTACAAACTGATATTCAGTTTGAGTCTTCCACGGCGGCCTGTCCTGCTGTACAGTCTTGTAGGAACAATGTCTCACACTCTACACAGACTTGTAGGAACAATGTCTCACACTCTACACAGTCTTGTAGGAACAATGTCTCACACTCTACACAGTCTTGTAGGAACAATGTCTCACACTCTACCCAGTCTTGTAGGAACAATGTCTGTCTCACACTCTACCCAGTCTTGTAGGAACAATGTCTGTCTCACACTCTACACAGTCTTGTAGGAACAATGTCTCACACTCTACCCAGTCGTGTAGGAACAATGTCTATAATGGTGTGAGCTTTTATAGCGCATCATCCCAGCTAAAGCCAGGCTCTCCGCGCATTACAAACATAAAAACACGACAGACAAAGTTCCTGTGGTTGTCTCTGTAAAGTTAATAGGAATACCAGCTCGCTCTTCTGCCGGATGACATTCATAGATCAAGATGTCAATGAGACAGATGTATAGTCATTGGAGTGGAGCGGAATACACCTATATCCAAAAACATCGATCAAATCGTCAGGAGAAGATCCAGATGATCACAAAGTAGAAATTGCAGTACAGTGTTGAAACGCAATGTTTGTCACTGATGTTAAGGCTATCCCAGGGAGGACTTGTAAGTATGAAGAAACTGTGATGTCGTCAGCCAGAGGATTAACTGCGATGAGAGAGTTGATATTAGCAGAGGAGTGATTGAAAATCCACAGGCAAGTAAACAGTCAAACACAATATGCCGCTGACATCAGAAAAAGTGCAGATCGGGACAATAGCCACTACAAGCACAACAAATCCCAGATAACAGACGTAAGCGTACAGACGTTGGTAGAATGAAAGTCGCATATACAGACAAGTGTGGACTGACTGAATTGATCCTATTTTATTGTTTCTCTTTTCTTGTTTGCGTTTGACTCCTCAACTAAACCAAACAATTATCATTAACCTTATTTATTACAACTTCATTACTAATATCCTAAAATGTGTGTGTGTGTGTGTGTGTGTGTGTGTGTGTGTGTGTGTGTGTGTGTGTGTGTGTGTGAGTGTGTGTGTGAGTGTGTGTGTGTGTTTTACAGGTGACAGTATGGCGTACCACAACGGACAGAGTTTTACAACCTATGACCGAGACAATGACCAGCTCTCTACTGACAACTGTGCCATTAGTCATCACGGCGCCTGGTGGTACAAGTCGTGTCACGGCTCGAACCTCAACGGCCGATACAAGGCGGACGGCGCCGATGGTGCTGACGGCATCAGCTTGGTTAAAGCCTACACTGACTGGAGGAGCTTCACGTTCACTGAGATGAAAGTCAAACCAGTGTAACACCGCCTGGTCTCCTGTACTCTCACTGATTACACCCTCAGTCTACTGTACACCACACCTTTCACTGATGATGTCAGCTCAGTGCAGATTGTTGTTCTCGCAATATTTCAGAATATAAACTCAATGCAGCTTACTGTAGTTAATTGTTTACTTTGATGATATTGCTAAGTGATTCTAATATACATAATAACTTGTGCAAGTCTGGCAGTTGACACAGTCTTTGAAAGAAAACAATTTACCGCTATTTTTTTTTTGAGAATAATACAAAAGTACAGAGCGATTGCATCAAACACTAATGTTCAATATTTTCTGACTCATGACAACTATACATGACTCAAATTGCTTCGTATAAAAATAGTTGAAGATGAAGTTTATGAGCTAATCATACTTTTCGGATAAACAAATACAAGTATTGTGATTTTGCCATGAAATTTATTAAAATTACGAGTAGTATTGTTGACAGACAGACAGACAGACAGACAGACAGACAGACAGACAGACAGACAGACAGACAGACAGACAGACAAGTAAAATCAAGTGAACCTGCAGAGCGTGCAGAAGTCCGTATTATTATAATTAATATTCATCAACACAACGCTTCAGATAAACATGTATCAACACTATTGGTGACACTCTTTACGGTAGAAGTATTTTAGGTGGTGTGGTCAATAAAACTGCCTTCTTCTGGGTGTCCACTGGGAGGCCGATTTCTGACACGACACGTAGCTATATAAAACAGATTGAGAAGAGAAAACATAAAAATTAATGTTAAATTATTTTTAGTAACATTTACACTCGAGAAGTTTTCTAATTAATGAAAACATTAAAGAACAAAGTACAACCTATCACCATGACAGCAGATCACGTGGAATTAAATCACAATATTGCAATGACGTAGGCAGATTATCAGCTTCAATGGGGTGTGAGAGGTGCACTTAATGATAACAGTAAACGACAATCACACTCACTTCATGCTGACATCGAACGACACTCGCACTTCATGTTAGCATTGAACGACATTTATCAACATTTGTCAACTGGGAGAAAGCATTGATATGACTGAAGCGTGAGTGAGAAGTCATTTTGTATAGTGTTACTAGATGAGTTTCCAAGAACTACCTGGGAACAACTTAGAAAAAAGGGCGTCACCCAGACACGAAGTGTGTGTATATCGTCTGCTTGAGGAGAACTGTGTCTACCTAGAAACAAAAGAACACAGAAAACAAGAGTATCAAAAAAAGTCTCGATTGGTCAGTTTAGTGTCAGGAGACGAAGTGGGATAACAAATGCTACCACCGAGGTTTTATAGATGATTGTCATGGAATCTTAACCTGCTGTGGGCAAAAAGAACTTCAAAACACCAGACATGATGGCAGTGACCGAGAGAACTAATTGATGGGCCACAAACCAAGGGAGTTCATTATCATTATAAGACACGGAGGTGCATATGTAGTTGCGTCCCTTCGAATAGAATTACAATGAGTCTCGTAACGTGTCATCCATCGGCCATAGTCGTCACTACTCAGCGTACTGCTCACTACCGGGTTCACCAGGTCACTACTGAGCGGACTGAGCACTGCAGTGGTCACAGTCATTATTTAGCAAACTGATCACTAGGCTGAGTTGCTTTGTTCTCCTGCGGGTTTTCATTTTCTTGTGCAACGTCTTTTTTTATTCGTACCCTTAATGCAGGGAGGCTACACAAAAAGTACAGTAAAACAAAAACGATAAAAGTAATTAGAATTGACAAGGACTTAAAGTGAAGCTAAATTTCAGAGAAGAGAAGACAGAACGAGGACCAGGAAAACGGGATAATCAGATCTAATATCTATGTAATGACGGAGAATGTGACCGTTAAAAGTAAAATCAGCAAAAAAACAAACAAACAAACAAACAAACAAAAACAAAAAAAAGAAACCAAGGCAATTACATGTCGTAAAACAATAACAAAAGAAAGCTTAGGAGAAGCAAATACAACTTGTATCATTATATATATATATATATATATATTATAAGGGATTGCTAACATATTTTTGTTCTATTCGAATGCACCAGAGATTAACAAACAAACGGAAACTAAAAGGAATAGTTAGAAAATAGTATTGTTTGTATTAGACCAATAGGACATCTCTTAATACAATTTCGGGAAACCCACAAGGAGAGAACTGATGTGGAGTGAAAGAACACGTGTCAGTGCCCAAGTCTGTGTGTTGAGGCAGTGTGCTGATCACTGACAGGACTGGCTGTTTAACTATTGTAATGTGAATAGTTGCTGTATGCTGCTTTATAGCACATTTAGCGAACAACATGTAAGCTCGTGCAACCATAGTCATAATAAAATGTTTAATACTCCTTACAGTACCCTGGTTACAAGTGTTTAGCACGGAGACTGGAGGATTGTAGCTTGGATACTTTTTTCCTCTGTTGTTTGCATTTAGGCCCTGAGTTTTTTTTACCAATGCCCTTATCATTACAAAAAAAGAAAACAACAGAATTGTACACAAGGTCTGTTTATCTATATATTTTACAGACACAATTTAGGTTGTAATTAAAAACGTCACTAAAAGATTTGGTGCAAAGCCAATACTTATACAAACTCAAGATTCACATTTTTTACTTGTCGAAAGCCTTGTTCGGCTTATTTCTTCAGCCATAGGGAACTAGTAGGTAGAAAACGTTTTATTTGAAAGCGATATAACTGCCATTTATAACAACCTTTTAGCTTGTGCTGATAACGCCAGCAATTATTGTGTTTTTAAACTCAACGCCATCTATATAAATATACATTTTGCTATGCAATTTCAACATAACACGAATACATATAATACAACATCCTCATAGGCAACATGCATAAGGAAAATGATACCAAAGTACAAAAAGCAGACAACAAGAGGAGAGTGATAATCGTGCGACTTTTCTTAACTTTAATGAAGAGGGCTTACTCAGCAAACTGGGCGACAACTCGTTTGTAGACTATCTCACGTCACTTGACTTTATTTGTCTACCAGAGACTCAAATGGAAAGAAGTATGAAATAGATATTCCTAGCATCCTGCCCGAATACATTAAATTTTATGCCCCTGCAAGAAAACTGTCCAAGCAGGGCCGATGCTCATGTGGGGTTCTTCTTATGGTAAAAACCTGTTGGTCACAATATTTCAAGGAAGTAAGATTTTATTCAGCTTTTCAGAGAAGAAACTGTTAAATGACCTAAAGATCTCAGTGATATGGTTTATGGTGATACTGGTATACTTTCCTTATCAGCCGAGGGGTTAATGAAAGATATGTTGTTATAATTGATATTAGCTAAAAGAGATCTGTTCAGCTGTCGTAAATGTATATTTCACCTACAAGATGAATGTATGGCGATGGCTGGAACGCACGCTAGTGTAGTGGTTCAAACAGTCGAAAAAAGGACCTGGTTTAAATCTCTTTATTTGAATATTTGACAATCATCATCATCATCATCATCATCATCATCATCATCATCATCATCATCATCATCATCATCAGAGTAATGCCGAAAGCGGAGTTGGCGGTGTTAGACTGATTTGACTTTCATCTCAGTGAACGTGAAGCTCCTCTCGTCAAGATGAGCATAAAACCAGTTGATGCCGTCAGCACCCGCGGCCCCGCCCGCCTTGTATCGGCCGTTGAGGTTCGACCAGTGACACAGTTTATACCACCAGGCGCCGTGATACTCAGCGGCACAGTTCCTCGAGTCCTTCTCGTTGTCTCGGTCATAGGTTGAGAAACTCTGGCCGCTGTGATACCCCATGCTATCTCCTGCACACACACACACACAATCATTAAAAGTACATTATAGTCATCCCAGGAGGGCTCCACAGTAATCATTTAGAATACATTATAGTCACCAGACAGAGACGTTGCTCTTATTTAAGCGGACAGTGTGTTACAGGTCTGTTAACTCACACTTCAAAGTCTTGAGATTAACTTTGTCGATATTTTAGTAACTAGAGCTTAAAGCAAATATCCTTGTTTTGGTCGCGGAAAACAAGACATGTTTGTTTTTATTGTTGTGTTTGATAGAATCAAATTTAATTCAGTTCTCTCTCTCTCTCTGTGTGTGTGTGTGTGTGTGTGTGTGTGTGTGTGTGTGTGTGTGCATTAACAAGAATGAGGATTACGCAGTATACAACCATACATAGAACAAGCTTGCATCGATGTGGAATGTGTTGCTTTTAATTTCAACCCACAAATTGTCTCCATTGTAACGTATAACACTATGATAACTATATATAACTACAACACCATGACTTCCTAATTATGAGATCCGCTGTCTTCTGACTTAGTTGATCTATGTTTTTAGTTCAGGCACATTTGAATAGTTTGCAAAGTAATTATATAATATAACTATGTTCACTTTTTTAACATGACCACCCTAATCATTAATGTTGATGTGCGGCGACATCTGTCGGACTGTTTTACTGATGTCTATGTACAGAATAAGAATGATCGTAAAAGTCGCGTGACTATGATAAAATGTTCATTAGACAAATAGTCACGTTTGTCAAAGTCGCGACCGCGTGCACCACGTGACTTTGATGGGCGGAGCAAGAGGCAGGTTCAATACGTCACGTGATTTGGAGAATGGAATGGCACAAATATCATATTTCCACGCTCTACCACAACACAAGAAAAAATCCTAAAAATAGCAAGGCTCAGGGACAAAGCCATTGACTTTCCGCGATAAAAGTACTGGTCAGAGTTCACAGCTCAGGAATTTAAATGACTCATCGTGCCTGATTGGTTAAGACACCGATCAACAACGACCGCACGCCTTACCGGACTTCTTTAAACTTTGGGCAACAAAAAGTGTGATGATAGAGGTAATCCAGCTAAGAGTAGGAACGTCCACTGACACGTGGCACGTTTGCGTTTTACACAAGGGAGGCAAGGTGGAAAAATGTATGCCTATGCTACGAGGGTACTGGGGCAGCAGAAATCAATGCCCAGGATTAGGGGAGTCACCAAATGACGTGGGATACAGTCTCCACTACAGTTGAGAGGAAAACAGATACGAGTAAAGCGTGGTGCACCTTACATTGAGATGTTCTTGGAACTCTCATCACCCAACTGCTGCACGTTAATTGCTACCCACATCGTCGCGAAGTTTCTCAATGAAAGAAACAAAACAAAACCTGACCAAAAATAGTCGGAGCCATGTCAGGACGCCGTCCAGAGCGACACCGACAGACCTTTGTGTCGTAAGTGTTCAGAGAACTGTCTTTAGTTCGTCAAGTGAACTTCACTTTTATAGATGTTTAGTCTGTGAGTACAAGTACAGGTTCGTCCCCCACCCATCGGCTGCGTATGTAAAGAAACCGTAGCTGTAATAATGTGTCACGGGGAATAAACTGAACTGTTAGTTCTTACTGGCTTATCATTGTTTTATGTTTTATGACTGTGAGAGTATGTGCGTGCGAGCGTGTGAGTGGGTGAATAGTTTAGGCTACAATTGCTAAGTCAGTGAGTGTGGTTCTATCTTGCAACATATTTTTTCTATTTGTTGTATACGTGGCATACGAGACAGAATAAAAAAAACGACGCAAAGGCCCGATGAGTGGGTAAGTCATTTGGCGCCAACGCATTTATATTAAACAAACCCAACTGATTATATATCAATATGAGGTAGTCGTCTAAAGTTTGTCATATTCGCTACGACACTATGTCATATTAGTAAACTATCAATGAACAACCAGTAATCCAGCCAAGTGTGTCACCCATACATGCATTACCTGAGTATTTGGACACGTGAAGTATTACACTAAGATTTACACGCTGAGGTTTCAAGTTTAAATATATATATATATATTGAATTAATCTTCATTAAAACTCTTTTCTATGACTTAATTTGTTTTAAATATATCTTAATTTAGGAACCCGTCAACCTACCCACACTTTTCAACTCTAGTCCTCCACTCATTCCTCAAGTAGTTAGAAAACTTATCACTCAATCTATCTTTAAACTCTGTCTTACAGGTAAATGGTCACATACCTGCGTTACCCGAGTAGCCGGACAGCGTAAGTCTGTAGTTTGTCTCAGGACCACCCACACTGAATGACGAGTACTCAGCATACAAACGGTTTCCATTCACGTCGCCAAGGTCTACACGAAGTCTGTTCAAATGTCCTTTGGTAAGATTGTAAAGCTTGTACAAGCCTGAGGAAGTATAGTAACTATAGCTTGTTAGCATGAAGAAAATTAAAAAGGGAAAAAACCACACAAGTCAAAAATCTCAGTGTTTTGTACAGAATTATGCAAATACCAAAAACAAGATAAATAATTGGATAATACGGGCGTAGCTCTTAACGGTCTACCGTAAACCAACTACGAGAAAAGCAAATCACTGACCACCTACCCAGCCAAAATTCCCTAATGACGTCACCAAACCCGGCCTCGTATTGAGTCCAGTTCCTGTAGAATTCAACTGAGCCGTCAACACGTCTCTGGAAAACCTGTTCAAGACATACAATGCAGAGATCGTGATAATCTGACCGATGGATATCCCGTAATCCATCAGCAACAGATCAGCAATACATCAGTAATAGATCAGTAATACATCAGAAATAGATCAGTAATACATCAGTAATGGATCAGTAATACATCAGTAATAGATCAATAATATATGAGTAATAGCTCAGTAATATATTAGTTAAAAATCACATTCTACGTAGATTTGTGTAAGTGAGGAAGGATTCTTAAAACAGTGTATGTATTATTATGACGAATGCTTTATAGAATAAATGCTCTTACCACAGCGAGAGCAACAGAAAAGATGAGGTGATGTGAAAAATATAACTCAGTGACATAACTCACGAGTCCAGAAACAATACAACGATAAATCCCATTTATTCTCGTGGTTACATCTATTCGATATATGGTTACTCTTACAACAGCATTCATATTCAATGTCAAATAAGAAACTAAATTAAGTTTAGCAGCCTTCTGCCTTCTGGGTGAGAAGAAAATTCAAAACTATTATAATATATTTTACAGGAAAATGTTTAAAAAACATTTTAAAAAGGTTGCAAACAAATTTGAATACAAACATTTATAAAACATTAATGTGATAGGCTTCATAAACATATCAAAAACATTGGCTTCAGACATTTCGCGAGTACTATTTGTGATCTCAAATTTTTACGTATTTTTTCTATTATGTCGATTTTGCAAATGAGTTTTTCAGTAACTTGAGTAGATAGTGTTGGTAACTTCTCTTACAAAGTAATCGGAGACTTCTAAAATTTTAAGATGCTTCAAACATGGTTCAAAATAAAGTAGTTTATCTGTGACACAAATCACGATCTTCAATAACTCTAAAATTGTTTTTTTTTAATATTTTTTCTTGTACTTTCATTTGATAATAAAAATGTTAATTTAATAAAAAAAGTAACTGTCTGCCGGTACCTGTACTTAAATTTTTGATCATTTAGGTTTTGCACATGCCTTACCAGTATACACGCTTTATTTCGTTTGTTCGTTTTTGACTGGGGTAAGCTGAACAGTAAATGAATAGAGTGTTTGTTCGAGGAACGTGTGCAAAATTTGAAACAGGTTAGACATGCTTTTTTAATGTTAGACGCGGTTCTTCCTATTTGTATTTCTAGCAGATTTTTCTTTCTATTTTATAAGTATTGCAATTTCACAAACACACACACACACACACACATACATACACACGCACACACACACACACACACACACACACACACATGTAAGCAAACTTTATCAAAATAGTGGCATGTGCATACCAACCAACCGCCGTCGCCTGAGTCCACGTCACACCAGACTGTCATGGCCGATGATTGGTTTGCAAGAATGGTGTACACACCTGTCTTGCCACCAAGTGTCTGTACAGCTACACATGAATCCACTGTTTTTCACACACACACACACACACACACACACACACACACACACACACACACACACACACACGCAAATACATGCACAAATGTACAAACATCAATAGACGTAACAAAATTTAGCATACGTCTGTAACTTACATAGATCAAACATGAAAAATTAAATAAAATTAACATCTGGTAGAAAGAAGAAAGAAACATTAAAATCTGCTTAAAGTGCATCTATTTGCCACAAAAATATTAACCAACAACATCCAGGCACTACTTCATTTTTTCGCATATGAAGATAAATAAACTGATTCACTGTCACTTGTACCTTAACATATGTACACATTAAACATAGATACAACAAACATAAACAATACGCACATGACGTTAATATTATCATAATATTATTATCACAGACATGTTTCACACGGACTTTAATAAAGATCAACGTGTACAAAATCCCCCAAACTTCACTGCGTCACCCACAGACACAAACGCATTATTTGCATACATGCATCTAATGCTTAACACATAAATAAACCTCTCATTGGCAGTGAAAAACATTACCACACACCTATAACAAAAGTATAATATACAAAGTACACCAATTATTATAATGAGACATCTTATTTCTATCTTTTGTCTCCACCCTTAAACAAACACGAAACAATTTCCGAATAAAACATTATTTATTCTCACCAAGTCGACACGAAGACTGAATCTGAGAGAAAAAGAAGCCGGCTGCACACTGACATCTTCCCATGAGACATCGGCCGTTTTTACCTGAACACTGGCTGTCACTGCTGCAGGTAGTGTTGTAGGTGTGGTCACGTTGTGACGTCACGCTGCTCCGACACTTTCTTTGGTAGTGAGTCCAGTTTGGTCTGGACTTAGGAAGCCACTCTGATTGCAATGTCAAGGCCGTGACATTGGGAAGTTGGCACCACCCATCATTGGCTGCAACAGGCGAAAACATTAGGGGTTGTGGTGGCAAATATGCCCATGTCGTATCATAGTACAAAGTATACCAGCAGTTCATTTATTTCATCCCAATGCATGTAAGATGTGTGAATATATATATGGGTCAAACACATATTTGTGTACATTCAGCTGTATGCTGCGCTGTATTGACTTGTCTGGCTATCGTTACTGACCTCGAAAATCAAGGGTGAGACAACCACTGGTCTGGACACACCGCTCCATGCACTTCTGCACTGAGGACTCCGAACTTATTCCCAGGTTGTTAAAGCCTCTGATGTTGCTGTCGGGATAAGCGACGAAGGCCTTTTGAAGTTCCTCTAACTTACATGCTGAAAAGGCGATGTCCCGCACTTTTCAATTGTCACAATATACAAATGTTATCATGTTATCATATTCAAATGATATCATGTTATCTTAATCAAATGTTATCGTGTCATTTCTTACAATAGTCCATTGCATGAGTAACTAAGAAAAAAAATGGGTAAGACAAAAGTTTATGCCTGCAAAAAATAGTTCGTAGAATGTTTACTTACTTGAAAGACAGGAACTTTCACTTGTGGTGAACAACCCGGGACGACAAATACACGAACCGTTGAAACACTCAGTTGTCTGCTCCTGACACTTGTCATCAGTGACACAGACTTCAGATAACGACGTTGACGACTCCGAGCTGGTAGCACATTAATATTATTTTAACACACACACACACACACACACACACACACACACACACACACACACGTGAAAACGGTTCTTTTAGTGAAAATGATATTACTTACACAACGAAGACAAGGCGTTTCATTCGTATGATCTACGTAGTTAATGTAGATAATTTTCTATATGTTCTGCCTTAAAGTCCACAGCCAATTATACTAACATGAACACTTTTAATGAAAACACCTTTTATTAATATAATCATTGCAATAAAATAAAATATCCTCTTCTCTAGGAAGGTTTTTTTAAAGCAAACTATTGTTGACTATAACATTAATAAACATATAGCCAACGTCCTATGAGACGATAAATAAATTCACACCATTACAAAATGTAAACTACATTTTTTTAAGCTCTGAATGCTTTTGAGCGGCGCAAGCTTGAGTGAGAGCTTCCTAGCAATAGTGTGAATATGTTATAATACGAAACTACAACAGCTTTAACTAAAGTCACTGGTAACATAGCTAACAGGTCCTACCTGCCCGTCTTCTGACCATTCAGGCAAGAGAAAACACACAGACGGAGTACGAGGATAAAAACATTGCTGTCCTTTTTTAACAAACCTGTAACATATATAAATATGTTATAAACAGAACTTCTAGAAAAAAAATGCACAATCTAGTACAACCTTTTCTTTTATAAGCAAACCTTTTCGTCTTGCACTTTGAGTTGCATGTTGTTAGTCGTTTGTTAAAGAAGAGATTCAATGGAAGAGACGACGAGATGGTTTGAGGAGACAGCGGTGAGGTTGTCCTCTCGCTCAACACCCTCACCAATGAGGGTCAGCAGCAAAATCATCTGTCGTCTGGAAATCTACTTATAATTCACATTAAGTGAAAGAGATGCAGCAATTGACTGCTCATTGTGGTGTCGTCTCAATCCAGTCAGTGTTATTCACAGACAAACTGTCTCACCTACCACTAACAGCAGTGAAGAGCGGGACGATTGTGCACCGAGCGCCGTTAGTGTAGCTCTACCGTGGGGTGGACCGGCCCGGACTGGTCTAGCAAGTGAGTCTCACGCCTGCTTAGGAAAAGTTAGCAGCCGGATGTGATGGAGTGTAGAGACATTTTCCACCATCACCCATCTTTCACCTAGCGATGTTGTTAACTCACCCTGAGGCAGAGTGTGTCAGTGTGTGCGTGTAAAGATGAATATCTCTTAGCCTGTAAGGATGAGCAGTGACTCCAGCCAATATCATACATTGATGATAATGTTTTGTTTATCGGTTAAGTTGTATGCAGGAAATTGGGACAAAATAGTTTTGTTTGTGTCCGACCTCGGAAGTTCTGTGCAGTGTCCCAATGTGAGGGACACGACAAGAGTCACTGTTGGTGTTACTGTCCATTTGTTGCCTTGCAATTTCAGGCGAATTATTGTCTTAATATGGGTCACTCTCTGTGGGACACTACTGTAGATCTCTTAGCATGATCATAAACTTTCAGTTCAGCTCCACACACGCTACTTCCTTTTAGACATTAAATGTGTTAACCGTTAGTCCGCTCTGTTTGTTGAAAAAGCAGAGGAGTGATGGCATGTTTCTTTACTTCCGATAGAGTGTAAGTGTTCATCTTTATGTGGCAATACTATGAGACTATGATGTTTACTTTAAACACCTGCTGGTGTGACTATGTTTATGTTCTTGTTTATCTTGATTCGTCATAGTAACTGTTTGTGTTATATGGTCTGTACATTATGTGCTGTGATCTTTTTTGTCTACACACATACGCTTGCGATCAGTAGTTAAGTCTATATTTCTTAGTTTGTAATCAGACTGAGGCCTGTAGTACTCACTTGATCAAAAGCCGATGTGTGCTTCACGTAGACGAGACTTGCCACGTGACAGCCTCGATGAGACGCGCGTGTTTATAGAAGCAGGATGCGAGAAACTAATGAACATCAGTGACTGAAGGTGGAGTTGCTTGACTGAGACACGGCACCACACAGCCCGCCCCCTACAGGACTGGAGACATTTACTGCCTTGTGCTACCCTGACATTAGTTTTTACTCTTGTGTGCAGTCAGCATCTCACCTTTCGTTACCTGCCACCGCCGCGTCAACACCTTGCACAGCCAGAGAGAAAGAGAGAGAGAAAGAAAAAAAAACACCTTCATTAACTTGTAAAGTAACATGTAAAGTTTGTGTATGATGATGAAGGTAGAGGTAACTAAAGTACTGGCAGAACACCCACCACTACTGCCCACCTCATAAACATGTCACCTCCGGGGAGTAAGAGGCGACTGGTGGGACGAGGTCTGAACTAGTGACCTGCCCTTCCTCAGTGTCATCGTGACAAGTGGGAGGTTCAACAATGCGCCATGGAGTACAGCCCGTGTTGTCATTAGTTACTAAAGAGTCTGGTAATTACTTCTCAATTTAAAAGTGTCGTTCAGAACTGTTATCTCTGTATGTAGCATAGTTTTCAACTTTATTTAGCTTGTGTCCCTGTTAATCGTGTTCTGTTGTAAAGATAGTTGTGATATTAGCTAGACTACTTGTTGTAAGAATACTGGTTTAGTACCTTGTTTAGAGAAGTGTTTTATGTATTCTTTGCTTGATTATTTTTTGTCATTGAGTTTAATTACTCCTGTCTCCTGGAGGGACGGTGTACGCCATAATGATGGCTTGTTGTTAATCTTTCTCAAAGAATGCGCATGTCCGTGACAGTCAGTACATGGTGATGTTATCACATTTAGTCACATGTGCAAATAAATAACAGTACTACTTATAATTTCAATTGCTTTTATGGCGATATCAGTTTATTTTTTATAATGCTTGTATTTGTTTATGTGAAAAGTATCCTTAGTACATGGTAGAAAAGCCTAAAATTTCACTTAAATATACCAACCGCAACATACTTTAACAAATACTTCGTCTTCAACTCTTTTTCATACAATGCAATTTGAGTGATGTATAGTTATCGTCAGTAAGAAAATAATGAACAGTGTTTGATAAATTAGTCTGTGCTTTTGTATTATTCTGAAAATGAAACTATCGGTTGATTGTTTTCTTTTTATCACTGTTTACACATTTTCTGCACATTTTACACATTTTCTGCAAAATAAGGAAAATTCAATGTTAAATTAAAAATAAAACTTAGACTTGTTTAGGTTTTAAACATCTTCGTTTATCCAAGGTAAATCAAATTGGATAAAAATAGTACAATGCTTGTCAATTAGAATCACTTAGCAGCATCATGTAAATAATCACTTAATCTACATTATAAAATATTGTGAGAACAACAATCAGCACTGAGCTGACATCATCAGTGAAAGGTGTGATGTACAGTAGTCTGACGGTGTAATCAGTGAGAGTACAGGAGACCAGGCGGTGTTACACTGGTTTGACTTTCATCTCACTGAACGTGAAGCTCCGATAGTCATAGTGGGCGTGAGGCCATTCTATGCCATCATCACCCACAGCCCCGTCCGCCTTGTATATGCCGTTGAGGTGGGAGTAGTGACACTGCTTGTACCACCAGGCGCCATGCCAGTCAGCGGCACAGTTGCCAGGCGAGTTGTCGTTATCCCGGTCATAGGTTGTAAAACTCATGTCATTGTGGTAGCTCAAGCTGTCTCCTGTAAACACACAGACAATCCTACAGTCAACACTTAGTATACATCCATAGCAACCAGACTGAGAGAAGGTGATCTCAGTAGCGCGTACTGCGTGTTGTAGGTATGTTGATATCATAATCAATAACATGTCTTCCGTGTTGTATAAACAGCAGCTAAAGGTAAATTTTTCATTTTTGATGTCTGGGAAAACACGTTCAAGTTTTGTTTTCACATTGTTTTGCAGGCTGCTGTACTGGTGATTCAGCTTTACTTAGAATCGAACATTGATCACTGGGATCTTTCTTCTTGATTTTTAGTTCTTGATTGTTTTTTAAAGCAATTTTTTTTACTTTAGGCTGTACATAGAATAAAACTTGTGTCCGTTTGAAATTCTTTTTGTTTGCAAAGAGGGTGAGTATTTCTCCAATCACATCTTCTGCACTGTCAAACGCAAATCATTGCCTCCCACTGATGAGATTCACTTAATTTCTTCCAAATTACTTATTATGTATGTTCTTACTTCAAATACATTTGAATATTTTGTAAAATCACTATAACTTACGAAGGGAGTATACGCCTCTATACTGTTAATCTGCAGCGGCATCTGTCGGACTGTTCGCTGTTGTACGTGACATTAGTGGACTTTTTCACAAATGTTCTAGTGATACTTAACGTAATGTCTAAAATATTCTAATGGATAATATTTAAATAAATAAATAAATAAATAGTGTGTTACTATAGCGCCTTTTTCCAACATATACCTGAAATATAGCACGAAAGGTATACCTCTAGAAGATCTTTGCTAAATGTTATCAAACGTTCATCTGTATCTATCTAGTTCAGAAATGTTTGTAAAATGACAGAAGTGTACAGGTTCTGCCTTGCTGCACCATCCCAGTGTCACGGATCGCCCGCAGACAAACGCATTCGTTAAACAAGTTAAAACAACAAGGGATCACTCTGATGTGGAGCGTCCCTCCAAGAGACGAGTAGTTATTAAAACTCAAAGATAGCGAAGAATTCACATGAAACTTCTACAAGCACAGTTATATGTCAATAATCGTACATTCCAATAGTTAAGCAGTCATTAATCTATACAACCAATCAGACACTGCTTAATTAGCAGGAAAAATAATGTCTCAACACAAAAGTTTACAGCAGCACAAATAAGAATTCAAACAGTTTAAGCCTCACAAAGATGTCATGTCGAACATACAAGAAATGCTTTTTTCAAGGAACACCGAGCGCCACTTAAAATGTCTTGAACTCTGTACACCTTGCACATCAGTATTAGTGAAAAAACAGTGGTATGTATACAATATACATAAACAGAGTCAGAAAAAGGCAGCACACCACTTTGCCATAGCTCTCCGGCGGAAGGTTTAAATACTAACAGTCCTCCGCAATTCCTCCTGCGGGTTCCTATCTTTTATAACTGCTCTCAAAGGAGGTTTAAATTACACTCAGTGTTTCACTCTATTTTTGGTTAACTTATAAAGATCTTACTTTCTTTTTGTTGTTCGCCAGGTGTTTAGTCCTCGGAAACCCATGCGTCTGCCATAGGTGTACCAATTTTGACAAGAATAAACTTAAGTATTGCTACTCTTCATAATGAACTAAACTGTCTCTGTAATCATTATATGTAGAGCATTAAAATTTCAGCAAGCTTGCTATCACAGTTTAATTTTAGATTATTTGTAATCCAGAGCACAAAAATGTTAAATTTTTTTCTGGATTCCATTGCATCTGTAGGTGTGGTAGGTACTTAATTGGTGATCTTGGTTTGCTCCCCAGCCACATTGCACTTGATTTTTCATTGTTTAGTATAAAACCGGATTTCTTTCCAAATATATCGAACGTGTTCATAGATTCTTTGAAAGACAGCCTGTCCTCTTCCAAGGTTAGTTCTGTATTATCTGCATATTGTACTATTTTACTTTCAGAGTTGTGCATTTTTCTACCTTTTGTATATTTATTTTTTCTGATCAAAATAGCTAAAGTTTCTACACACAAAATGAATAAATAAGGCGAGATAGGATTTCCCTGCCTTCATCCTCTTCTAATGTGGAACCACGCTGATAATGTGCCACTCACAGATACACTTGATTTAATATTTGAATAAAAAGTGGTGATCCACCTACAGAAAAGGGGGAAAAAAAACCAAAGGAATATAGAACCTTAAGCATAAAACTCCAACTAATACTATTAAAGGTTTTTTCAAGGTCAACGCATACTACTAAACTAGTTTGTTTATTTACATTTGAATGTTCAATCAGGTCATATATCAGTCTAATATTATCACCAAGATATCGGACTTATCTTCATGGATAAAAGATGGTAACCCTTTGTTTCATTCTACTTGCAATACAAGCTGCTCCAAATATGTCACTTTTAAGAGATTGATTGGTCTCCAGCTCTTGATCTGATCTCTAGATTTATCTTGTTTTAGGCATAAACATAAATACACCTTCTATATATGCAGAGGAGAACTCTCCTTTAAGAAAGCCTTCATTAAGCTGTCTAAGAATGAAAGGACCCAACAGTTTCCATAAAACCATAAAAATACTCCCCAGTGAATCCATCACTCCATGGGCTTTTACCATTATGCACAACTTTTACAGCCTGCCCTGCTTCGTCTAAAGTGATAGTTCCTTCTAGTAGATTAAGTTCAGGGTAATTAAGTTTCGGTATATCTTCGTGCATGTCAATTGGAAAAGAGAGAGAGTGAAAGTCACGCTTCCCGAGGTTGTGACACAACTATTAAATTCTTTACAGGAAAATGTTTATAAAACAGTTTTAAAAGGTAGAAAATAAGTTTAAAAATAGTTTGAATGTAAACTTTAATAAAAAAAATTTAGATGTGCAAGATAAACATTTCCCAAAACCTTTTCTGCAAGCATTATTCATACATTTCGTGAGAACATTTATAAAACATTTATAAAATGCTTAAATGCTATCTGGATCTCCCAGCCCTGTTATACGTATATTTGTAGCTACATGTCGTCATGTACCCTTTCACGACTACGTCGACTTTAGAAAGTTTACTTGAGTATCGAACTAGCGCTTCTGTTGGTTACGGCGACAGACTTTTAACTTTTTAGCCTTCCATTTTCTTCGGTTCACTCTACCTTCAGCTAAAAAGCATGAAAATATAAATACAAAGCAAAATAAAATCGTGGGAAAATAGGTGTGATGTAAATTTTTTTTCTTTCTTATTAAAATAACTATCTAAAAACTGATCATCTCTCATTAAAATAACCAGCTACTTGCTCATCTATTGCCATTGATTAAATCCAAAGGAAATCTTGATATAATAGACTTGCGGACTAGCATCTCTTCTGAAAGATAAGTTTGTGTTTCATTTCACTGTGCACTTGGTACCGTGTTATAGTCATTTATTTAGCTTATCTATCAACCAGTCTGCAAAGCCAGCCTCTTTGCCATGCGACTAGACAGGCCTATATCTCTATGATATTGGTTTACTGGACACACGTACCTGCGTTACCAGAGTAGCCGGACAGGGTAAGTCTGTAGTTTGTCTCAGGACCGCCCACCCTGAATGACGAATACTCAGCATAGTGATGTTCTCCATTCACCTCTCCGAGGTCTACACGCAGCTTGCTGGAATGTACTGTGGTCAAACAATGAAGCCTTGACAAACCTGAAAAAGTATAGTAACGAGGGTTTGTTAGCCTGAGGAAAGGCATACAATAAAAATCTCATACTCGTGTGAGAAGAAAAAAGAAATATCAAGGATAATATAAATGAGTGACAATAAGGTCAAACCGGTTCACAGTTAAACCCATTACTAGAAAAGCAAAGCATTGACCACCTACCCAGCCAAAACTCCCCAGTGACGTCACCAAACCCGGCCTCGTATTGAGTCCAGTTCCTGTAGAAGTCAACGGAGCCGTCAACACGTCTCTGGAAAACCTGGTCACAACACACAATGTGACAGTGTTACTGGTGGCTGTGCTGTTAGTGGTAGTGCATCAGTAACATCAGTAATCAACAACACGCAGTAATAGTTGACTACAAAAGGTCACACATAGTAATTAGTTTTTTTCTGCTGCAGGAACAGATTCTGGTTGATTGTGTCGATGAGGCAGATATGTGAGTGCTACTGCAATGAAGACTACAAACACGAGAGATGTTTAGTATTATCGTGACATGGACTGTATGGAACACATGCCCAGTAACTGTGCGGGACAAACAGTAGAGATTAGATTCACACACACACACACACACACACACACACACACACACACACACACACACACACATTCTCTTGATAAAGTTGATATGCGCATACTATAAATTTTCATCTATATGATTTATAACATATAACATTAGTCAAATGTCAGCATACCTATATACCTACTTAGCTACATAATACATACCCACTTACTTACTAACCTACAGACTTACACACCTACCCATATAGCAATGAAACATTTTTAAACGTTTTAAAACGCTAACATAGTTGTTATAATGTAAAAGTTTGATATGAAACATTTTAGAAACATTTACCGAACAGACATTTACAACTAAAACATTTTTGCAAACATTTAAAAATGGTAGGACTTATAACGTTTAATCAAATCTATTAAATAAATGGTATGTAAACATTTGCCGAAACTTAACAACTACAGACAAAATATCAAGAGAGTCCTTAAACAGATGGCGCCATTCTAAATTAAAAGTCACATTATAATGCCGCACCCGAATTCTACATGCTGTTATAGTGTAGTAGTTAAAAATTGGGCTTGTTTCCGTGTCACAGATCTAGCTGAGGTGAGCTGGAAGAGGATGAATGACATCAGTTTGAATGCGTATAAATGATGTCACAAAATGTGTGATGTGAGAAAATCAGGGAAAACAAGAGGGGGCTGAATTGTAGTGAAAGATTTTTTTTATCTGTAGATAAAATTTCTTTGTGTGAAAGAACCTATATTTTGTCTGCCCCGTGCACGTCATTGGAAGAGAGAGAGAGAGAGAGATAGCGTGAGAGTCAGACTTCCCGAGGTTGTAACAAACTGTTAAATGCTTGAAAGGAAAATGTTTATAAAACAGTTTAAAAAGGTATAAAAATAATTTAAAAATAGTTTGAATGTAAACGTTAATAAAACATATTTTAAATGTGCAAGAAAAACATTTCCAAAAACATTTTCTGCAAGCATTTCGTGAGAACATTTATAAAACATTTATGAAATGTTTATATGCTATCTGGGTACCACATCAACATCGGAGACTTACCAACCAGCCGCCCTCATTTGAGTCCATGTCACACCAGACCGTCATGGCGGATGTTTGGTTGACAAGAATAGTGTATACACCTGACGTGCCACCCAATCTCTGTACATCTACACATGACTCCACTACTTACAAAACACACACACACACACACACACATACACGCACGCACACACACACACACGTTTGGACACCAATACAGCTCTAAAAATGCAGAATCTGTACAAAGTTTTATAAATAGATTGAAAAAATACATTAATAGCATATCACACAACTTGTTTCACACGGAGTTCCGTAAAGAACACCGTGTCTTCACGACAAGAACTTTCCAGGAAAACATCCACATTTTACATGCGCACAAAACTTTACTGCTTCTTACAAAAATACAAACAAATTATTTCTACATTTGTATTTACTGCTTAACACGTAAATAAACCTAATAACCGCGGGGTAAAAATATACTACACACCTATATTATATTATATATTATAAATTATTGCCAATACGTATGAAGACAACAACTCTTTGCCCTTTTTTGTCTTGACCTTTAAACTTCAGCAAAATAGTTGCAGGCTAACTTTGTTTTTTGGTACAGGAAATATTTTTGAATTGAAGTCACTTAAAAAAACCACTTTGTTTATTCTCACCAAGTCGACATGAAGACTGATTCTGAGCGAAAAGGAAGCCGGCTGCACACTGACATCTTCCCATGAGACATCGGCCGTTTATACCTGAACACTGGCTGTCATTGCTGCAGGTGGTGTTGTAGGTGTGGTCAAGTCGTGACGTCACGCTGCTCCGACACATTCTTTGGTAGTGAGTCCAGTTTGGTCTGGACTTAGGACGCCAGCGTGATGGCAATGTCAAGGCAGTGACATTATGGAGCTGACACCACCCATCATAGGCTGCAACAGAAAAACGTCTTACTGTTTGTGTACTTTATCTCCTGTAGGACACTGTTGTCTATACTTAATATATCAACCATGCTAATTAAAGCTTCATGTACAAAATGTTTGTGCGTAACGTACTGCCTCGTGTCGATGCTGATTTTGCTGTAGATTGAGAGAGAGAGGTAAATAATTACAATTCATGTACAAACTATTTAACTCATCACGCTCTGTTACTGGTAACGTTATTAAGAGTTTAATAAAAAGTTTAACAGAAATCGCTCATTTCAAAAGACTACATTTAATGTGTATATAAATATATATATTATGAAGCCTAAAGTCCCATACATACATCAAATGAAATATATTTTCATGCATTTAGCTGTATCAAGATGTATTTAATTGACTTGTCTGAGCATTTTGTTACTGACCTCGAAAATCAAGGGTGAGACAACCGTTGGTCTGGACACACCGCTCCATGCACTTCTGCACTGAGGACTCAAAACTTAATCCGAAGTTGTTAAGTCCTCTGATGTTGCTGTCGAGATAAGTGATGAAGGTGTTTTGAAGGTCCGTTAAGCTGCATGCTGAAAAGGCGATGCTCCACACTTGTCACTTGTCACCATGTACAATGCCCATCATGTCCTCATGTATAAATGTAATCACTTTATCATGTACAAATGTTATTATGACATTTCTTACAAATATGCAGCTACAATAGTCAATTAAATGTGTAAGTGAGAAAAAATGAATAAGACGATGACATACACAAGTTTATGCCAACATCTTGTAATAGTCCATAGCATCTTTACTTACCTGAAAGACAGGAACCGTCACTTGTGGTGAACAACCCGGGACGACAAACACACGAACCGTCAAAACACTCAGTTGTCTGCTCCTGACAGTTGTCGTCAGTGACACAGACTTCAGATAACGACTTTGACGACTCCGAGCTGTTAGCACATTAATATTATGTTAAAACACACGTGACAAGGATCTTATGTGCACAATGAAGACAAGACATTTCATTTATATGTCTTACATATTTAAATGTAGAGGATTTACTAAATAAGTTTTGCCCAAAAGTACTCAGAAAATTACTCAAAAAAACTCGCTTTTGATAAAACATGTTTAATTAATATAATCGTTGCAATACGATAAAATATCAAGTCTACTTAAGGAAGGGTTTGTTTCAAATCTGTTATTTTTTACTACAAACAATAAAACAATAACAAAAAGTTCACAGCATTTTAAATACAATCTACATGTACAAAAATAAAAGATACGCACTGAATCCGTTTCTATGGCACAAGTTTCTGAATGAAAGCTTCCTAGCTACAGCATGAACATGTTATAACAACAAACTACAACAGCTTCATGGAGGGTGATGGCAGTCGTGTGCTAAAGTCACTGGTAACATAAGTAACGGGTCCTACCTTCCCGTGTCCTGAGCCTTCAGGTAAGAGGAAACACACAGAAGGAGTAGCAAGGAGAAAATCATTATGGTCGACTTGTAAACGCCTGTAATCAGACATAATTATGTTTATATACATTATAAACAGAACTACTAAGAAATACTATATCAGTCAAGTATGATTTTTTATGTTGACCCTTATTTGTGAGGGTGTTGACCAAACAATCTCGTCCTCTCTTCTTCTTCATCTCTTCTTTAACAAACGACTTAATACTTGTAACTCAAAGTACAAGACGAAAAGGTTATTTAAAATTACACAATAAGTGAACCACACTCACCCATTAATTACTGATCGAAGTGTTGTCGCACTACAGTCATTGTTATGATCCACATGTCCACTTCCACAGTGCTAGTCAGTCACACTACAACCATCATCTACTCTCACATTCATATCCATATCAATGTAGCTCTGAATTTTTTATGGCATGTTACTCGAAAATTCAATATCGAAGAAGGCCTCGTTCAAGTCGTTGAATCGCTGTATAACAGCTCAACGAGTGCAGTACTAGTGAACAAACAAATAGGAGCTTACGTTTGCACCACAGTAGGGGTACGTCAAGGATGTTCCCTATCACCCGTGCTGTTCAATATATTCTTGAAAATCATCATGCTCTAAGCTCTTCATGACCACCACAGTTCCATTTTATTTCAGCCAAGAAAGTTATAAATGAACTAAAAGAACACTATGAAGCTTCGCCATACTGCCGTGAAACACCTAACTCCCTTATTCCCTCTGAGCTTCAAGTCCAAATAAGTGATCAACTTTTTTTTGAAAAGCTACTTTTACAAACTAGAGGAGCCAGTATAGCGTATGCGTCCACCAAAAATATACATAATAAAAGTGAAAAAGAATTTAAACAATAAAAATCTAACACAGAAAAAGACATGACCATTGACTCAACACAACATTTTAACGCACTGCAAAATGAACTCCAAAAGATTTAGGATTTTGAAGGAGAAAAGAACTCAGAATATTTTTGTAACTGGGAGAAAAGACATTTTGAAAGAAAATTAATGAATTCAATAAAAAAAAAGAAAATGGGGGAATCCTTTGTGATCAAGAATTGATTATAGAAGAATGTGAGATAGGGGGATCCTCTTTCGCCATATATCTTCCTTAAATGTGCAGAATTTAATGCTATATCACCAAGAAAAAAGGTGAATATTAAAGGAATAGCGGTTGCTAAGAAAACATTCTTATGGACTCAATTTACAGATGATATGTCATTGTTTCGTGGTGGCTCTTAAGAATCTTTCAAAGTAACTGTGTGTGAATTAGAAAAGTTTACACTTTTGTCAGGTCTAAATATTAATTTAGATAAATCTGTTGCGATATGGAGGCTGCTTGACAAAAATGACACACCACACTAAAGCAGTAGAAAAATGGTTAAGCAGCAGCAGCAGCGGCATTAGTAGTGCACTGCCGCTGTTACACACCAACTATCGTGTAGACACATGTACAAACAGAGGGAGAGACGTTTACTCACCACACTCACCTTGTCCTTCACGTGCAGGCTTCTGGCTGTTGAACATAGGAGCCCAGAGAGAAAGCTGTTTAAATAGAAGTTACTCACAAAAGTTAAACTACTAATAGTTATATTATGGAGGTAGAAAGGGAATGATCAAAAATAGTTTCTTTACATTTCCGGTCAGTGAGTTCATGTTAGCAGTGCAGAGGATTATGAGCAAAATCACAGTGTTTGTCAAGCATGGAGAAGTTCTTTTATGCAATTGTGTTTCTTGAGGTGAAAAGTTTATACACATATTGATTCTTTGCATGGCGAGTGAAAACACAAAGTGAATAACTTGGAGCGTGGCAGACGTAGTTTACTTTTCAAGAGCAAGAGGTTGGGTGGGAGGGAAGCAATTGCTCCTTTCTTTCTTTACCTTTTTGTCCGATCATTTGATTGATGTTTTGTCTTGTGGCAGTTGTTTGCTGTGTTTAACTTGGCTCATTAGCCACTAACCGTCTTTTATTTTCATGTGCCAGTAGGCGTGTGTAGTTTTATATTGATTAGTTACTGCTGATCGTTGGGAAACAGCCTCGTGAATACACCAAAAAAAAATAACAACATGCCTAGCTTGTCGCTAATGTCCAACACATAACATGCACGATAATAACAAGCCCTCGTGTTAACAAATTGTTTTCCACTCTCGATGCTTGTTTATCGACACGTAGTCAGGGTTGCGTCTTTGTCTGTGGTGTAGGGGACTTTCCACTGCATCAACAATTCACTCACTTTGGTAGGTCTCGGCACCAACACCGTGTTGCCTTCATCCAGGTGCCGCTGTACTGTACGCCGATCACAATACATTTTGCTGGTTTATGGGTGTTTTCTGAGTTTTGAGCGGCGTGTTGCAGGGATTCCATTAGTATATCTTTCAGCTCAATGATTTTTTGAAAGGTTTCTCCCCTGGGGTGTGCTGATGTTCGTTTTTCTTTCTTGCGTGATGAGCTCCATCGGCGATTTTGCTCTTCGCTTTACAACAGTTCAAAGGGCGAGAGCCCCCTGGGAGTGTACACAGACTCTCTACACGCAAACACTAGGGCTGGACTGTATCTGTGCCATTGTCTGGGGTCTTTGGTGATTATTCTTTTGTGCGCTGACTTTATGGTTCAAACAAATCTACCAACATACTCATGTGTCTCAGCATGGTCATAAGTACTGATAGATAAAATAAGTTTACGGTTAAGTTGGGGTGGAAACAGTCCCTGTACGTCGGGCGCCCGTGGTTTCCCAGGGATGAGCAACTGTCTTTTCATTTGCCACCACACCGGGCAGTAAACTCCGAAAACACAACAACACAACAACCGTCCATAGCTGATGTGGTAAATATGTTGTGTTCTATAGACAAAAATGTTGACACCATGAATGTTTCAACACAAGAACAATTAAAGTCAATACACTGAGACATGACGGAAGTGATGGAAGAAAATACGGCGATGAAGGAGAAGATCTGTAAGCTGTAACACAAACGATATAAAGGGAACAAACAGACGTAAAAATCTAATTTTCTTAAATATTATGACACCACAGGGGCAAACAGAGACCTGGGCAAACTGTGAGGCTGCCATACAATCTCTCCTCGAGGATAAATTGAGGAAAGTGAGCCTGAAATCTTTATTTGGAAAGACTTCTTTACACCCAGGGCGACAGATGACATGTTTAGATGACGATGGGCTGCATTCTATGTCTCCACATTGGAGTAATGTAGCCGCTGTAAAGACAACAGCCACACAGGCTGCTTAGTGTCTGCTTCTGAACCGCACACAGTGTACTGAGGTGTGTGAGCACAGTGCCCAGCTCACCCACACATGAAGTCGATACAAAGATTTTCTAATACAATACCTGAATGTGTGCGGTTTGAAAAACTTTGTGAACACAACAACCTGTTGTTATGGTCCATGTCACGTGTTCGAAATAAGCGATTTGCTTTTCATGTCATAATTAATTTTACCAACAAGCCTTTTACCAATGACCAGCTGTCACCAAGCGATATCACGCCATACACAAGCTCACTGGTCCATACAAAATCAAGAAGCAGCATGACATCCATACAGCTGCCACAAGTCAAAACATTTATCAAATGATTGGACAACGAGGTAAACACAGAAAGAAGGAATTATTTTCACCCAACCTGTTGCTCCTGAAAAGTAAACTACATCTGCCAGGCTTCGAGATGTCAACTTTATGTGTTCAGTCGCCATGCAATGCCGCATCCTTTGTACAGACTTTTCACCCCGAGAAACAAAATTGCATAAACAAACTTCTCAAAGTTTTGCAAACACTGTGATTTCGCTCAGTCATCTGCGCGAGTAACATGAGCCCCTTGACCGCGAACGTAAATAAATAATTCTCCACTTTGTCCTTTTTACCTGCAGAAGAATAATTCTTAATAGTTTAACCTTTGTGACAAAGTTCTGTTTAAGCGAGTTTTGCTCAGAGTTTCTGTGTGAAAGACCAAGAAGCCTAAACTTGAAGCAGGAGGTGAGTTGAGTGAGTCACACCTGTCTCTCTCTTGTTTAAAGTTGCTCATGACTGTGAGACTTAACTGCAGACCACTACAGATGATATCAGTCAAGTGATCGATGACAGATTACTAAGTAAACTCTTCCACTACTTCATTCTGCTATAGAACATACAGCGACTTGCATGAGTCATGGAGTAGAAGTCGTCTACTGTTTCTACATTAACTACACTGACTAACGACTACGATCCTGCTTACAGCTGTGTATCAGTTAGAGAGATCGTTGGCAATAACATCTTTCCACTCTGCACCCTTTAATTTGATTATTGAGAATTAATTTTCTGCGTAATACAAATTTTTACTCATTTTTTTTAACTTAAACTTTACAAACTCGAGGTAAAAGTAACTTAAATAATGAAACTGTTTCATACCTAGTTGAAAGAAAAATAAAAATTCTAGGCTATTAGTCTGCAAAGAACTGGGATGTATTACAAATGTATTACAATAATAAGACACCAAGGCAACATCGTACGTGGTTATACTCTAAAGCATTACATAATATTTCCAATATATCATCTATCATTAATTAATTAAAATAGCTATACAATTTATCACATTGTGTAATCTAAATAACTATACAATCAACCTCAATGCATGATTTAAATAACTATGTAATCTACCACATTACCTATCTATACACAATAGAATTCACAACTCAGAATCCTCCTATTTAACTTCTTTCATTACTCGTTTTTCCCAAATTCGTAGAACAAATTGGCGACAGAATTTGTCTAGAACTGTTTTTATAAGTAATCAGTAAGAGACAAGCTGCTGACAATTACATTAACTGGGATGCGGCAATCTTTGTTGGCCTTAACTGTTGGGATGTTTTAGCTGAAACTCTTGGTATGTGAAATAATCACCATTATCAGAAAGTAGATGTCTAACTTTATAAATACCTTCTTGAAGCCATACACATTGTTAGATTGTGTGGTTCTCCTTAACAATGTTAACGTTGTAGAAGAGACTTTCGACATTAAATTCGTCAACAGTCGTGGGCGTGCATTTCACATACAATTGTTTCAAAGAGTTCAAAAGGTCACACCAAAGGAGTTATGTTTTCTACTGATTAGTCAATTTACCGAGGGAAGGAATTTATCTAGTTCAGGATACAAGTATTGTGAGGATTCCCTTAATACTGCCTGGTTGTTAAACAGTTTCTTTACACAACTGATTCTTAATGCAGACAAGAAGGAATAGACATTAATCATTTCCAGACCACCTTTTATGTCAGATTAACATACACCTTTCTTACTGATTTTGGTTAGCTTTACAGCACTACAAAATTAAATAAATAATAACTGGTTAATTTCTTTTTATTTAATGTGTCCTTCGGGTCAGGTAGTAATAGACTTGTTGATTTTGACTTGGCTAAGTTTGTTAAAACTGTTAATTTTCCAAATGGGTTAAGCTGACACCTACTCCATGAACAAAGTACCTTGTGTATTTCAATTAACTTATCATCATAGTTTAAATTGATAATACGATCGACATCAACCGAGAAAGCGATGCTTAAATATTTAAAATTCAAATCATGCAGAAAACTTATCTGCCACTTTTTCTGACTGCCTATTCATTTGAATTGGGCTTTCTCGTTGTTTACTTTTAGACCTGACATCTTTGCAAAGATAATGAGAATTTAAACACTTTCTGTAAGTGAATTTTCACTTCCATTCAGACACAATGCTGTATCAACCGCACATTGTGGTAATAGAAATTTCTTGCAGTTTCACACCTATCACATTTTCATTTTCGCGCAACATAATGGATCAAATCTCTGTACATAGCAACAACAAATAAAGGGACAAGGAGTCTCCTTGTCGCACATCCCTATATATGAGCTTCTGACAAATATTCGCCTCTAGCACAGTCGGACTTAGGGGATACATATGATAATACTGGCCGTCTGTGTGTTTTTAGTTGCACGTGTTGTGTGTTTTTTATGAATAAATCGACTAACCACCGACCAGAAAAAAACAATGGCTGGTCGATGTAGCGTCTTGTTTGACGTACATTCTATTCACACCAAGTTTGAAACATGTTAGCTTTAAATATTTTTACCGGTCGGCCAAGCTAAGACACGTATAGAAGTATTGTAAGCAGAATGTCTTTCATTGATTAATTGTGTAGCAAAAATAATGCAAGTCCTGTCAACCATTTATTCTGCAAGTTGTATTGTCAACTTGTAATAAGAAAAGTGAAATAGGAGGACACTGCACTATGAATCCTGTGATATATATATATATATATACAAACTGTTAACTGTTAACTCATTCATGCCGTACTGCTAGAAGCCTCTAGACACACTGTGCCGCACGATTTTCCACACTTTTCAAAAGTTATAAAAATTAACTAAAAGAGGTAGAAGAATAATTTAAATAAATTCTAACAGATCAAAATGTAAAGAAAAGGAAAGTCTTACTTTATGTTTGCTTGAAAACACACTTTTATAGTATTGACAACAGAAACGCCATGATAATGAGCTCACACACACACTGCGCGCGCATTGAATCATTAGCGGCTTTCAGTAAGTGTAATGAATAAACACATAAGGGAGGGAACTACTGGAACCTTTAGAAAATGTTTCACCATCGATTTCTTCCCTTTAACTGCTTAAGATATATATTAATAATTAGACTAGTTCTTTGCATTAACAACAGAGCCACATTGTGTGTGAAAGCAATGTCAAACAGATTTCTTCAATGTGGTGCTCATGTAAGGTCTTTTGTGTAGACTTTAAGTATATCAGAATTAGCTTGTGTAGGAACAGTTTGGGGTTAATAGTGAAACAGCAATCCCCCCCCCCAACACGCACACACACGACCACGCACACACCTCTTTACATACACCTTTACAACTTTAGAATGAGCACCAGCAGCCATTAAAAAAAGAAAACAAAAAGTTTGCAACCTACGACAACTGAGTACATCGAACAAGTTTAGGAATCAGGGTGACTGCGTGAGCTGCCATCCAACAGAACCATCTATGTGTCGTACGTAGAGGGTAAGTACATATACGGGTGTGTATGTTAATGTGCACGAGCTGTTACTACACAACTAGAAGGTCAATCGTGCTTTTGGCGTGGAGCAGCGTGACGTCACAACTTAACGACACCTACAACACCACCTGCAGCTGTGACAGCCAGTGTTCAGGTATAAACGGCCGATGTCTCATGGGAAGGGGTCTGTGTACAGCCGGGTTCCTTCACGCTCAGAATCAGTCTTCATGTCGACTTGGTGAGAATAAACAAAGTGGTTTGTTTGTAGAGTCACTTTAATTTGAAATTGTTTCTTGTTGACAAAGACAAAAGCTGCATACAACTACTTTAGTGAAGTTTATTAAACGTCAAGAGGAAAGAAGAGAAAGAGTTTTAATCTGTATACTAATCTGTGTACGTTTTCATTTTTTTGCTATAGAATGTTTATTTGATGTGTTCAGCAGTTAATACATGTGTAACTATGGTGTTCGTTATTATGTGAAAGTGTGGTGATGACAAGATCAGCTCGTGTTTACACGATGACCTTTACTAAACTCCGTGCCAAACATATCGATCATCCTGACTATTTGTCTTGTTTCAACATAGTCCCACCACCATTCACCACTGTCATACCTCTTTCTAAGAACCCTCAAATATCATACGCGCTCATCATTCTCTCCAGGCCTATTACAAAGACCAAGTATTCAAGAAAATCACTATTACAAGGATTCATCAATAAAAAAACATTCCATACCTTGGCTAGACAAGTAATTAGGTCTACTCGCTTCTCACTTCCACACAGTAAGTCTTCTAGGTCCTTCCTCTAGGACGTTTAGTCGGGGACTGAAATAAAATCCGTTCCTGTAAACTATACTCACTCTATTCATCAGCTTTCATTCAGGGGGGGACTAATATTGCATCCTATTACATAAAGGGAACTAACTGCTGCCAAACATTAAAAACATTGTTTTCTAAACGTATACAGAATTGGCACACACACAAGGGTGACAAACCCTACTGGGTGAAACTATCAGAGGCGACAACCCCCTTTCCCTAAGATTATCTTTTAATAGAATGTTAAGTACCATTCTAGCAATGTCATATTATATCTCATTAGTTTCTTTATTTCTGCGACCTACGTACAATTAATTTTTTATGAATTTATAATTCAGTTTTTTACCTTTTAAAGATATTTAGCCAAGCAAATCAAAGTATAATAGAAACAACACAATCCTATCTCAATATTAGACAGCGTATAGCATTATCATCAGAGAATAGTAGGCAAGAACATCAATCGCGGTGAAGTTGGACTGGTTTGAGTTTCATCTCGCTGATGGTGAAGCTCCTCTGGTCATGATAGGCGGACCACCAGACGAGGCCATCACTACTCACAGCGCCGTCCGCCTTGTAGATGCCGTTGACGTTGGAGTCGTGACAGTTGTTGTACCACCAGCCGCCGCCAAACACAGCGGCACAGTTGTCACGTGACTTGTCGTTGTCTCGGTCAGGGGTTGTAAAACCCTGGCTGTTCTGAAACCTCATGCTGTCACCTGCACACACACACACACACACACACACACACACACACACACACACACACACACACTCGCAAACAAATACACGACAAACAAACAAACCACAATTATTACATGTTTATATGGAATTACAAAGTCCAGTAAACTTAAATTTTATCACTTTTGAAAAAGGTCCATATTACTAATTAACTATTTAAATTGGTATGTCTGTACTGGCAATCATGGGAGATCCAAACACTACACATGACAAGACAACAGAAAGCAATTCTAGGGTCAACCTCAGACAGCTTTGCAGCAAATATTTAAAATGTCAGGTAAATATAATTATCATAATATAATCTGTAATCAAAGTAAAAAGTTCATCGCGTGTCTGGTCAGCGTAGGTAAGGAAGACCGTGAACGCCATCAACACAGATGTCGTCTGCAGCCTCACCGTTACATGGAATCGCCGATAAGTCAAAAAGATTTGCTTTGGAAATACCTGATAGTTATTAAATGTGAGCATATGTGCTTTATTCAGCATGTTCTATAGCACGTGTGCAGTCTAGTAACACGAGTGGGGCGAGTGGTATAACACGTGTACAGTCTAGTAACATAAGTGGTGCGAGTGGTATAACACGTGTACAGTCTAGTAACATAAGTGGTGCGAGTGGTATAACACGTGTACAGTCTAGTAACATAAGTGGTGCGAGTGGTATAACACGTGTACGTTCTAGTAACATAAGTGGTGCGAGTGGTATAACACGTGTACAGTCTAGTAACATAAGTGGTGCGAGTGGTATAACACGTGTACAGTCTAGTAACATAAGTGGGGCGAGTGGTATAACACGTGTACAGTCTAGTAACATAAGGTAGGCTGGTGTACAAACACGTAGACTGTCTGTTGACAAGTCGGTCCTCAGCTAATGTACTCGCTTATTACCTGACAACAATACTGTCCCCCAGGTTGTCGGTCCTCAGTAAATGTTACCTGCGACAATCCCATGATCTAACTATTGGTCCCTCCACAGGTTACCTAACCGGGCACTTTTACTTTGTATCGGGAGCGAGTCTACGTCTACACGGCGTGAGGAGTGTTCATCTGAGTTACCGACTGCGTTGATTGACTGGCTGGTTAGTTAGGAACATGCTTACACTTAGAGGTGATTTGACGATCTAAAGGTAGAGGTAGGGGGACCCACGACAACTAACCCTGCGATCACGTGTCACGTACAGAAAGTGTCTGAGACGAAATCTGAATGCAGGATACACCTCGGCAGATGTAACGAGCCATGCGCCTCTAAACTGCACTTTTAATATATATCCACCTCGGGAAAATTAGGACTGCAAGTTGCCACTGCATCATAACTACGGCACCAGGAGCTTGTGGGATTATAAGATCGTAAAACATTCTACCAACATTTAATAAAATAGTAATCTCAATAAACACACAGCTTTATATCCTATAAAAGGATCAAGATACAACAAACCTACTATCTATCCAACTCTTCCGTGAGAAATGGCAAAGTGACAACCTAACACACACACACACACACACACACACACACACACACACACAGACTCACACTCAAACACACGCACATATATATATATATATACACGAGCGCACAGGCATAATGTGGAGGTAGTTATAAAACAAAGACTATCATGAAAGTGATTTGTGTAAATCACTCTCTGGTCAAAACTACCCAAACTAGGTCTGACGACACAGAACAGACGCAAAGATCTTATTGTTTCTTGGCCCCCTCTGTACAGTCGATGCTAGTGGAGTCGCTCTATGACTTAGACAATCCAAGAAGAATCAGTCCTGATGAGACTCACAAGCACGCACAACTTACTTCCACTCGCCACCATTTTTCTTTTCTTTTTCCATGTTATTGATTTTAAAAAGTTGCAGGTTTATGACAGAATCTTACTCTGAAAGAATGAAAAATCGAGTTCAGAATAAATGTTGTTTGTAGAAAATTGTGAGTACAAGTACAGAATCGTCGCCCAGTAATGATCTGACCTTTTTTTAATTTTCTGTGAGCCATTGAAGACATATATTTATCAGATCCTTAAATCCGCTACACCTGTTTCTCCCAACATTTATTAATCTAACTTCCAACATTCACATCCAGTAATCCAGTTACGTAAGTAATCCAATCCAGTAAGTGAAGTACGTCACTCATAATTGAATTACCTGAGTATTTGGACACGTGATGTCTTATACCTAGAATCACACCTGAGCTTTCAGGTTTAAAACATGTGGGGCATCTGAACAAATCTTGAATGAATTTGTTTTAAATACCTTTTCATTTAGGACCCCCAGCACTCGCCCTATAGCTGACAATCTACTTATCCACCTTATCCACTCATTCATCAACCAACATGGCGGCATGCCAGTTAACTTGAGTGTCAATCCATCTTAATGTTTTATGGTCACGTACCCGCGTTACCCGAGTACCCGGACACGGAAAGTCTGTAGTTTGTCTCAGGACCATGCACCCTGAATGACGAGTACTCAGTACTTGTAATAAGAAAAGTGAAATAGGAGGACACTGCACTATGAATCCTGTGAGATATATATATATATACACAAACTGTTAACTGTTAACTATTTCATGCCGTACTGCTAGAAGCCTCTAGACACGCTGTGCCGCACGATTTTCCACACTTTTCAAAAGTTATAAAAATTAACTAAAAGAGGTAGAAGAATAATTTAAATAAATTCTAACAGATCAAAATGTAAAGAAAAGGAAAAGTCTTACTTTATGTTTGCTTGAAAACACACTTTTATAGTATTGACAACAGAAACGCCATGATAATGAGCTCACACACACACTGCGCGCGCAGTGAATCATTAGCGGCTTTCAGTAAGTGTAATGAATAAAGACATAAGGGAGGGAACTACTGGAACCTTTAGAAAATGTTTCACCGTCGATTTCTTCCCTTTAACTGCTCCTCTTATTTTTACTTTACTAGAAGAGAAAGGTGGACAGTGAGTATCGAAGATTCAACATGTGGACAGCAGGATATTTTTCAGAGATGTTGGAGATAAAACTGTTTGCTTAATTTGTCGAGATATTGAAGCCTATCACAAAGATGTTCTCTAGGACATTAATGTCCGGTGGTTCAGCTTTGCAAAAGTGGTTAAGAGAGTTTGTGAGCTCGGAGATAAAGGTTCTCCTTTTAGAAATCACGGAAAACACAAACACTTTCCCAAAATTTAGTGATCTCCAATCCAGATCTTGTCTTTCTTGTCGATGTCATGGAGGATTGGAACAAACTCAATGTGACTCTGAAAGGTAAAAACATTTTTGTTTACGAGTGATATTTGCCATAAAACCGTTTGAAAGAAATCTTTTTAACCCAAGGGAAGGGGGAAGGAAATTTGAACACTTTCCCACCCTGAAGCTGAAAGGTTTACAGTGCAACACAGTCTGGACGGATTCTTTTATTTCCAAAAATGTTGTCCACTTCTTCTAATCGCTGAGTAAGGACACGTTTCCAAACTTCAAAGAATGTGCCAATGGAATGGTGGTGATGTTTACATATACGTTAGGGTTTATTGCTATCTTTTAGCAGAATGTTAAGTACCATACTAGCAATGTCATATTATATCTCACTGGTTTCTTTATTTCTGCGACCTACGTACAATTAATGTTTTTTATTAATTTATAATTCAGTTTTTTTTTACATTTTAAAGATATTTAGCCAAGCAAAACAAAGTAAAATAGAAACAAGACAATCTTATGTCAATATTAGACAACATATAGCAGCACCATCACTGAGTTACAAAGGTAATTATTACAAGAATATCAATCACTCTGAAGTTGGACTGGTTTGAGTTTCATCTCGGTGATGGTGAAGCTCCTCTGGTCATGATAGGCGGACCACCAGACGAGGCCATCACTACCCACTGCGCCGTCCGCCTTGTAGATGCCGTTGAGGTTAGAGCGGTGACAAGTGTTGTACCACCAGCCGCCGCCAAACACAGCGGCACAGTTGTCACGTGACTTGTCGTTGTCTCGGTCAGAGGTTGTAAAACCCTGGCTGTTGTGAAACCTCATGCTGTCACCTGCACGCACACACACACACACACACACACACACACACAAACAAACACACGACAAACAAACAAACCGCAATTATTACATGTTTATATGGAATTACAAAGTTCAGCAACCTCAAATTTTATCACTTTTGAAAAAGGTCCATATTAATGATTAACTATTTAAATTGGTATGTCTGTACTGGCAATCATGGGAGATCCAAACACTACACATGACAAGACAACAGAAAGCAATTCTAGGGTCAACCTCAGACAGCTTTGCAGCAAATATTTAAAATGTCAGGTAAATATAATTATCATAATATAATCTGTCATCAAAGCAAAAAGTTCTTTGCGTGTCTGGTCAGCGTAGGTAGGGGAAGCGGATGGCCGAGTGGTTAGAGCGCTGGCGTCCGAACCTAGTGCGTGCTGGTTCATTTCCCGATAAGCGCAGCAAACTTCCCCGAGTCGACCCAGCTGATGAAAATGGGGACCTGACTCCATACAGGGTTGGGGAAGGTAAGGCAGCGAGGGAGAGGAGATTGGCACCACCCTCATGTAAAAGCTGGCCCCGAGAAAAGTGGGGTCTCTAACACCTCACTCCCCAACGACCTGAAAAGGTTATGGGATGACCTTTACCTTTTACCTTACAGCGTATTTAAGGAAGACCGTGAACGCCATCAACACAAATGTCGTCTGCAGACTCACCGTTACATGGAATCGCCGATAAGTCAATAAGATTTGCTTGGGAAATAGCTGATAGTTATTATATTCGAGCGTATGTAGCTATATTCAGCTAGTGATATAGCACGTGTACAGTCTAGTAACACAAGTGGTGCGAGTGGTATAACACGTGTGCAGTCTAGTAACACATGGTGTGAGTTGTATAACAAGTGTGCAGTCTAGTAACATAAGTGGTGCGAGTGGTATAACACGTGTACAGTCTAGTAACATAAGCTAGGCTGGTGTACAAACACGTAGACTGTCTGTTGACAAGTCAGTCCTCAGCTAATTTACTCGCTTATTACCTGACAACAATACTGTCCCCCAGGTTGTCGGTCCTCAGTAAATGTTACCTGCGACCATCCCATGAGCTAACTATGGGTCCCTCCACAGGTTAGCTAACCGGGTACTTTTACTTTGTCTCGGGAGCGAGTCTACGTCTACACGGCAAGAAAGGTGTTCATCTGAGTTACCGACTGCGTTGATTGACTGGCTGGTTAGTTAGGAACATGCTTACACTTAGAGGTGATTTGACGATCTGAAGGTAGAGGTAGGGGAACCCACGACGACTAACCCTGCGATCACGTGTCACGCACAGAAAGTGTCTGAGACGAAATCTGAATGCAGGATACACCTCGGCAAATGTAACGAGCCATGCGCCTCTAAACTGCACTGGGCGTTTTTATATATATCCACCCCGGGAATACTAGGACTGCAAGTTACCACTGCATCAAAACTACGGCCCCAGGAGACTATGGGATTATAAGATCGTAAACGATTCTACCTTTAAAAATAGTAATATCCATAAACACACAGCTTTATATCCTATAAAAGGATCAAGAAACAACAAACCTACTTTCCAACCCTTCCGTCAGTCAGTCAGTCAGTCCCTTCCCGGCACCTGGCGTTGGGGGGATCACATGGATAGACGTGACAGCTGGCAGGGGCCGCCACTCTTGTCTATTGTGGGGGACAGTCAGCAGGTCCTGTACAGGACGACCAGTCCAGTCTTTGATGTTCGTCAGTCAGTTCTTTCTCTGACCACCGCGGTGTCGGCCACCTTCCAAGGTGCCTTGAAGGATAGTCTTCGACAAGGTGTAGTGCCGGGTCACGTGACCAAAGAAGACCAGCTTACGTGGCTTGACTGTTGATAGTAGAGGTTCCTAGTGTCATACGAGTTTGGCAATCTTGTTTCTTACAAAGTCGTTGGTTTTTGTTCTTTGTATGACATCCGGAGCAGCCTCCTTAGGCACTTGTTTTCGAATGCCTGGATTCTCCTTTCCGTTTCGGCGAGCAGAGTCCACGTGTCACATCCGTAGAGAAGGATCGGCACTACAAGGGATTTGTATAGCCTGTACTCGGTAGTGAACCTTATCTTGTAGGTATGCCAGAACCTATCTAGCCTAGCCATTGATGCTGTTGCTGTTGCGATCCTGATGCGGATATCTTGCGTGGAGCTGCCGTCCTTGGAGACTTTGGCTCCCAAGTACTTGAAGCTACTTACCTCTTCGAGCTGTACCCCGTTCACATAGATCTCAGCCTTGCCACTGCCATTGATAATAATTTTGCTCTTTTTAGTGCTGGTCTCCATTCCATATGTGTTTGAGCTGTCTGTCAGTCTGTTGTTGAGGTCTTGCAGTTCCGTGTGTGTACCTGCTAACAGATCTATGTCATCTGCAAAGCGTAGGTTTCAGATTGGTCTTCCACCGATTGAAATGGAGGTATGGTGGTCATGAAGAGCTTTGAGCATGATGTTCTCCAAGCATATATTGAACATCACGGGCGAGAGGGGATATCCTTGACGTACACCTACTGTGGTGCAAAAGTAAGCTCCTATTTGGTTATTCAGCAGTACTGTACTCGTTAAACTGTTATACAGCGCTTCAACAACTTGGACATGCCTTTCTTCGATATTGAATTTCCGCATCACATGCCATAGCCCCTCGTGCCAGACTCTGTCAAATGCCTTCTTAAAGTCAATGAAAATATGGTAAAGGTCCCGCTGATGCTGAAGATGTTTTTCTATAAGAAGACGACAGTTGAAGATCTGCTCAACTGTGCTTCTACGTGGTCTGAAGCCAGCCTGTTCTCCTGCTAGCAGCTCTTCTGCGGTGGTTCTGATGCGGTTCTGTATGACCTTCAGCACGACTTTGCTTAAGTGACTGATAAGGCTTATGGTTCTGTAGTTCTGACACTGTTTGCTGTTTCCTTTCTTTGTGAGGGGTATGATTAGTGACTGCGTCCAATCTCTGGGCCATTCCTTGCGCTCCCAGACTCTTTGGCACAGGACAGTTAAGGCCTTTGTAGTTGCTTCCCCACCCTGCTTGAGCAGCTCAGCTGGTACATTATCAACGCCTGGTGACTTTCCTCCCTTTAAACTATGTACAGCTCCTCGCAGGTCCTTGCAGTATTCTGTTCATCGGTTGAGTACAGCATTGCCTTCTGTGAGAAGGTGACCATTGCTGTCTTTGATGACTGAGATCTTCTGCTGGTCTGTCTTAGTGAGGGTCTTTAGAAGTTGATAGGCCTTTTTGCTGTCACCTCGTGCCATTCCATCGTCTATGTCCCGGCACTGATTCTCGATCCAGCTTTCCCTTGCTGCCTTTATCCCTTTCTTAATGGCACATTCCACTTCTTTGTATTTGGTGGCTGCTTCTGGTTTGCTTTTCTTTTCTCTCTTCAAGGTCCTCCTTTGGTCACAGAGGTCTAGGATGTGGTTCGTGACCCATGGATGTTTCTTATTTCTATGTCGCCCTAGAACCTAGACTCACCAGAAGGCACTAACCAGATGGCACTTACGAGACTCTTCCGTAAAAAATGGCAAAAGGGCAACCTAACACACACACACACACACACACACACACACACACACACAAACACACACACACACACACACACACAGAGACTCACACTCAAACACACGCACGAGCGCGCAATGTTAATGTGGAGTTCGTTATAAAACAAAGACTGTCATCAAAGTGATTTTGTGTAAATAACACACTGGTCATAACTACCAAAGATAGGTCTGGTCAGAAAACTGTCAAGGTCCTCGTCTTGTTCAACGACACAGAACAGACGCAAAGATCTTATTCTTTCTTGGCCCCCCCTCTGTATAGTCGATGCTAGTGGAGTCGCTCTATGACTTCGTCAATCCAAAAAGAATCAGTCCCCGTGAGATTCTCACAAGCACGCACAACTTACTTCCACTAGCCACCATTTTTCTTTTCTTATTCCCTGTTATTGATTTTAAAAAGTTGCAGGTTTATGACAGAATCTTACTCTGAAAGAATGAAAAATCGAGTTCAGAATGAATGTTGTTAGTAGAAAATTGTGAGTACAAGTACAGAATCGTCACCCAGTAATGATCTGACCTTTTTTTAATTTTCTGTGAGCCATTGAAGACAAATATTTCTTTAAATCCGATACACCTGTTTTCTCCCATCATTTATTAATCTAACTTCCAACCTACATCCAGTAATCCAGTTACGTAAGTAATCCAATCCAGTAAGTGAAGTATGTCACTCATAATTGAATTACCTGAGTATCTGGACACGTGATCTCTAAAAGCTCGAATCGCACCTGGGCTTTCGGGTTTAAAACATGTGGGGCCTCAGAACAAATCTTGAGTGAATTTGTTTTAAAAACCTTTTCATTTAGGACCCCAACTACTCGCCCTTTAGTTGACAAATCTACTTATCCACCTTATCCACTCATTCATTAACCAACATGGCTGCCTGCAAGTTAACCTGAGTGTCAATCCATCTTAATGTTCCATGACCACGTACCCGCGTTACCCGAGTACCCGGACACGGCAAGTCTGTAGTTTGTCTCAGGACCGTCCACCCTGAATGACGAGTACTCAGCATACAAACGGTTTCCATTCACCTCCCCGAGGTCTACACGCAGTCGGTGTTCTCTCCCTTTGGTCAGTCTGTGAAGCGTTGCCAAACCTGAGATAAATCATGACAATTATCTCACAGTAATAGATACCTGCTAAGTGAGGTCAACACTTAAATAACGGAGTACGCAAACACCTCAAGACCTCAGATCAGGTCCAGTAAATCCAGTCAACTAGAGGAATATTTGTTGCCGTTAGCCGCTTGTACGTGTATATGTGTAGATGTGAGTACGAGCTGTGTGTCTGGATCTCCGTGTGTGTGTGTGTGTGTGTGTGTGTGTGTGTGTGTGTGTGTGTGTGTGTGTGACTACTTGGAACGTAAGTTTCTATGAATGTTTTCATGCTGGTAATGTTAGGACTTACAAGTATTTCGGAAAAAAAGCACAGTAGAGGTGTGATTACACCTTTGAGACATTTTGTATAAACGGAAAGACACACGACATCTCATGTGCTGACTGAGAAGACTGACTGTTGTGTTAAGAATTTATCTGTTGTGCTTTCAAACTTCACAAGGTCCATCCCAGATAGCATTTAAACATGTTATAAATGTTTTATAAATGTTCTCACGAAATGTTTGAATAAAGTTTGCAGAAAATGTATCGAAAATATTTATTTTGCAAATCGAAAAAATGTTTTCTTAACGTTTTAATTCAAACTATTTTAAAACTTATTTTCTACCTATTTAAGCTCTTTTACAAACTTTTTCCTGTAAAGCATTTAATAGTTGTGTCAGGTACATTATAGTGACAAGTAATGAGACCAGATGGCAGGTACACTATAGTTACAAGAAATGAGACACAATAACAGGTACAATATAGTGACAAGAAATGAGACACAATGGCAGGTACACTATAGTGACAAGAAATGAGACACAATGGCAGGTACAATACAGTGACAAGAAATGAGACACAATGGCAGGTACAATATAGTGACAAGAAATGAGACACAATGGCAGGTACACTATAGTGACAAGAAATGAGACACAATGGCAGGTACAATAAAGTGACAAGAAATGAGACACAATGGCAGGTACACTATAGTGACAAGAAATGAGACACAATGGCAGGTACAACTGGTGACGAGAGAGAAAGCACAGGAGTAAGGGGGAGAGAACTTGCCCAACCAGAACTCCTTACTGACGTCACCAAATGTTTTCTTAACGTTTACATTCAAACTATTTTTATACTTATGTTCTACCTATTTAAGCTCTTTTATAAACATTTTCCTGTAAAGCATTTAATAGTTGTGTCACAACCTCGGGAAGCGTGACTCTCTCTCTCTCTTCCAATTGACATGTACGGGCCAGACAAATGCAGGTTCTTTTGCAATATAGTGACGAGAGAAAAGACACAATGGCAGGTACACTATAGTGACAAGAAATGAGACACAATGGCAGGTACACTATAGTGACAAGAAATGAGACACAATGGCAGGTACACTATAGTGACAAGAAATGAGACACAATGGCGGGTACAATTGGTGACGAGAGAGAAAGCACAGGAGTAAGGGGGAGAGAACTTGCCCAGCCAGAACTCCTTACTGACGTCACCAAAGCCGCGTTCATATTCCTCCCACTTCCTGTAGAAGTTAACTGAGCCGTCACGTCGTCTCTGAAAAACCTGCACGTGACACGCAAGAACAAGGACTGTTACCATGGATACTGATGTGCAGAGACTGTTTGGTGGCTTTGCTATAATGAAGTGCAAGGCTCCAATCAAACACAAGACAGAGATGTCACGCCTACCAGCCACCCGCCGCCACCAGATTCCATGTCACACCAGACTCTGTGGTCGTGGCTGTGGTTGTGGTGGTTGTCAGTCAGTCGAATGAAGTAGGCCCCGGACTTGGCTCCTGATTTCTGCCAGTCGACACATGTCTCTGTTTCCATGTATACAAAGTATAGTCAACTAGACTAGCAAGACAAGTTACATAGGATGTGACGACAGCATTACACAATGTGTCAGTGTTACACAAGCTGTAATCATCGTTACAGTTACAGAAATTAATGTAATGGTGCGAGAACAAACAGACATTGGGGTGATTTGTGACAGTTAAAGAAATTAATGAGAGAACAAACAGAGATCGTTCCACTGTATACCTTGACTCTGAGGTATTAACTTTTTCCACTTGATTTGTTTTGATACATCTCCTGACACTCTCATATTTACTCTCATCTAGAAATCAACACCACCATCCCGGAAATAGCTAATGTAAGTTATATGACTAACACTCTTAAGCTTGCTCCTTGTCATGTCATGTGTTAGAGTATCTGTACACCAGCTGCAAACATCACCAGACATTTGTTGAAAGATTTAGTTAAATAAAGTCACGTGACTCTCACAGTCAGACGGACTTCACTGAACATTACTGGTAAAGAGGCGTCGGTCACATCACAACTAAGTTACACGTTTTCAAAAAATTACAAAATATTTAACAATACCTAACCTTTTACTAAAAAATGAAAAAAATCTAATAATTCCTAGAATATTAAAATGTCTCCAAGGAGAAGAGAATGTGTGTGATATCTTTGAATGCAGAATATTTGTGGGGAAAGAAAACAAATAAGACAGACAATGAAATGAAAGATGCAAGCTTGATGGTATAAATGGTTTACATACTTGCAGTAGCACACTGGACTGTTTTGTTTTTGATCGTGAAGGAGCCCAGTCCACACGAGCATCTACCCAACAAACATCGGGTGTACGGGTGGACACAGTCTACGTCGTTGTGGCAAGACACGTTGTACTGTGATGCTTGTAACAAGTCAGGAGTCTTCCGACAAGTTCTCTGGTAGTGGGTCCAGCCTTTATTGTTCCCACGATACCATCCTGATGAGGCTTCACATGAGGTGATGTAAGTAATCTGACAGCGGCCACCTTTAACTGACGGACATCAGCACACGACAATCACAGGGTAGTACAGACAACTGCTTGACAAAACTACTGAGATTTACTGGCATGACATACTGACAGTACTTACAGTGACAGACCTACAGTGACAATACCCCCTGTGATGGTACCTACTGTAACTGTACCTACAGTGACAACACCCATTATAATTGTACCTACTGTAACAGTACCTACAATGATGATAACTATTGTTACAGTAATTACAGTGACAGAGTATTTCCCCTGCGGTAACTAGTACACTGGTCAACATTTCTTCAAATGACCCTCGCTTTTACAGGTCTACACACATCCCCTTACTTTAACACCCTAGTATAATTTAAATAATGAGTTATTTTTACACCAAATGTTTACTTTGAGTAAGTCTTCAAGGCCACACAGTTTCAACTTAATGATTGGCGAAAGAGCTGAGTCCCACTGTACTATTGTCATTGCTGTCAATATAAAATACTTATACCTGCTTACTTCAATTATTTGTTATACAAACCTCGGAAATCGAAGGAAAGGCATCTTGTGTTGGAAACACACAGGTTCCTGCACTCTTCTAAGCTCACTCTATTATCTTGAATATAATATCTCCTTATTCGGCTGTCAGGATATCTTGAGAAGTTGTTCTCCATCTGCTTTTGACTGCATGCTGACAGATCGTCTAAATCCATAATTATTTATTCTTACTTTGTACAACAATTTAAATACCAAGAAAATTTGATTGTCTTATAAAAGGAAAGAAAACAAAACTTATATCTCGAATGACAAAATATCGGTTTTTTTCTTTTTCTCCCTTTTTAACAATTATTTTATTTGAATCCATTACCACCAGCACTCATTCGTAACTGTAAGTTGCCCATAATGTTTTTCTCTTCTGTCAACCTTTCATACTAAATATTTGTACCTTTATCTCATTTTGTAATCTTTTACATCCTACATTTTGATACTTACAAGAAGAGCACGTGTAATCATCTGTTGACAAATAGAAGCCAAAACGACAGAGACACGTGCCCATAAAACACTCAGCGTCCTTCTCACCACATTCTCTGTCCTCCTTACAGGATGTCTCATACCAGTCGCTCGGCTTGTGGGTCACATCAGAGTCTCTGTAACATTTCGTGACTCCAATGCTTCAGAAGGAAGGCTATGTGCAGCGTTTTAGAAGAAATGAAAGATGTGAAAGAAGGACAAAAGAACTACGCACAGACTTAGCTACACATCGACTTAGATGATTGATTATGTAACTTAATAATCCCTCAGTTTGGATATGTACACATTATAAACATCTTCAAGTAAGAGGATTAACAAGAACGCTAGAGATTATTCTCCTTGCACTGTACTTTTTAAACCGCCTGGAAACCCCCCGGGTAACTTGCGGTCCCAAGCCGGATGAAGGAGTAGGGTTGGGCGTGGGGTTAGCAACCCCACCCTGTAAAACAACCCTTGCTACAGAAACTGCAACTAAAACACTACCACAACGAGAGCCTGGACGGGAAGATCCCTCTTCGGAGGGGCCTTTGACGCGTGTTGGCGAAATCCTTCGGGAAGTCAGCTCGCCGACCTTACTTCTCACGGCCAAATCAAGAACCAGGAGAGGGACCTGGAACATCAGAACCCTATACGAGAGAGGGAAGTCAGCTCAGGTAGCACAGGAGATGAAGAACTATGGCATGAAGCTCCTTGGCCTGTGCAAGACCAGATGGAATGGTAGCGGTCAGAACAGACTCTCGTCAGGGGAGACTATTATCTACTCTGGACATGAAGACCCTGACCATGACCACTCACAAGGAGTTGCAATATTGATGATACAGGAGGCTGCAAGGGCGCTAATAACATGGGAACCAGTTTCTCCACGACTCATGTCAGCTTGGTTAAACTCCAAAGGAAGAACGGTCACCATCATCCAGTGCTGTGCACCTACCAAACGCAGAAAAAGAAGAGGAGGAGGACTTTTACAACTCCCTACAAGACGAGACCTGAAGATCATCATGGGCGACATGAATGCCAAAGTTGGAGATGACAACACAGACAAAGAACAAATAATGGAAAAGCACGGTGCGGGCAACTACAATGAGAATGGTGAGCTGTTCACAGACTTCTGCTTGTTCAATGACCTTGTAATCGGAGGCACAGTCTTTCCTCACAAAACCATTCACAAGACCACCTGGACTTCACCAGATGGAAATACAGAAAACCAGATCGATCACATCACCATTAATCGACAGTTTAGAAGGAATCTGCTGAATGTCAGGGTAAGGCGTGGTGCCGATGAAGCCTCAGACCACCATCTGCTTGTAGCAACTTTGAAGAGAAAGCTGAGGTCCTTTCATGAGTCATCAGACAGACCACACCACAAATTCAACGTGCAGTTTCTTAGAGATCGCAGGAAGCAAGAAGAGTTCAACTGTGAAGTCAAAAACAGGTTCGAGGCACTAGAGGGACTCTTTATAGAAACAGGGGCCAACTACTGGACAGGATTACAGGAGACCTGGACAGCTGCCTGCACACGTGTTCTGGGAAAGAAACAGAAACAACACAAGGAATGGCTGACCATAGGGACCTGGAAAAAAGATAGAGGAAAGGAAAGAGCTAGAGCAGAAGATCAACCAGTGTCAAGAGCAGCACGAAAAAAAAGAGCAAAGTACTGGGGGATGAACTGAGAAGTGAAGAAGAGTGCTAGAGGCGACAAGAGACAGTTCGCACAAAGGATGACAGAAGAGGCAGAACAAACAGATGGGCAAAATAACACGAAAAATTCCCATCTGGAATTCCAAGGCACTATCTCGGTACACAAAGATCCGCATCTTTCATACGAACGTAAAATCTGTCCTTCTATATGGGTCATTCATCAACAGATGTCTGCGCCACATTTTCAACATTAGATGGCCCGAGAGAATCTCCAATGCATACTTGTGGTAGAGAGCCAACCAGAAGTCTGTCAGCCAAGACATCAAGAAGCGAAAGTGGGGCTGGATCGGTCACACCCTCCAAAAGCCGGCCGAAAATGTAACACGACAAGCTATGGACTGGAACCCACAGGGGAGGCGCAGGGTTGGGAGACCCAGACAGACTGGAGAAGATCGGTCCACGGCGAGGCAGAGGCAGCTGGAATGACATGGACCCAACTGGGGAGGGAGGCCCACAACCGGGTTCGCTGGCGTGGTGTAGTTTCGGCCCTATGCTCCACTGGGGGCGAAAAGGAATAATAATAAGAAGAAGACGGTTTTTGTTAAAATGTAATTTAGTATAAGTGAAACCACAAGCAAAAGTCAGGATAGAGTAGCAGCCAACTGAGTGATACCAGCGTTTAGCTATCAACAGGGTAAAGTTGAAACTGTATTGTATTCGCGTGAATAACAAGGCGTGTGGGTGAGTCAACGGTGATACAAGCCATAATGTATTTGAAGTCAACTTGTATGTACAATAATCAAACAATTGATGTTAAGTGCTCCAATCAAAAGTTCTTGCGATTTCCGCAGGTTGATATGAAAATGGACATTCTCTGTCCCCTGTACCCAGACAAAACACCCGCTGATTTTCTTTCTGAGTTCAAGGGAAATGGCGAATGTTTGTCACACATGCTGTTAAAGTTAGAACCGGGACACAGACAGATTGTACCTTGTCTACTGTCTCTAATACTTTGCCTGTCATGTCTTACTTTGCTTATCATATGTAATACCTTTCCTCTCCTGCTGTCTAATGTCTTGTCTTTCGTGTCAAAGCTAGTACATTTCTGTGACAGCTAATACCCTGTTTATCACACCTTATGCTCTGAATAAATATTGCCACGTTCTAACAGACTCCATATACAAACATCAGGTAAAGGTTAGTAAATCTTGTAGTGTTATCAGCAGTACAAATCCACAATAACAAGGTATTGTGTTCTCATTAAATATACGCTAAATATACTACATATAATAAATATACGTGATATATATATATATATATACTATATCTTAGAATTTAATTTTTGACATTTTTGTCTTAAATGTGTGCATTCATGTCCTTCTGTGTCAACATGAAAAGAAGTCCGCATGCTAGAAATATTTCGTAAAACAAAAGGAATATTATTGAACACGATTTTCTGTCAAATCGTTCAATAGAAGGCGTCTTGTTGACTGCCGAACTAAAGATTATTTTGTTTTTCACGTAAGCTTGAGACAGGATAAAAGTGATATAATATGTGGTACAGCTTACTATAGAAGCAATAATATAATACACAGGTTGCTCACGGTTACCTCGATGCCAAATCTATTAATGATTGACCATCCACTGAAGGCTAATGTGATGTAAACCCACTGGACCGACTAAGTCGTGGACTACCTTTGCCACACTTAGTACAAGCCTACCTAATGACGAGACAAATCACTAGGATTTCCTTCTATACAGGCCTTTTAAGACCACCCTACACTGAACTTGGTAATACACACACTACTCAGTAAACCAGAAACCAGTAAAAGTGAATTCGACAATGGCTACCTGGCAAACTTAGTTCTCACTACACTGCCCTGTTGATCGAATTACTTCAACTTACTAGTACTAACGCTACTCCTATGGCTAGGCTAGTACTAATCGATAGCTATACAGCTGCCCACAACTTCACACAGGCTATCCACTTCCCTACTCAACTACTCAGTAGCAGTTGAGGCCTATAAGACTAGAGTGTCTCACCTACCCTAGACTTCTACTGTGTCTTTGTTCTAAACAAACAACAGCGTCCTATGAGAACCAGTAACTGAGGTGACCAAACATCAGGCAGTCACCAACTGGTAAGTCGAGTACCTGAAAATAATAGCAATTAGCGGGTAACGCGCAGTCGGATGTTAACCTACCCTTTGCCTTCTACAGAAAAATGAGATGAATAAGAGAAAGGTGAAAATAACAAACATTAACTGTGGCGTTGGTAGGACGATACAAGAAAATAGGTTTTGGGAAATATCCCGGACACGAGCCCCCACTTTGCAGAGTTTTGTGTGAAGAGTGCACTTATGAGTGGGTGCGAGTGTGACTGTGCATCTACATGTAGCTACGCTCGCAGCACTCTTCTTCCTTTTTCAGACAAAAAGGGTCGGCCAACGAGTCCAACATTTAATGTTACAAAATAAAAGTAGAAATGAGATGTTAAAAAGAAATGGAGAACAGTCTAGAACTATTATACCTAACACAGAAAGCTAAGGTCCCCTTTTCCCAGGCAAATGTCACCTGTCACGTTGTCGTTTCGCTGGTCAGGAATATCCAAGGTAGGTGGACAACGTGCAGACAGGTTCCACACTTGGGTTGCTGACCAGCAAACTGTATCCAAGACCAGTGTAAGTTTGCACAGGAAAGTTTATCCAAGTTCAGGAATCACAATATGAACACAAGAGTAGATCCCGATGGAGTGAAGTGGACATTGCTGGAGGGATGTCCGCTGAATCTGGAACAGACTCCAAGTTTCTACCCTTTTGGTAGAGAGACCTCTGCGCCTGACTTTGTCCGCTGGTGTGACGATCACTTCCTTGTCTTGAATGCCTCAAAGACTAAAGACTATTCATGATGAAGCCATCGAGGTAGTCGACTCTTACAAATATTTATATACCATCTTCGACAAAAAGCTTTAATGGGACATCAACACTGACATGATCCTCCGTAAGAGTCAACAACGCCTGTACCTCCTACAGAAACTCAAATCTTTCTCTGTCAGCTCTGTCATCCTCATTCGGTTCTATCAGTCCTTCATTGAAAGTCTCATCACTTTTTCTTTCATCTCCCCAGGGAACAGGAATAGTCTTGTCTCCCTTATTAATATCTGTTCCAAGATCACCGGAATCAGGCAGAGGGACTTGGCAGCTTTCTGTCATCAGCAAATCCTTAGGAAAGCATCTCGTATCCTCTCTATTTCTGATCATGTGTTGACATGTGAGTTCTCACTCTTGTCATCCTCTCTATTTCTTTTTTTTTTTTGATTTTTTTTAATAATATCAATACATCACAATATCAATACATCAGATTACATCACATTTTCATTCCCAAGACACATCCATTAAGTATAGGAGGGGGAAAAGAGTAGAGAGAAAAGAGGTAGATAGAGAGGGAAAGAAAGAACTAGAGAGAACCTCCCAGCTTCCACTAACTGTGCTTTTGTTTGTTTTGTTTGTTTGTTTTTTTACCCCCTTTTCCTTCCTTTTCTTTTTTTTTTACATCCACAAGTGACATTCTTGTTTGCACTTCCTGCGAGTCAATTAAGAATGCATACACAACTTTCATGTGTACCCTTCATGTACCTTACCTAGTCCTATTTAGAGATGATCAACATGACCAGATCAATTGCTTTGCAAGGACCAAAAATTGAATAAAGATAACAAAAATATTAGCATCAGTATCCAAAATGGAGCATTTCCTAAGCTATTACAGATTGCTTCTAATATTTACATAACAAATTCTCACATGGAGGTATGCAAGTCTATCATGCACTTATGTCAAAACAAATTCCTGTGTACACACAAAATTACTTAGCATGCCTGCCATGTATAAAGGTAAATTTTTGAATCATTCCCTCGTCAATGCACAGCATCTCTAGAATGTCCCATACAAAAGTATTTGTACAACTGACAGCCCAACTACCATATCTATTTATGTTAAATGATAAGCCATCTGGATTGCAAAAAGGTGACAAAAAGATACTGACATTACTCCAAGGCAAATCCCATCTGATTATTTATGCTGTGATAAGTGCTTTACAGCCTAGAGAGAGCTGGTGCTCAAGGTAACTCCTTGTTATTTTGTTGTTGTTGTTGTTTTGTGCACTAGACTACACTTAGTGACAATTTATTAAAGAATCACAAGAGACATGTAACATAATTTCTAACACATAAACACCCTTGCCACCAAGGAATTAACTGTGTAATACTAACCACTATGAGAACAGGCAATGCCAAACTCAGTTTTAGTGAAACCAGAACAGCGAAGAAATATCTTACTGACAACATTTATCACACTCCTAAACATACTCAATGTCAAATCTATGATCATGCACATGTTCATAGGATGAGATTATGTGAGTGCTATAAAGGTATGTTTAACCAACAAGTTATGTACAAGGCTTTTACACAGTTTTTCTAAAGAGCAATCCAACACCATTTGTGTCAAAAAACCTGATGTTAACAGAGTTTGAACACAAATTCCTTAAAAACATTAACCAGTTTACACATTCTTAAACATAATATTTTCCATGTAACAAGTATAACTGAATCAACAATACAGACCCTAATTACAGATAGTGTTGTCGTTTAGAGAGTCACATGGCTAAATGGGAGCCACTGACTCCAAAAGGATATTTGCGTGTTATTAATAAATGCTGCATATTGCTCTACAATATATCGTGACTTTAAAAAAGGCCTAAACTTATCCACTGTTGGTATTGCCTTCAGGTATCTGCATTTAAAAATAAAAAATTTTGCTAGGAGAATAATAAAGTTCAAAGCTTTGTCAACTCTCTCAGTTTTACCAATGCCAAACAACACCATTTCTTTACATAGCTGGATTTCTTCTAAATAATTCTGGTTATTTAACATATTCCACAGTTGGTCCCAAAAGGTTTTGCTTAGTGGACAATGCCAGAATGTATGTTCAATGGTTTCTCTGTCTTGTTTACAAAAACAACAAGAAGGAGATGTAATGAGCTTACATTTAAAAAGAAACGAGTTTGTGGGTAAGATCCGGTGTAAAAGTCGTAGCTGAAACCATCTCAATTGGGTATCCATAGTGGTATAGAAGGGCTTTTGAAATATATCAGCTCAGTCACATTCCTTAAATTCAGCCTCCCATTTTCTAAGTGCAGTTGGATACGTTTTATTGCCTAGGATAATTTTTGAAACCTCCTTATTTCCTTTTCTAATAATAGCCCATGTTCATTCTTAGAGACTAACTGACAATTACATTTGGTTTGATATTGTTTTATAGATTGTATCAAACCCATGTAGGTTAAGGAGTCTGTGCTAATTAAGGCAGGGTACTTAACATAGAATTCATCAAGATTCAGAAATGTACCATTGACATTAGTGATAGTGAGGACCCCTATTTTTATGACTTTTGCATCCATCCATTTCTTAATATATATAACTTTTCTGTCTCTAATAATATTACCATTAAAGTGGATGGGTTCCCGTAGAAATTCCTTACTGCATGTTGGAATACATTTGATAATAAACTTTTTATAATGCCTCATCACATCTTGCCAGAATGGATTTTGAATTTTTTTCATTGCCAAATAGGCATATTCAATACCATAAGAATCAAGTTTTACTATCTCAGGAGAAATAGCTGACATCAGGCTCGTAAGACTCCCATTTTTAAGTTTCAGCCGTCTTAGCCAGCTAATTTTGAGTGTGGCTATAAAAGAGTTAAGATCTAACATTTTTAGTCCTCCTTCCCGGTATGGTTTACAACTTACCGCTCTTTTGATTTTTGCAGGTTTTCCATTCCAAACAAAGGAAAATAATTTCTTATCAATTCTTTGTACCACTTCCAGGGGGGGGGGATCAGGTAAGGTAGTCAACAGGTGAACTATTTTAGCTACTACTAGGGATTTCACTACTCTTATTTTTCCCAGGGGTGTTAAATACCTCTTTTCCCAACATTGTAGGGTTCTTTCCATTTCCTGTATTTTGTCCGTAAAATTTAAAGTAACAATTTCCTCCATGTTTACAGAGAATTTAATACCCAGAATTTTAGAGATTCCCGGGTCCCACTGGAAATTCCTGTCTCTCATATATTTAATCTGGCTATTTTTCATACTACCTATCCAAGCTACTTGAGTCTTGTCATTGTTAACTTTTAATCCTGAGATGTCGGCAAATTTATCTAGCGTGTTAACCGCTTCATTAAAAGATTTTTCACTACCATCTAAAAAACACGTAGTATCATCTGCGAACAAAGCCAGTAGCACTTCTTCCTCCTTTAACTTTATTCCCTTTATACTATTATTTTTCCTTATCATTAGTGACAGTACCTCTGCACAGATTAAGTATAAATAAGGTGAAATTGGATCCCCTTGCCTGCAGCCTCTTTTTAAGCCAAACCAACCTGAGTATTGCCCGTTAAAATATATACAGGAGGATGTCTTATTATACAGTGTGACAAACCATTTTATGATAGACTCTGGGAAGCCAAACAACTTGAGAGATCTTTCAATAAATGACCAGGACACAGAATCGAACGCTTTCTCAAAGTCTACAGTTAGCAGTAGTCCATGGATCTTGTTAACTTGTGTAAAGTAAAGTACATCATAGATCATCCGAATAGTGTCTCTCATATATCTACCTTTCATAAATCCTCTCTGACATTCGTCAATAACCAAAGGTAGCACACATTGTAATCGTTTAGCAATACATGCTGATGCAATCTTGTAGGCTACATTCAACAGAGAAATTGGCCTCCAATTTTGAATAAACTGTTTTGGTTTCTGATCTTTGGGTAAACAAGTAATTATGCCTTGCCTTTGCGAGACTGATAACTGACCTTTTTTCAAAGCCTTCATTATATGACCTAACAAGAAAGGTTCCAATATCCACAAAGAAAAATTTAAAGAATTCAACAGTAAAACCATCTGGGCCAGGGCTTTTGTTGTTTTTCATATTCTTTAGTGCTGAACCCGCCTCCGGCTATGTAATAGGGCCCTCCAAAGATTCTGAGTTCTCAATGGTTAACATGGGGAAATCGTATAGCAGGCTACATAGTTTCACATTGTCTACTGGTCGGAATTTATACAGTTCTTCATAAAAGTGTTGGACCTCCCTTAGGATTTCATCCTGATATATAATAATATTACCATTTCCCTTATCCAAGTATCCCATGGATTTATTCACAAAGTTTCTATTCTCCAAATTGCAAAAATACTTGGTAGTTTTTTCTCCTTCTAGGACCCATTTTACTCTGGATCTCACAGCCACACCTTCCATCCTTTTGTTTCTTAGTTCTTGCAACTCATTTCTTAAGTTTTCAATTTCAGTTAAATTAGATTCCGAGGATTTGTTTTCCAAACTTGCTATATACTTAACAGTTGTTGTTCTGTTCTCATTTCTTCTTTCTTCCTGAATGATGCATATGAGATAGTTTTGCCCCTAATCTCCATTAACAGGGTCTCAAGGAAAAGCTGGTCAGAAATAATAAACTTGATTTCTTCCAGTGGTATTTCTCCAATTTTCTCAAAGTTGTACACTGGAAGGGCATACTGTCTTTTTACCTCTAATATTACATTTTTAATTAACTCTATAAAGTTCTTGTCTTTTAACAAAGAGTTATTAAATTTCCAAAAAGGTTTATGTCCTATGAACTGTTGTTTTGTCAATGTTAGTAAAACTAAAGAGTGGTCTGTTCTATATCCTGGATTAATGGAGCATCCAGCTACTATGTTGTATAGTTCAGTGGAAATTAAGAAATAATCTAGACGACCTTGTTTCCAAGTATTAAATTTGCGCCAAGTATAGGCCCGTTTATCTGGATATAATTCCCTCCATATATCTACAAGATCTAATTTTACCATGGCATCTGTAATTGTCTTGCGAGTACGGGGCCGGCTGTTGTTGCTGGTATAGTTCCTAACATCTAGTTGTCTATTTAGTGGGCAGTTCCAATCTTCAGCAGCTATGACATAATCATTTCCTATTGTCTCAATCTGGGCAAAAACATGATCAAAGAATTCAGGTTTGTCTCCACTACTAGGTCCATATAAGTTTGCTAGTGTCAGGTGTTTATTTAAAAATTCAATATCCAGGATAAGAAAACACCCATTTGGATCTCTTATAACATTATGTAGTTTTGATTGGAACTATTCCCTGCCAACCACACGTCAAAACCCCAGGCTGCTCGAACAAATTTTTCCATTTTTTCGGTAAGATGAGTTTCTTGTAAAACATAAATACTATAGTTCTGCTGTCTACGAAAGTCAAATACATCTCTTCTTTTACCCATGTCATTTAGGCCATTAACATTCAATGTAGCTATGTTCAATCCAGAGCAAATCTTAATGCTAGTCATGTTTAAAAGGCAAAATAAAGTCTAGCACATGTGGACAGTAGTACGCACAGTACAGAAAGGGGGAAAAAAAGCAAAGACATAAATGCAGGTAAAAACAAAAAGGGAGACTGGGAAAAAAAAGCAAAGACATAAATGGGGGTAAAAAAAAAAGGGAAACTGGCATATTTTGCCATGGGCGATATTCAGCGACGAGCCAATGTTGATGACGGAGGCCTATACATTTTTAATTTAAAAAAAAACAACTTTTTCTAACATAGCCAATATTTCTATATTTGCTTTGAGGGGACCTAAGCATAGGAAAACATGTCATTCTGTATTATAAAAGGGCTTCGCTATGCATTCCATTAAAAAAATAAAAAATAAAAATAATAATATAATATAATAAAATAAAAACACACACAAAAACAAGCAAACCTGTATATATATATATATATAAATAAAGAGCTTTCACGTGCCTCACTTGCTACCCTACTGTTACTAAGAACAAGAAACAGCTTAATCTGAGTTATGTAGTGCACACATACACACACACACAAAGAGCACACTTACCCGCTACTAGTAGTAGTGATATGAGGGTAGATTGCTATAAATAGTCCGCGAATTTTACCACTGAGGAAAGTGGGCACAGAAACACAGTGGCACAGAAACACAGCGAAGTCACACTATTAAATTGTCCACTAGGTGATGTTCGTCAACTGTCAACTGACATCTTTTGCCAACTGCTGAGTGTCTTGATTTAGTACTTGTAGTGAGTCCTTTGTTGCATTTAGTTGTGGGACGTCTAGCACTTGCGATGGATGGAAGGTGCAGGCCGCAGGATCCAGTGGTGGTGTTGTTGCTGACGGTGTAGAGTGGGAGGTTGGCTCAAAGATGGAGATAGAAGACGCACAGTGAGTTTTTTCCCGTGTGTTGGCTGTTGTTGTTGAGGTTTCTTCCACTTCTGTTGTTGTGGTGTTCTTACTGGACGCTGTTGCCTTTTCTTCTCCCTTTCTTCCCGATGCTTCTGAGCTATTTTGTCGTGGCTCATTCCTATCATCATCTGGTCGATGTGACCGACGTTGCCGCCTCTGATCTCCCGCACAGAAAGATCAAGCAGCTTCACAAACAGCTTACCGCCAGCCGCCGACCATGCATCGAGGACACCTTGGTGCTGCTTTAAGCGATTGAGTCTCTGCACGTTTAGGTTAGTGAGGTCCTCGGTGATAGCCATGCCTGACCCCTTGAGACCGCTTCTTGCTTTTAGCACTCTGTCTCTGTCTTTCCGAGAGATGAACCTCACTATCACCGGTCTTGGCCTCGGTCTGTCTGTGAGTAACCTGCCTACTCGGTGTAATGCTGAGATTTTATTGGTGTCAATGTCCGACAGACCAAGTCTTGACTGGATCACATAGAGTACTTTCCTCTCGCAATCTTCTGCTGTTTCGTTTCTATGGTCTTCTGGTATTCCGAGAATCCTTATGGATTCTCTCCGAGAGTATTGTTGTAACATATTGTTTTCTTCTTTCTGCTCACCTGAGAGTCGTGTTATTCTGTCAATCTCCTCTCTTAATTCTTCTGTTTGTTTTTGAAGAGAATCCACCGTTGTCTTTAACATTTCATTTTCTTTTTTGAGGTCGAAGAGAGCGCTCGCCAACATCTCTACTTTATCGTCAATTTGTTTAACTAGTGCATGATGGCAGTCCTCCATTTGCTGCTTCAATGTTTCTGTTGTCTTCTGTAGATTTTCCAGTTTCTCAACTATCTGATTATTAGACACTCCAGGAACTGAGAAGGCGTGTGTTAAGAGAGTCTGTCTGTCACATGACTGTGACGGTCTACTTTTTGTTGACATACTTTCCGATCTTTCTGCCTGGCTTGCTTTTCTTGTATCTGTCTCTCCAAGTTCATGAGGAGTATTAAATAAACTTTCCTCCGTACTAGAATTTTGTTTTTTCTTTTTTTTTCGGTGCCATTGTTCATTTCCAAATGATGAAAGGAAACATCACCAACACACACAGTCTATTCGCGCGGTCGTCCAACACAGTTTCTTCGTGACTACCGATCAGCAGTTGCACAGCTCGTACACAGCTCTGAGTACTTCGCCCTCCTTTGTTGCAGACATGTTCTGAATCTCTTAATAAATCCCATTATGGTTAGACCAAATGATGAGATTTTAAGTCCATTCCATTCTGAAAGATAGTAAGTCTCCGTAAATTATATTTACCTTGGACATTTAAAGGCTAAACATTCACTTTGGGCCTAAAACACACATTTTTTTACCAGACGAAGTCACACACGCGTCCTTCTTCCGGCATGACTATCGCTCACCCCCCATCCTCTCTATTTCTGATCATGTGTTGACATGTGAGTTGTCACTCTTGTCACCCTCTCTTTTTCTGATCGTGTGTTGTATGGGAGTTCTCACTCTTGTCATCCTCTCTATTTCTGATCATGTGTTGACATGTGAGTTGTCACTCTTGTCATCCTCTCTATTTCTGATCATGTGTTGACATGTGAGTTGTCACTCTTGTCATCCTCTCTATTTCTGATCATGTGTTGACATGTGAGTTGTCACTCTTGTCATCCTCTCTATTTCTGATCATGTGTTGACATGAGAGTTCTCACTCTTGCGGTCTGGCTGTAGGTACGCGATGCCTGTATGCAAAACCAATCGCCACCGCGATTCCTTCATTCATACGTGCTATTCACCTTCTACTGCCCGTGAACTCATAATAGCCTGAGGTGACCTAAGGTCACCACTATATCCACTGTATCTACTGCTGCTGGGAATGCGTGTTTGTGTGTGCGTGCGAGAGAGAGAGAGAGAGAGAAAAAAAAAGTTCAACATGTATTCATTATGTCCTTTTATATCATTTATATGTCTGTATTATCTCTTTTTGTGTCATGTATGTATTATTTATATTATGTATGTATTACTGTTAGTACGAGCACTATTTGGAATTGCCCTTGGGGATAAATAAAGTGATCATAATCCCTCCTCTCAGCTTGTCGATTATCAAAATGTCCTGTTACCATATTTAACCAATATTATTAATGCTTATCTCACCTGTAGGCACTTTTCTCCCGATTTCAGGTCAGCTATTTGCCGCCCACTTATAAAGAAACCATCTTTAGATCATACTTGATTAAGCAGTTACAGACCAGCTTCAAACCGGTCATCTCTGTCTTAGGAAAAAATAGTTCTTCCCCAGCTTATTGTACACGTGGAGATAATCATCTCCTTAATCACTGTACTTCAACTGAGACTTAGAACTCTTTTGGTGCTTACGATGTCACTTTCCCCTCGTTTCAATTCCATAGACCGAACCCTGTATGTGTGGTTGTTTAATAATAATAATAATAATAATGCAAACTTATAATACGCAGAATCACGAATAAGATAGATCGCACTCTCTGCGCAGTACAATTTGATAGAAAGAAACATAACAACCAATAGACAGTGAGGTACACATGGGGACACTGGACAACATAAAGATGAGGTACAAGTCAGGAATAGTATTTTGTAAAAAGATATGTTTTAAGAGAGCGTTTGAATGCAGCCTTGGAGGCTGAGTGGCGAATGTGATGTGGTAGAGAGTTCCACTGCTGAGCAGCACAAAGGGAGACCATCCGTTGTCAGTATGTGACTGTCTTTGTGAGAGGGAGGGATAACATGCGGGAGTCTGATGAGGAGCGAAGGTTTCGGGCAGGAGTTTTTACAGACAAGATTTCATTACAGTAGCTGGGGGAGTGACCTTCGAAGAAAGCATAGCAGAGAGTTGAGAGCTTGTAGTCTATTCTAGCTTTAACTGGTAGCCAATGAAGAGAGCGAAGAAGTGGTGAGACATGATCATGTTTGAAAGTTCGGAAAACGATACGAGCAGCTGAGTTCTGGACCTTCTGAAGCTTATCAAGGAGGTATTGAGGACAGCCAGCAAGAAGAGAGTTGCAGTAGTCTAATTTAGACACAATAAACGAGCAGATAAGAATTTTGGTGACAGACGGACAGAGTATGGCGAATGGAGCTGATCTTAGTCATAGTATGCAGATCGACAAATGTGAGAAACATGTTTATCAAGAGACACGTCAGCAGACATTATGTAACCTAAATTACAAAAGGAACATCGGTATCGCCTACCTGAAGCGCTGGCTTCCGAACCGAGAGGGCGCTGGTTCAATTCCCGATAAGTGCAGCAAACTTCCGCCAGTCGACCCAGCCGACGGGATTGGGGAGCTGACTCCATAGAGAGTTGGGGAAGGTAAGGCAGCGAGGGAGAGGAGATTGGCACCACCCTCGTGTAAAAGCTGGCCCTGAGAAAAGTGGGGTCTCTAACACCATACCCCTCTACGACCTGAAAAGGTTATGGGATGACCTTTACCTTTTTTTTACACGAACAGAAACAGGCAGTGAAGAGTAAACCCTGGCTCTCCTCTTTGTAAAAAGTAAAGCTTCTGTTTTTCCGTCATTTAGCTTTAGAGTGAGTGTTAAGTGGCTTCATGTACAAGATGAAGAGGATGGAACCAAGTACAGAGCCTTGTGGGACTCCTGAGTGAATAGAGACAGGTGGAGACTCACAGCCATCCACTATAACTGACTGAGTCCTATCTGAGAGATATGACTGAAACCAGCTGAGTGGGGTCGTGAGATGCTATAGAGAGTACAAAGTGTATAATGAGAGTAGTCAGTGTGATCTATGGCATCAAAGGCAGCAGACAGGTCTAACATGGTGAGAAATGAGAAGTCACCTCTATCCAGAGCAGACAAAATGTCATGTGTGTGTGTGTGTGTGTGTGTGTGTGTGTGTGTGTTCCCTGAGATATGCTGTTCCGCAGGAGTCTGTCTTAGGTCCAATACTTATGTGTTGTAAAAGTGGTCTGTGTCTGATGTGATATCCCGCCATACCATGTCACACGTGAGTAATGCTGATGATACACAGCTGTATCAGTCGGCTCCTTCTACTAAACTCTATGGACTACTGACACGGACACAGGAATCCATAGCTGATGTGAAGTCCAGGATTCTACAAAACAGTCTGCAACTCAATGATGATAAGACTGAACTGCTACTCACTTCTCATCCTTTTCTCCCTCAGTCTCTAATTAACTCAACTATTCCTTTCTCGAACACTATTTACAGCTTGAGTGTCATTCTTGATCAGAGTGCCATTCGTCATGATCTCACCCCTGATAAAAAAATAATACTCTAATCTTTGTCTTTGTGCTATGGAGGATGAACTATTGTAATTCTCCTTTAGCTGGAATTCACACGTATCTTCTTAACAGACTTCAAAGGATCCAGAATAATGCTTTTGAAACTAAGCTTCTGTGAGTCCCAGCAGCTAAGACAAAGTCGAATGGACAGAGGTCTTTCTCATACCAAACCCCATGAACTTGCAGGGGATCACTCGTCACCATTCGACTCTCTGATTCTTTCAACAACTTTAAATCGAAACTTGAAAACCTTGCTGGTGATGGAAAGAATTGTTATACCCCTCCAGTTATTGCAGTCTCCAAGATCTCCTTTCTTGGGTAACTTGAAGATGAGCCCTGTCTTCCACGCCTCGGGGATCTGTCCTGATTCCCAAACTTGCCTGAAGATTTCAATCAACATGGGAGCTGTTACATTCACATCTGCTTTCAACATCACTGCTGTTATTCCATCTGCCCCTGGTGCTTTGCCGCTTTTCATTGCCTTGATTGCTGCTGTAACTTCTTCCAGGCTTGGTGGGTCTGTGCAGATGTCAAGGTCTGTATCTGCTGGCTGGATGTTTGCGAGCTGAGGGGGGTCTGGTCTGTTTAGAACTGACTCAAAATGCTCCCTCCAGCGCTGTAGTTTTTCTGCCTCTCACTCGACAAACATTTCCGTTCATGTCTTTCACTGGTACTTCACTGTTTTTGAACCTGTTGTTCAGCTGTTTATTGATTTTATAGTGTCTTCAGGTCATTTTTTCCTGCTACTTCTTCTGCTTCACCTGCCAGTTTCTCTATGTAGTCACTTTTGTCGGTTTTGATCATCCTCTTTACCTCTTTGCTTTTTTCTGTATATTTTTCTCTATGTTGTTCCTTCAAACGTTCAGATCTGGTGTTGTTGATTTTCTGCTTGGTTGACTTTCTCTCTACTATCCTTTTCCATGTCTCTTCTCTTTTCTTTCTTTTTTCGTTGGAAGCCCAGTATTTTCTCTTCTGTTTCCTGTAAGACTCGATTGAAGTCCTCTAAGGTCATCTCCTGTTGGTCCCCTAGTCCCTGGAACCTGTTCTTAACTTCCACTACAAAGGCCCGTTTGGTGGCTGGGTCCTTCAGTCTGCCGGAGTCCACTCTCTGCTGACCTGCCTGTTTTCCTCGCGATCGACGTAGCTTCAGAGAAACTGCGGCTATCACAAGAGTGTGGTCACTGGCAACGTCTGCTCCTCTGTAGGCTCTGACATCTTGAAGTGAGCTCCTCTATCTTCGGTTGATGATGACATGGTTTATCTGTTTCTTTGTGATCCCGTCTCGTGATGTCCACGTTGCCTTGTGGATGTCTTTGTGTTGGAAGATTTCTCGTATTTACTGTGTTTATGAGTGAGTGTATATTGTCCAAGCTACCGAGTCTGTTATATGCAACTATAGGTTCATTATTATTGATGATAGTCTATATATTATTTATGAAAGCGCTCTGAACAAATGTTTGGAAAAGTGCTAATAATAATATAATATAGTGAATTTGTACAGCGCCATATCCCAGTCCTATGAACAGGCTAATGACACTTTACACCCCCACCCCCCAAAAAAGACATGGATGGACGCAACATAACATGCAATATTGTTGTCTACAGAACTCCAGATGAGAGTATGAATGACATCTTGCAAGAACGTGCTCCACTGTGCAGAAATTATTTGAAAAACTTATCCAGGCTGCAAATGTTCCTGTTCACACCATAAGTCCAGTCACAGAATGATAGTTGTGTGTGTGTGTGTGTGTGTGTGTGTGTGTGTGTGTGTGTGTGTGTGTGTGTGTGTTTTGCTGCTCATTAGGCTGCCTGCAGAATGTCTATTTGAAAAACCAAAATGAGTTCACAAGCCATCAGAGGAGAAGCACTGCAAATCCACCGATATATTAGTGTCAACACGTTCAACTGTTCGTCAGCTTTCACAGATGATCTTTTCACAGATTAGGATGTGAAAGAAGTACAGATAAAGTAGTGCACATCCACATCGTCATTATAAATCCGGGATAAAAGCAGATTAATATATATATAACTATCAATATATAACTGGAAGTAGTTCTTGTAAATAGAGCACATCATCCTAGATAAGCTGGGGTCTACGTGCCCACGCAGCAAATACAAACTCTGTAGTTGTAGATCAAAGTGTAGATGCATGTCCAGCGTGCACACACACACACACACACGCACGCACGCACGCACGCACGCACACACACACAGAAACACACACAAACTGCTGGCAGAGGCGTCGCCTCAACACAAAGGCCTTGCACAAAAATTCACAAGACATCAGAAGGTTTCAGTCCACGCTGCTGGTGCACGTTGATGAAGAAGCCAAAAATTAGCAAAGCCATTCGTAGATGAGAAATTGTCAAATTTGCAGTGATCAAAGTGGTAAAACATAATTGTGTAAAGATCTGTAGTCAACAAAATTATGCGACGAATGGCGCAAGAAACCGTATGGAACAGGCTGGTTATTGATGAGAACGCAGAAGGCCGTAGTTGGAACCAAAATGGCCGCAGATAAGGAAATCATTGAACAGAAAGACGAAGAAGCATGTGTCAAATAATAGGCACGAAACTCACAACAGGTCATCGAAGACAACAACAAATACAGAGAGCTAGTCCCCCTCCAGCTGGTTAAGCGAAGGGACATTACTCATTATTATTATTACCTGCTGTCACTTTGTGCCATGCAAGGTGGTCTCAAAAGAACAGCAAGAAGAGAAGCCAGAACCAAACACGTCCACATTGTAAACACGTCTTTAGACGAAGCTGTTAAATACAAGAGATAATAAGAAACAATAAGAAATAGAAAATAAAAAGGACATTTACATTCAGCAATTAGCTTACGTAAACTACTTCTGGTTATTTAAAAACAATAAGAAATAGAAAAATAAAGAAAGGCGAGAGGGCAATGACCCCAAAAGCTCCACGAGAAAATCATCATGAATGAGGTTTTGTGCAATCTGTAAGTTTGAAGTTTTGTGAAATCTGTAACTAGTGACATTTTGCAAAACCTGTAGTTAGTGAAGTTTGTTAAACGTCTCATTAGTGGCTGTGAGAAACTATAATAAGTGTAACTGTGAGGATTTTGTACTTAGTGTAGCTGTAATAAACTTAAAAACAGTTATGTAATTTTTGTAGATGTGAGAAACGCATAATGAATGTATTTGTGAGAAACCTGTAGTTGGTGTAGTAGTGAGAAAATAAAGATGGTTTTTATTGTGCAGTTTGAGAAATAGACACTTTGAAAACATAATGACAAAAACACTTTGTTAATAAATTTTGCAAAATACATTTTTAAAAGCTTTTCATGACAGAGACAATTAAAGTGTCTTAAAATTCATATTCTTTAAAAGAAATAAGTGTATACCTTACAGCATAGACATTCTTAACACAGCGACTACTTTCAGTCTGCACATGCAAGTCTCATCCAGCAGTTTGGTTCGTTAAGAAACTGTGAGGAAGGGGAGATGATGACGATACAGATAGTGGTAGACGTGGCAATCAACATGTTATCAGACTTCCTCGACGTCTCCACTCGTCGTTGTCGTTATCTGTGTTGACATCAGTGACAGCAAGCACACTGTACTTGTTACTGCACCACTAAGGAGGGAGAAGGCCGTCCATGAGCACAATAACAAGGAGATGACAAGCACATGTATTGTTTCTTTGTTTATTTTTCCACTGAAGTAACATTTATTTTTTTTACTTCTTGCTTGTGGTTGTCGTTATCACTAAACTTGAGATTTAAGCTGCATATTTCAACACTGATTTTACCTGGAAGTCAAAGTGTCTCCAAAAGATTGATGGCTTATTTAAGTTTAGTTTTTTAAGAGCTCTAAGAATTTATATCACACCTATTTTTCCTTTAGTGCTGTCAAGAACGCACGGGACGTGTGGACGGGTGATATACAACACACACTGACCTCACAGTGTTCTTCACGTCTTCTTTCACACAACAAAGTACAAAGACCTGCACGTGGGTTCCTATATCTCTATAATTCAAAAAAAAAAATCCAAATATTTTCCCACAATCAACAAATTTCAAATAAAAGTTACATCAAGATATATCGCAGCTAAATTAATGATTACATAAACCCTACTAATATCCTAAATGTCCTTTCAACAACGTAAATGTCTTCTTTCAACCGTCCACTCAAACGTCGCTCACCGTCTCTTCTCTATATCAGCTTCATTTTCTTCCAATGTTCATCAACAGTTTCTCAAAACGTACCTGACCACTTCACACTGTCAACGTCTGATCACAACTCACGCACCCACAGATGTACACTTGCCTGTAATACTCCTTGAAACTATATAGAAATACACACCACTACGAATCTCCCAGAGCACAGCAATTACTCCCAATATAGAATCCACTGGCAGACACACAGCAACTGACGAATCTTTTCACACACACAGCAATACTCCAATTATCTGAATAAACCAGTAGAAACACAACAACTGGCCTATATACTCCAAGCAATACTCCTAATGCCAACCTTGTTTACTTTTCTCCAAAAATCACACACACACACACACACACACACACACATACACACACACACACACACACACACACACACACACACACACACACACATTCCACTCAAACCATCTTTTTTTCTCTCTCTGTCCAGAAACTTCTGCGCTCTTGCAGACGACCCCCCACGTCATACCCTCTTTTACGTCACGCTTTTTAATCATAGCAAACGTATCCCCCAAGGGCCACTAACCCTGCTGTACAAAACAAACAAGGGAACTAACTCCATTTCTGACGTGCACAGCTCATTCCATGCTGCATGAAAGTTAATTCTAGCAGAAAAGCATAGTCCTAGATATTTGTAGGTATTCGTTACATTCACTTCTAGATTGTCATTCAACCATTTCGCATTAGAGGAGAGGAAGCCATAACATTAGTTTTATCCAAATTGATGGTCAACTTCAGCTTATGTGCTTCTTGTGTTAGTAAATTTAGTTGATTCTGTAAGCCAAAAACTGTATCCAAAACAAGAGCCACTTCATCTGCAAACAATTGTTAAAAGATTTCCACAGCCTCAGGTAGTAGCTGGATTTCATGTTTATCTCCCTTGCTTATTTCTATTGCTAATTCATTAATGAAAAAAGAGAAGATCCTGGAGTCAGTAAGCAGCCTTGCTTGACTCCTTGATGATCTTTAAACACATCTGTAGTAACAAAATTATCTGAAACACATGCAAAAACTAATCTATCTATTGTTCCCCAGGCCATATACATTCCACCATTCATACTAATCTTTCACAAAACCCTCCAGAACATATTTCTATTAACAGAATCAAAGGTTCGATTAAAGCAACCTACGTCTTATTTCTTATTAATGGGAAAAAGATTGTAATACATTATTTATCTTTGTATAGCAACTGGACACTGGAACAAATGAAGCGAAGCAAATGCTAAATTTCAGGGTCAACAGGTTGAGGTGAAAGGTAATTGCTTCTTTCTGTATTTACTCTGTCCTCAAATCATCTGATCTGTACCCGAACTGATCCGCTCTCTCACTCGGACTTCCCAAGAAGTATTGTCTTATAAAAATTCTAGCTTTCGTTCGTCAGGTGTGTAAACTAATGTACCTCACGTTGTGTTCTGTCAGGGATCGTGGATACAGCCCTGACTGGTTGAGAGTGGGTAGTGTGCATTACTTTTTAAGCGAAAAAGCGAATGTCAGAAATGGAGTTAGCTCCCTTGTTTGTTTTGTGCAGCAGGGTTAGTGGCCCTTGGTGTAGGGTTGAGAAAGCGTGACGTAAAAGGAGGTATGACGTGGGGTGTCGTCTGCGAGAGAAATCAAGTTTGTGAAGCTTGTTTAACTGCATTCGGTTGATTCGCAACATGTAGCTGGGAAACAACAAAATAAACAAAAAACAAAAATTAAGCCATAATGAGCAATACGTTGATTATAAACATGATGCAGGCTTCAGGAAAAAAAAGCTGTTCTAAATTCACTCAGCGTCTCGTATAGTCAGCAAAGCTTTCTGTGACATCTGTGTGTGCGTGCGTGGTTATGTGTGACATAGGGGGAAAGAACATCCCCCCTCCCTCGGCATGGGTCAGTACGTGAGATGGGATTCTTCGCAAAGTACAGAAAGGCAGAGTGGTCGAGAGACAGAGATGAGAGAAAGAAGACAAATGACAAATCTTTATCTTGCAGTCCTCGCACACACAGCTGTACAGTGAGGACATGTAAATGTACACAAAAGCCAGAAAAGAGAAAAGAGTCGGTAGCTGGGATTTGAATCTGCCCGCCATTAGGCGAGTGTTTCCTGCCTAAGAAGTCTCTTCTCTGACCAGTTGAGTCTGTCTGCTGCCATGGAAACGTCCGCGCACGTCCGGCATGCACTGACACACACACACACACACACACACACACACACACACACACACACACACACATATCACTTCCTAAGGAAAAAAACAAAATTGCCACCTCTGAGGTCTTTAGTGTTGATGTGTAAATAGGCAGATTTTTATCGCCTCCTCCGCTGCGCTTTAGTGTAAAAAAGACACCAACACAGCCCCACCTGAAGTCGACAAGTGACCAGTAAGCGTCTGTGTTTCTGGAATTGTTTACGAGAATACTTACTGTCACGGATGTTCACAACTGATTATTAGCATAAAACCTTGTAATTTTCTGCCAAAAGTTTGTAGACACTTGTTTGGCATCCCCGTGCAGCAAGTTATTCAACCGGTCATCTTTGAAGAGTTTTCCAACCTGAGGATTCACAAAACTCCCTCCTTAATCTTGAGTCGAGGGAGTTTTTCATGCAGTTATCAGAAAACATTAAATATGGTAGTTCGTTGGTCGAGCCTTCTTGTGTGCAAAAGCTAAAAGAGTGTGGCGAGCGTGGTCACTTGTAGATGTACACTCACGCTCGCAAACATTCATAAGTGAACTCTTCACCCAAAACGTTACATGGAGGTGTGTGCTGTGAATGAACTGTCTTTTATGGAACACGTGATAGGACTGTTTGAAGTTTTGGTTTTTATTTTTTGTTTGTATTTTTTGCATCGGCTTATATAAAGGTCGGGTGCGTCCACTTACCAAGATGAAGTGTTGTCTTAGTTTTAGACACGTTGTCATCAATGTAACCGCAAACGGCTGACGAGGAGACTTGCCAAAACCTTCAAAAATCATCCCAAAGGCCAAGAAGGCGACAGTCAGTGATTCCAGTCTTCGGAAATGGCGGCTCTTTTCTTCTGATTCTCCGCTCCACAGGTGTCTCTTCCATTGGACATGCTGGTCTTCATGGACACAGTCTCCGCGCTGTCATGTGCGCACAAAGGGACGCCGTAGCTTCCAGAAACATTGCTCCAGGATGAGTTCAACTCCATCTGTGCGCGCAGGTTTGCCGTGAGGTTGTCTCTGGACAGGAAGAAGGGGATGGTACACAGGAGACCCGAGAGGCCAAAGAGCAGCGTGCAGATGAGTCATCAATGAGTCATCGTCATCAGAAGTGGTCATCGTGCAGTTAGACAGTGTGGCGTGTGTCTATCAGCCATATACAGGAATAGCCAAAGGTCTCACAGATACAACCACACTGCATGTAGCTCCGCACTCGACAACAGGACTGTAGGTGGCTGTTAAGCGGATTGATGTAGAAAACTGAGATCACGTGTTCTCTTATGTATAGACAGAAGTATTAACCAAGCAGTTACAATATGAGACTTCTCCCACATTACTGTAGCTTCGTCCATCGCCATGAACTGTGGACAGTCATGCTTGTCATGGACTATGGTTCTTGCCGTGACCTGCTGGTCATACACAGGGGTGTGAAGACTACCCATGCTTTGATATCAGCTAGCGGACAGGTGTGTCTCACTGGCTTCCACAACTCCACAGTCTATGACTATCCTAGCATACTGCTGATTGCCTCCAGTAGTTCAGTCCGGAAATTCTTGAACAGAATCTGGATATTTCTCAATGTTTGTAAAACTAATCTGATGATCTTACTACAAGAATTCTGCTATTTTTCAGTGATTTTAAAACTGACCCCATACACTGTAAACAGATCCCTTTTTTTTAAAGCGCATTGAGTCGTCTCTGGAGTTGAAAACTGCGCTATATAAATCTACTTTAATAATAATAATAATAATAATAATAATAATAATAATAATAATAATAATAATAATAATAATAATAATAATAATAATAATAAGATGGCGAGGGCGCGTGGAATGTGTACACGTCGCGCCAGGTGTGAGAGGGGCAGAGTGGTCAGCAGGTAACCCAGGGCGTTGCAACTCATGAGCATGCCTCTGATGGAGCTGCTGAGGCCGAACTGCCGCTCGAGTGTGGTGATCTGAGTTTGTATGTAAATATTCAGGGTGGAGGTGAACACAGCCACAAGGCTGTACACCTGATCCTGGCGCAACGCTTCGAAACATGGACTCTCGGCCTTATTATATCGTTAGTTCTTGTATGCTCGGACAATATTTACAAACACCGAGAGATGAAAGCTACACACAGTTTACAGTTTCTGAGCTCCCACCTCCTCCCACTGTAAGATATTGACAAACTGATTGACAGATGGCCTCAGTACATGTAAAGGTTGGATGCCTGCTGTGTGCGTGTGCTTACAATGCAAGGGAGACAATGCGTGTCTGTTCAAGCCTGTACCTCTCCATTCTACAATATATGACCGATTTAATAGGGATTAAAGCACAACAGATGTTTAATTTTATCAAAATTTAATTACCACAACCCCTAAAAATCCACTTGGATTAGCTCTTAGGAGCCTCTCCAGCCCACACTATATGACAGATGGGATTATAGCACAGCAGATGCTGAATTCTTACAAAATCTGATAACTGCAACAAAAAATACACTTGGGTCAGCTGTCAAGAGCCCAGGCTCTTCTCACAGTACATTACAGATTATGGTGATCTCGTTATGTTTGTTCTGCCAAAAGACAATATACTAATAACATATAAACAAAGCAATGGCCAGTCTTCGAGCGTTGTTAGCACAGCTATCGTGCAAGGTTTGGCAATTCTGATATGTGCGACTAAGAGGAATATTTACCGTGTGACGAGGGTTAGAGGGACATTTCCTGCCTATCTTGTTTAGGTTATAGAGACATTTGTTGTCTGTTTGGTCTTAAAAGGGCCGTCATTCTCTGTGTAGTCTTACAGGGACTTTATCGCTGTGTGGTGTGGTCTTGGTTACAGGGCCATTTACTGTCTGTGTTTTCTTAGAGGGACATTTAATGTCTGTGTGGTCTTAGAAAGACATTTACTGTGTGGTCTGAGAGGGACATTTACTCTATGTGTGGTCTGAGAGGGACATTTACTGTCTGTGTGGTCTTAGAGGGACATTTACTGTCAGTGTGGTCTTAGAGGGACATTTACTGTCTGCGTGGTCTTAGAGGGACATTTACTGTCTGTGTGGTCTTAGAGGGACATTTACTGTCTGTGTGGTCTTAGAGGGACATTTACTCTATGTGTGGTCTTAGAGGGACATTTACTCTCTGTGTGGTCTTAGAGGGACATTTACTGTCTGTGTGGTCTTAGAGGGACATTTACTCTATGTGTGGTCTTAGAGGGACATTTACTCTCTGTGTGGTCTTAGAGGGACATTTACTGTCTGTGTGGTCTTAGAGGGACATTTACTCTCTGTGTGGTCTTAGAGGGACATTTACTGTCTGTGTGGTCTTAGAAAGACATTTACTGTCTGTGTGGTCTTAGAGGGACATTTACTGTCTGTGTGGTCTTAGAGGGACATTTACTCTCTGTGTGGTCTTAGAGGGACATTTACTGTCTGTGTGGTTTTAGAAAGACATTTACTGTCTGTGTGGTCTTAGAAAGACATTTACTGTCTGTGTGGTCTTAGAGGGACATTTACTGTCTGCGTGGTCTTAGAGGGACATTTACTGTCTGTGTGGTCTTAGAGGGACATTTACTCTATGTGTGGTCTTAGAGGGACATTTACTCTCTGTGTGGTCTTAGAGGGACATTTACTGTCTGTGTGGCCTTAGAAAGACATTTACTGTCTGTGTGGTCTTAGAGGGACATTTACTGTCTGTGTGGTCTTAGAGGGACATTTACTGTCTGTGTGGTCTTAGAGGGACATTTACTGTCTGTGTGGTCTTAGAGGGACATTTACTGTCTGTGTGGTCTCAGAAAGACATTTACTGTCTGTGTGGTCTTAGAAAGACATTTACTGTCTGTGTGGTCTTAGAGGGACATTTACTCTATGTGTGGTCTTAGAGGGACATTTACTCTCTGTGTGGTCTTAGAGGGACATTTACTGTCTGTGTGGTCTTAGAAAGACATTCACTGTCTGTGTGGTCTTAGAGGGACATTTACTGTCTGTGTGGTCTTAGAGGGACATTTACTGTCTGTGTGGTCTTAGAAAGACATTTACTGTCTGTGTGGTCTTAGAAAGACATTTACTGTCTGTGTGGTCTTAGAGGGACATTTACTGTCTGTGTGGCCTTAGAAAGACATTTACTCTCTGTGTGGTCTTAGAGGGACATTTACTGTCTTTCTGAACTTAGAAAGACATTTACTGTCTGTGTGGCCTTAGAAAGACATTTACTCTCTGTGTGGTCTTAGAGGGACATTTACTGTCTTTCTGAACTTAGAAAGACATTTACTGTCTTTGTGGTCTGAGAAGGACCTTCACTTCTGCACATGTAGTGCTCTGGTCCAGGGTAACATAATGCCTACTGTCTGGAGTTTTGCATTGGGGTCATAGTCTAACTTTTGTAAACGGGATTTTGCAGATGAATGTAGCCACGTAGGACAAGTGTATATTCCTGGGATACATTTTTGATTTTGTATACGTCATCTGTTTTTCTTTTTCGATTACGGTTCTAGCATTACTTCGTCCAGAAACCAGAATAATTTCTTTTTCTTCATAGTACGAATTTTGGGCCAAACACTTGTTTACTAAGATGTTCACTGTGATGTTGACAGTGTAGCTTGTCAGGAAACTAACACACTCGTGCACATCATGTGGTTTAGTAAGCATATATTTGTCGTATCTTCATACATAGCGATGGCAATCAAAGTGTGCCTTTATATTGTGCAAACAGACCAGATTTATTTACAAAATATTATACAGAAGCTACTGCTGGTTAATTCATTAGCTTTTTTCAGTTAGTAAACTTGTTTTCTCTCATAAAAGAATGTTTAAGGTAGAGAACAAAAGCTCTTGGTCCTGGACGTTGCTGTGGAACACTGTTTGGAGCGCATCAACGGTGAAGGGTTGGTTGTATGGCCGTCATTTTTGTGGGAGTGAATACAAGATTTCTCTCACTCTGTCTAGCTTCTTGTCATTGATGTAAACATTTAAATATGTTGCTTCTTTATTGGTCGTAGTCCACGTGGCGGATGGTTTCTCGTGCTTCTGTGGGGACATTTCTGTTCTATCATAGTGATGTTGGGTTTGTGTTCCTTATCACTGGAGTAAGCTGCATCTTGTAAACATTTGTCCCTCTTAAAAGTCAGGGCTGCTTCAACACCAGGCTGTGTGGACTTGCACTTTCAGTGGCGATCGTGTGAAATGTTCGTGATGTTTGCAAGGTAAAGGTATGCATGTCGACATTAGGAGTCAAATCACTCCTCATCCACGCCAATAAATAAGAGATTGTGTAGCTTTTGCAATGCTTAAGTCCATCTGGAGATCATCTGGTCTCAACATCCACAAAACGATCAGGATTCTCAAGAGCAATGTCCTTAATGTTCTTCTATATGGGTCAGTGCCGGAAGACCACAATTCCACCAAGAAAAAGCTACAATTCATCAATATCGACCACAAACGTGCGGGAAACTGCACACAACTAGGAAAGTCATTGTCGTTAACAACCCAGCCTCTTATGAGCCTTCTGAAAACAAAAGCTTACAATGATAGAGGTTTATCCTACCATCACTAGGCGTCAGGAACTCGAAATGTTAGACAGCCGACATGGACGAAACATTATTGCACCAGGATCACTAAAAGTTACCTCACCCTAATGACCGTTTGATTCTCTTTCCCTGTCCTGTCTCGCAGTTCTTTATTCGAGATGCTTTTGGACCAGAAGATCTGTTGCATGCGCCGCAAACACTTGGCTTAGAACAGTTCTATATATTTATACCAGACTTGTAAGTATATTGGTATATTAAATATATTTCGCCAAAAAGTATTTCATGTTTATATCATGGAATATTACTCATTTTTACGGAGATGGGGGTGGCACGTGACATGATCTGAACGTGGGGCGAGAAATGGTACATACATCAGAGTGTAATGAGTTGTAGTAGGTCTTGTATTCTTTCTGTGTACAAGTGGAGGCCGTGTATATGTAATGAGCTGTAGTCAGCCATATTGTGACTGTATGAATGGAGTCATGTGTCTCTCAATGAAAACAGACATCAGAGAGGAGGAATCAAACATGACTGTGTGAAGCTGCAAACGGTCGATCGGAATTCTGCGATAAACGAAAACATCGTGGTTCTGCCATCTGGTGGACGCGTTGTGTTACCGACGTCATCGTGCAGCTTTATAAACAGTTGACTTTCTCCGGACTTCCTCCATTCTCACCTCTGTCTAACATCAACTGCCTGTGCCTGTGCTCCCCCCTCTGTCACTTCAGCTGGAGGTCAAACGTCTCTATTGCTCACCTTAACTACAACTGAAGATCAACAGCCTCCACTTTCCTTCACCTTCATCTCCGGAGGATCGTCAGAGTGTTACGTGTCTGTAATTCGTCGTACGTGTGATGGGGTAAGTGTGCGTAGGACCTATTACAATTTACTGAAATGAAACTGCGCGCGACGAGCTAAGATTCTTTGTCTCCTACCTCCTTTTGAGGTCTAACCACTTGCCTCACATTTTACAATCAAACTTAAGCACGCCCCACTACGTGAAGCACACCTACATTCTACAGTCAGAAGTGTGTCTGTGTTGTGTAACATCTAATAAAAGGTGTCCACGTCAGTTGTCGCCCATGTCTGCTCACAGCTGTGGGCTGGTCCTCCACGTGGATGGCACTCCTGTTAAACTCATGTTTCTCCTCAATCCATTATTAGCATACGATATACTGAGTTCACTACATTGGCTGTGTTTTGTACTACACGGGATAACCTACCCAATGTCAATCTATCAATCACGTTACAGCATAAACTTCCTCACTTACAGATTTACAAGCCATGCACGGCTAGATCAAAACTCCAACAACAAAATTTCAATTTCAGAAATAATTCATAAATTCTGAAAAATAAATAATCAAGAAACAAAATGATAATCGTAATTAACTGTACATAAGAACACATACGAGTAGATCCCCAGTAAGTCTGAGTTCAAAGTTCACTCACAGCAAGTCTGCTTGTGCAGACTCCGCCATCAGATCCGACTTCCACCAAACAAACTTGATGAACACAAGTCATTTCACAGCTGCTGCCCCATTTGAAATTCGGCTAGATCCACGCACCAGTTTGTGCGTATGTGCATGTACGTGTACAACGTTGGAATTATACTAAAAAAATCATATTAGAACACAGGAAGATGAAAAAGATATAAAAATATGGAGAGACAGAAATGTACACACCTTAAAAATCGTACAAGCATTTTAATACATTATATTATTATTCTGTAATTAGTATTAGAACCCCAAACCTTCCTAAATAAGTGAGTCAGAAATGAAAAACCGAGGGAGACTCACCTTAACAGGTTTGACATAAATAATGTAGACTATTTATTAGTCGAGACAGCACCTAACACAAAACACTGGCGGAATACAGATTCCTTCCCCGTTTTACTCAAGGACACCCAGAAAAAATTACTTCTTTCTCTCAATCTTAATCTTCGCCATTTATCCCTCAATGCGCTGCTACGTTAAAGAAACAGTGACGTATGAGAGACTCACATCCATGATCACCCTCAAAAACGCTCGTCATACGCTTAGGCTTCCCGCTCTTCTAAAGTGTGTGTGTGTGTGTGTGTGTGTGTGTGTGTGTGTGTGTGTGTGTGTGTGTGTGTGTGTGTGTGTGTTTCTGTATGTGCAGCAGGTTTGAGATAAACTCAAATCAGATAACAAATTAGAAAACATCTGTTGGCCCCTAACGTTTTGTAAGTGTTGCATGACCCAAAGGGTGCAGCGTGAAGCAGTCTTAGTGAAGATGGAGACTTTCGTCGTTAACTGAAGAAGAACAACGATTGAACAACAATGGAACATTCTTAGTTATCTATTAAGATTTCCTCAAATATATTTTAACCACGTGACCATCAATGAACCCCTTCGTGAACTTTGCTACACCGCCACTTGCTGACAAAATCAAACTGCAGGTGTGGCACTGGCTTGCCATTAGCCGAGGTTAAAAGGTCAGTGCCGTTGACAAACTGTCACAACAGCGTCTCTGTAATTTGAAAAAAAAACTATTTAATCAGTGTGCAGCAAGAGAAATCGTCGGTATGATAGGTAAGAGCCTTGTAAGGGCTTGTAATCGTATTACAGTCCAAAATAATGGACTTACACCAAGAGAAATACAAGAGAGGGGAGACAATCTGAGTTGTCAGTTCAATTGCCCTGAGGTATGATCATTATTCACAAATAGCTGGCAAGTTATGAAAATTATGTCTAGCGTTTGGATATACAAAATTGTGAAAGAGAAAACGAATATTGAAAAAGAGTTTTTATTGGTGACTTTAAATGTATGTGCAGCTCTGGCCAAGTATAACCGACAATTTAAAGTTCTCATTTTTTTCGTTTACCTTGAATATACTGTTGTCTGTTGTGCCGGGCGGGAAGCCCTGACAAAGTCCTTGTTTGTGTTTTGGTTGTGGAAAACAACGCATGTTAGACAATTAAACCTGATAATCAAACCTTTGCCTCTCTTTCCCTGTGTTCTTGTGGAAACTTCATGCGAACAGTTGACATCATTAACACGTGCTTGTGTACTATTTTGTTTCAGTTCAAAAGTGTTAGGATACAGGATTGAGTTTGAGTGGATCATGACTGCTGTGCTTGATGTACCTGGTGATTGTCAGCAGTTCATTGACGACAGGCAAGAAAGACCAAAACAACAAACCACGGACAACAATAAATCATTAACCAACAAACAAGAGATGAACAAATACTCTGTTAACAAACAACCCAACAACAACTCCCACATAAAGAAATCCCTCAACTTCAAACCACACATCATAAATTACAAATCACAGAGACATTTTTTCCAAAACTCTGAAAAAGGCAGTGTACGATTTTTTCTGGAGGTTTACTTTAAGAGATCACCAAACACAGCAACAGCAATGCAAGTGGAGGCATCAATAATAATAGCAATAGTATTATACAATACAAGATAAAAGATACAATACAACTTTCGGGTAGTAAGATCATCAGGTTAGTTGTACAATCACCACAAAAGCCAGATTCTGTTCAAGAACTTCTGGATTGAACCACTGGAGGCATGTTGGGGGTAATCATAGAGTGTTCACAGACGCTGATACCCTTCGATAGTGAAGAGAGTTGTGGAGGCCAGTGAGATAATAATAATAAATAAAGATTTGTATAGCGCATATTCACTCATAGAGAGCATGCTCTTAGCGCTTAAAACAAGGAAGAGACATGGATACTCATAATGATAGTCAAAATAATAAAATTATTGCTTTCTTCCATCATTTGTTACAGAGAGTGTATGTGCGCGTGCGTGCGTGGTTGTATGTGCGTGTGTGCGCGCACGTGTGTGTGTGTGTGTGTGTGTGTAGTGTGTTTCCTCACTACCTTACACACCTATCCACCCAACCCTAACCCACCACCCAACAACACACTAATGGTGTTCGTTCTACTTAGTTATTAAGAGTTGTCCATTAGATATTTTTTTCCGAGTCAGAAGGCGTGTCGTCCTGAGTACAGACTTTCTCGCTGGTCCTGTTCTCTCTTAAAATCACGTGTTTATCAGGTCGCATTGTCTCCCCTACAGCCTCGTCCTCGCAATGAGCGTAGAAAGGTCGCGTTATGCGTGACGCCACGATAAAGGCGATGACGAAGAAGACGAGGCTGACGACCAGAGTGATGAAGAAGGTGGCGTAGAGACGATGCCTGAAAGCGCGCAGGTCGTACATGGAGCACGAGCCGCCACCCGCGCACCCGGAACTCCACAGCAGACACGTGGTATCCACCACCCGGCCAAACAGGACAGGACCAGGGAAAAAACCTAAACAAAGTAACCAAGGTAAACTGTCACGTGACATGCAGATAAGCTCGGGTCAGACAACCAGCCTAAATGTAAACATTTGTTGTTGTTGTTGTTGTTGTTGTTGAAAATGGGCCACAGTGACGATCGTGAACATTGAAAGCATGTGTGATTTCTTACATAAGATCAGTCTACAGGACTCACCCAGCACAGTGTATGAAAATGCGTTGAATCCAATGGAAAGTGGTTTCTCGGACTCTGTGACACTTCTGGAAGAAAACAAGACACGCCATAAACAACTAGTTTCTTTGAGTGATTAGCAAGTGAAATATAAAGTTCATAGCTATAGAATATAGAATTCATATTTCTTTATTACAATCGATTGCTTTAACCAACACGTACAACTGAAACTATTTATTATTATTAAATTATAATCACCATCAGGAACATTCCGTAAAATGCTCGTACCATTGACCCGAGAGATGTGTTCTAGCTACTAAAATAATGATAATAATAATTTAAGTCATTTTCTACAGATCGTCATCCCCCCTCTTCGTTTATACAATGTATATGTTTGTATTATCTCTTTTTATACAATGTATATATGTATGTATTATCTTTATATATCATCTATGTATTACTGCTAGTACGAGCATTATTTGGAATTTCCCTTGGAGATAAATAAAGTGGTATTGTATTGTAGTGTACTGTATTGTAACACTGACTGGAAGGACACACGCTGACTAAAGGCGACATACGCCTACACTCCCACAGAACTCTGCACCCTGCTCTCACTCACCTCCCTACTAACATACTCACTCTCACCACTTATATAGACAATACAAAGCATCGAGAGGCATCCAGCATCTACCTGTCACGCATGCGCTCTCTCGCTCCGAACGTTCCAGGTATCATGGCTTGCGTCAGTCACACCGACTCACGCACTCGCTAGAATGATCTCCACGCTCGGTTACAGTCGCGCGGCCGACTGGCAGGTCAACCGGGGTCAAATACCCCAGCAAAAAGCTGGCGGCGATAATAATGGTATCAAAACAATTAGTCACTGAGTTCTCAAACAGACGGTCGTCAGCATCAAAGTAGTTATTTTAGTAAAACATCCATTTGTAGGCTTCACTTCTTCTTTGATTGTCTTTCAACTTGCAGCTGGGATTTGTAGTTGTAGTAGAAGTCGTGGAGGTCGTGGTACTAATAACATCAAGTTCCTCATTTTCGGCGCACATATGACAGTAACAGAGGTTGCATCAAGATAGTGGCAGTGGAGAAAATGAATGAAGGAGGAGGCAGGAGGCAGAGAATCAAGTCCGCGCTTGTTTACTCAGAATCTAAAATTGCCGGGAAAATCTTGCGAAGCAAATGGACCGCACGTAGAGCAGAAAGTGTTGAACACCTGCAGGGTGGTGGTGATTTAAATCAGAAAATGAAAACCAAGTGATCGAGATGATGTAGATGGGGGTGTCTGAGACCGTTAGGCGACGAAGAAGAAAGAAATTGGACCCAGGCTCAAGAAACAGTCCAGAACAGTGACAGTGACAAAGAAAAAGCACAGATTAACAGCAGTCAGCCGACATCAAACACAACGGGAACCCAATGGCAACAAAACAAACAACAGACAGTAAAAAAACCCAGAGAGAGCTAATCCCCTGTCAGGCGAATGCACATCACCTTACACACATAAAATTTAAAACAGGAAGAAGAAAACCTTGTAGTCGTTGTTTACCTGACCAGAACGAGAAAACTCGGCATGGAAGTCATCGCTAGGAGAAAACCCAGCAAGAAGCTGAGGGCGATGTAAGGATACAGTGTCTTACAGTTCTGGGCGCACAGTCCAGGTACAGCCTCCGCCACAGGCTGCCAGGTGTTGCTGGCCTTTAGTATACAAGAACAGTTCCCGAAGGTCTGAAATATAGAGTAAACAAGTAAATAATCCGAGGACAATAAAGTCGTCAACAAGCTTTGGTGGATACATTTCCTTTGTCGACATAAGCTTTGTGCTTACAGCAAAAACAAAAGAAAATAGAAAAGAATATACATCCGTTCTGTTTACGTTGTCTTGAGTGATATGTGTGTGTACAACGACAACAACAACAACAACAACAAGCTCCCAAAAGATTCAGCCACAGTTAAAACAAGTAACACAATATGAATAAAATATAATTTAAAGATAAATGCAAATAAAAGCAAAAAGCAAACAAACGTTGAGCGAAACTGCAGGCTGTTGTCGATGACTGTCACGTGACACTTACCACGCCTCTGTTCTCGGAGCATCCCGCGTGACACGGCGAGAAGTAGGTGACGCCGTCAGCACCGCACGTAGGAAAGTAACGTGAGTCATCGCACTGACAGCTGGACTGACAGCGCTGTGACGTGTTGGTGACACTGACACGAGACAAGACCTTGACATGTTGACTAACGAAAGTGGAACCGTCTTTACGTTTTTATATGTAAGAACTGTCAATTATGGAGCAATAACAGTAACAATATTCCCAAACAAGAAGACCATGTCCTACAGCTAAGGGCAGTGAATCTTTGAATGTTTACCTTCAGCCCCGGACTTCAGACGAGTAATTAATGGCCTTGTTTACACAAGTGTTAACTGTTTAACTGCTATTCAACTAAGCATCAAATATTTTGCAATGCATTTCATTTAGAATTTTCTAGAACAAATATCCTGGTGTAAAAATTAAAATAAAATACAAAGAGAAACTTATACGAAAAGGTACGGGCTTCTGTCCTTCAAAACTTTGCTGCAAAGTGTGTCTTGAGTTTGAAGCAGGGAAAACCCCGGAAATACCAGGAGCAGGTGCCTGTAAGTATTAACCTTGGTGTTGATGTCCCCTTGCCAATGTTTGGCTGGCCACAACCAAGGACAAATCCAGTTAAAGATATGCAGCAACCTAATGAACTCAAGAGCATCAACATTTTCAGGCATTTCATTGGTGGAAATTTGAAGCGGTACGTCAGGTAGCCTCCAATCATCATCCCGAGTGATGTCGCTACAGCGTTGACAAAACCTAGAGAGTGAAAACAACAAGAAGGCAGTTAGTCGTCTGCACTCACATTGCTCAATGTTATGATGATGAGGAGGAGGAGGAGGAGGAGGAGGATGTGGAGGAGGAGGAGGAGGAAGAGGAGGAGGATGAAGTAACAGACTGAGGAAGCGGTCACATGTTACCGACAATAACATTGGCCTGCCAGGCGGGCACTGAGAACTGTGTCTCGATGTACTTGGGTAGAAAGGATGCTAAACCGATGAATCCCAGAATGAGACAACAGTTGCCGAGCATCACCAGCACATACACGGGTGTCAGCACCAGGCGCACCACACTTCTCAGGAATCCTGCAACACCACACGTGACACTTCAAGCCTGCAGATCCATTGTGCAACTGCCGGTAAACATCATGTAGAAAACTAAGTAAAATATATTGTAGTCTAATTGGGTATATGTTCTAGACAAGTGGAACAACCGTGCGACGAAGCAAAGCAGCTGGGTACCCAATCTGTCAGTACAGGCCCATGTGCACAGAAGTAGCACCACTTTGTTATACACAACACACAAGGTGGTGTCCATCGCCACGAGCTACATCTACGTCAAACATAACTTGCTACCCAGTACCCGGCTCACATTATACATTAAGGTCAAACATGACCTGCTACCCAGTACCCGACTCACATTATACATTAAGGTCAAACATGACTTGCTACCCAGTACCCGATTCATCTTTATCTGCAGCATTTGTTGGTGCATAGCACTAGATGATGGTGATCTTCCTTCCTTGTGAATTGAATCTTGCTGACATGAGCCGTGGTGAGACTGGTTCCCAGGCCATCAGCGCCTTTGTTGCCTCTGTGGACATCAGCAGTGCTACTCCCTGGGTATTGTCATGGTCCAGGTCTTTGTGGCCAGAGTAGACGATGGTTTCTCCTGGTGATAGTCTGGTCTGCCCACTTCCATTCCATCTGATTTCACATAACCCAAGAGCCGTGATGTTGTATTTTCTCATTTCACTTGCCACTTGAGCTGATTTGCCACTTTCATAGAGGGTTCTGATGTTCCAGGTCCCCACCCTGGTTCTTGCCTTGGTCGTCAGAAGATGGGTCGGCGAGCTGGCTTCCCTAGGGCTTTCACCAGCCTGCGTCATAAAATCTTCTAGAGGGGAATCTTCCTGACCACGCCCCTGTTGTGATACTGTTGCGGTTTCTGTAACAGCTTGTGTTTTACATGAATGGGTTGTTAGCACAAAGCACAATCCCCAACCTGAAGGGCCAGGGTGCAACATTTTAGTCTGACGTCTACCCTGACAGACCTGTTCGGCTTGGTTGGACCTGCCAGGAGCACAAGGCTCCTGCCGACATAGCTCTGTGGATCGACGATGCACACAAGCCACTACAGCACTAGAAGGTGGTGGACCTATACATCATAGTCATCTAAACCATCTTCCTACCTTTCCGTTCTAACACATCTCGATTTTAAATAACTAAATTAAATAACTGTGAACATCACACTGATAGTAACCTCTGTTCTCTTCCTACATGGCTCTTGACAAATCGTGGGCGGTGTGTGTTACAGTTGTCATCATCATATGTCTACTTTGTCTGAGTTCTATGTCAATTCAATTCAATTCAATTCAATTCAACTTTATTATCTCAACATGGAGAAATTACGAGACGTAGTGTAACAGCTGGCTTATACTAAAAAAGTTGACCACAACAATAAACAATTCACACACATCCTAAAATATACGCATCACCAAAAACAATCTTCACACAAAAAAGTACAACTCACAGGCCCCTGCATCACTTATTAAGAAAGGCAACAGACTTATTAATAAAACTATTCTTAGAGCGGGCAGTGGACACTCTTGGGACATAATAACGTCGCTTTGAGGGAAGAAGGTTATAGTACTGTGCTAACACATGTGTACTATCTTAGTACTGTGCTAACACATGTGTTCTATCTTAGTACTGTGCTAACACATGTGTACTATCTTAGTACTGTGCTAACACATGTGTACTATCTTAGTACTGTGCTAACACATGTGTACTATCTTAGTACTGTGCTAACACATGTGTTCTATCTTAGTAATGTGCTAACACATGTGTACTATCTTAGTACTGTGCTAATACATGTGTTCTATCTTAGTAATGTGCTAACACATGTGTACTATCTTAGTACTGTGCTAACACATTGTTCTATCTTTCACAATCACTCTTGCCTTCGATGCCACTCGTCTTTCATACAACTTACTCACACACTCCTGTTTCTCCCCAATCACTCTCCCACTCGCCCTCACCACTCCCTCTAACACATTCCTATTTCTAACCCTCAGTCCTCCATACCAACATAAAAATCCAAATGTCAACACAGACTCAATAAAACATCTATAAAAAGAACATAAAACCTTTTTGTTGACATTCAGGGAACGGAGTTTTTGTAGACAGTACAATCTTGATTGACATTTCTTGTAAATGACCTCTGTGTTAGTGTTAAAAGTGAGTTTATCATCAATCACAGTTCCCAGATACTTGTACTGTTCAACACGTTCAACCCTGACACCATCAATGAATAAGTCAGGGAGAACAGTGCTCTTGCGTCTGAAATCAATCACCAGCTCTTTTGTTTTCTTTACATTTAGATCAAGATAGTTTTCTTTGCACCATTTATTAAATGTAACTACTGCATCAACATAAGCAGAATGCGAGTTTGAGAGATCTTGGAGAGCAGTATCATCAGAGTATTTTATCAAAAAAGACGAATCAGTGCCCCGACAGTCATTAGTGTAGAGGGTGAAGATTACAGGTGAGAGACATGTACCCTGAGGGCTTCCGACAGATGTGTTTCTGGAATAAGAGAGTGCATTCTGGAAACACACTGTCTGGGAAGGATTTACCAAAAAACTAACAATCCAGAGAATGAGTTTGGGGCATACATCAAGTTTAAGAAGTTTCAGTGCCAACAGGTGGGGCTGTATAGTATTAAATGCAGAAGAAAAGTCAATGAAAAGAATACGTACAAAGGAACCAGACTTATCTAAGTGAGAATATGCATTGTGTAAAAGAGTGAGTGTAGCATCGTCGGTGGATCTGTGCTGCTTGTATGCAAATTGAAAGAGATCGAGGTGTTGCTGTGTCTGTGAGAGAAGTGTGCGAAGGATGATGCGTTCAAAACATTTCATAACAATGGAAGTCAATGCCACGGGCCTGTAATCATTTAGTTCATTCGGGTTACTAGTTTTAGGAACAGGACAAATGATAGATTTTTTCCAAACATTTGGTACAGTGCTCACGTTTACAGACCAGGAAAACAACTGAGTAAAAACAAAAGACAGCTGAGACGCACAGTTTTTCAGCACTCTTCCACAAATGTTATCAGGGCCACATGCTTTCCTCACATTCACACGTCTGAAAAGGGTTAGAACATCATTTTCCTTAATCACACAGTCAACTGATTCCCTCCCATGATGCTCCCTCTCTACTCTCTCCCCCAAATCAAAAATCACTTTAGACAGCTCCTCCCCAACATCATCCCTCTCAAAGCGACAATAAAATTCATTCAGCCTGTTTGCATAATCTACTCTTTCCTCCAAGGACATGGAGAAGGCACTAGTCTGCGGTTTGTTTTGACCCGTCAATTTTTTCAGGCCTTTCCACGCATCCCTCATGTTCCCCCCCTCGAACTGCTTCTCTACTTTTCCTTTGTATTCTAACTTGGCTTTTCTAATTTGTTCCCTCAACTTTTTCTGTGCCCGCTTTCTGTCTGTTCTGTCGCCTGTCTGAAATGCAACTTTCTTAGCATTTATAGTGTTTTTCAGTAGCCTAGTAATCCAGGGTTTATTGTTTGGGTAAATGTTCACTTCTTTCCTTGGAATAATCATATCTTTACAAAAACCAATATAGTCAGAAATAACATCGGTGGCAGTATGGACATCATCAACAGAATCGAGAAAAACACTCCAGTCGGTGCATTCAAAGCAACCTTGCAACTGCTCAACAGAATCATCAGACCAGATGGTAACAGTCCGTGTAACAATGGGGTTAGTTTGAACTATCGGTTTGTAGGCAGGAATAAGATGTACAGCGTTGTGATCGGACTGACCGATTTTAGGGAGCTGGGTGGATTTGAATGCATTGGGTATGTTGCCATAGCAACGATCGGGTTTACAATCAAGACGGGTATTACAAGTTACATATTGTTTGAAAGCAGGCAGGACAGAAGGTAAATCACAGTTATTAAAATCACCAAGTACAAGGTTAGGAGCATCGGGACTAAGCGTCTGCAGTGATCGGACAACTTCTGCAATCTCCGTGGCGGCACGTGACAAGTTCGCTTTCGGGTGCGCATACACGGTAGTGATAAACACCTGGCCAAACTCACGTGGCAGATACTTGGGCCTAAGTGACAAGGAGATCAGTTCCACATCAGGCGAGCAATGTCTCTTTCGTACAGTCACATTAGCCCTGCTACAGTAACGCTCACTGACGTACACACACACACACGGCCGCCATGGTGTTTTCCATTGGCTACAGGGTCTCTGTCACTGCGGTACGGTATAGCAACACCATCAATTAAAAACACTATCATCACTAATCTTATCATCAAACCAGGTCTCAGAAATACACAGCAGACAAGCCTCCCTAAACTCTCGCATAAATGAAACATTAGCAGCAAACTCATCAAAGTTGTAGTTAGGCGGCTTAGGCCTGATGGAGCGCGTGTGGGCAAGGACGATGCTGGGGAGGGGGAGGGTGGTGATGTTACGCCGCAAACCTCCGTCGTAGGCCTCCTCTCTGACCACGCTTGTGTCTGATGTGTGAAGATGCTTGAAGATTGGTAGAAGAATCGGGGATCATTTCCGCCGGATAGGTGTCAAATCGAGGGGGCGTAAGGTCAGCAGAGGAAGAGCGAAGAAAGTATGAACTCACGTGTGAAGTGTGTCGGTTGTGTGTCTTGATACCGGCCGCCATGTTGACCCGGTTTGCCGGCAACCACACCAACTTTAAATGCACAAAAAACACTCGCCAACGCCACCAAAACGTCCAACAGCAGCACAGCACGCATCCTGAATCTTTCATGAAACTTTCGAAACGAGAAAAAGTTCCTCCAACGAGAGTAAAACAGATAAACAAGCATAAAACTATGCCAGCTGAACACACACGTCCGAGTCGCCCCGTGTGAAGCGCCTTTTCCTATGTGTGATTTGTGTTCGTCTGTGCGTAGAGTACTACACTGTGTGGGTGGTTCATGTCCCATTCTCAGTATACGGTGTGCACACTATATCTGTGTCAGATCTGTTCTTGTCTTCATACACAGTAATTGTTATTCTTGTTTCACCATCATTACAATAAATGTCAGCACTATAGTGTTTGTCTTTGCACATAGTATCTACATTATGTCTACAATATATATATATAGATATATTCATGGATACATTATTTACACTATGCCATTAAAAGTATCTACAGTATATACACAGTATCTAAATTATATCAGTGCACTGTGTCTACATCATGCGGGAAATCTTGTCTATGTGCACAGTGTCTACACCATGTCTATGTAGTTTGTCTTCCTTACTTTATACACAATGCCTTCTCAGTGTCTGTGTGGTGTTAGTGTTTGTGTCATTGTACACATTATTTTTGCTATGCCTGTATAGAGCAACTTACGATGACAGTACAATATCTACTACTGCTGTCTCACTCTTCTGTTTACTTATGTTTTGTATCCCATAATAACAACAGTAAATGACAAGATTGGTTGTTTATCAGTCGTACAGATAAAGATTACCTGCCCTGACAGGTCAGGTCAGTATAGACTAGGTGTAGCCTCACCTTTCATTTCCTGTATGCATTGTCTGCCCTTGCTACCACTCTTCTGCTTCTTCTTCAGAGCCGCAAGGTGGGGCTGTGGTCGAAGTTGTCGTGGAAAGAACACCAGGGGCACAGCGATTACGATGTTTATGATGCCAAAGACGAGAAACCCCAGCCACCAGGCTCCTATCCAGCGAGGGTCATGGGGGGACATCCCAGTGTCTGGACACAAGCATATATGTACACTCACACACATAAATACATTCACACATACACACACAAACACACACACAAAATCATACACACGAATACACGATATACACACCGATGCCCCCCACCCCCACACACGTACACGCATGCATTGACCCGCAGAGTCTTGCTGAAGTAAGAAACATGTATCGGGCACAACACGCGCAGACTTCAAACCTCGTGACCACACACACACACACAGCACAAGCACAGACAAACACACTAATATGCAAACACAACTATACAAAGGGACATAAACACTATTGAACACAAACACACAAATGTGCATAAACACAACCACTAAGACAGATAATAACACACTAACAAACATATAAAGAAAGACACACATAAAATAAATATCGTTCTCGTGTGTGTGTGTGTGTGTGTGTGTGTGTGTGTGTGTGTGTGTGTGTGTGTGTGTGTGTGTGTGTGTGTGGATGTGTTTGCTTATTTGTGTGTTTGTATCGCACAGATAATGTGTGTGATCATATAACGCTAGCTTCAAAGACGGTGAGAGAATTTCAAGATTATCTGTAGAATAAGCCATTGGATGACAAGCAGTAAGAGTGATGTTCTCACCTTGTAGTGTGATGTATATTGTCGTACAAACTCCACCCACTACATACGCTAGAACAGGTCCCAGAACCCCGAGACTTGATATGATTGCTGCACCAACAGAGGACACATTTGATAAATAAACACTTAAACACACAAAGTGTACAACAAGTTGTCCTGGATGGACCGGGTATAAGTATGAGAAGCTCTCTTAGTGAGCACAGCTCACGGTAAGGAGGCGGAGGTGAGCGAGTGGTTAAAGAGAAGCCAGTTGTTGTTGTTGTTGCTGCTGCTGCTGTTTCCGTGGCAGCGTATTGTGTATTGTAATGGTCGATGGGCGTACCCCAGGGTTAGCTTGCTCCTTGGATGCTACCCTTCTGAGCCGAGGTAAAAATGTTTTATTTATGTATATTGAACAAATTCTTTTACACTAGTTGATAAGTGTTGAGTTGTGTGCAATGGAAGTACTGATATTGTAACAGGGCACGATGTTTTTTAAAATCATCATGCTTGGACTGACGAAAACTATGGGGATGCGGCTAGTGGAAAATCTGTCGCCTTTGCTCTTCGCTTTGCTTGAAATGATTGATAATCTGCAGTCTGTATCGAGTGAAGGTATGTTTGCCAAAATGAATAATAATGATGTAGAAAGCGTTTTATCAAATGTTCCAACTCTTTGTATGCTGATGACACTGGAATTTGTTTTGAATTTTAACATAAAAACTGTACAAGTTGCACTGACTATTTTGTCGGCGTGTTGTAGTCAGGGCTGTTTGTCTGTTAATGTAAACAAAACCAAAGTCATTGTTTTTTTTCAAAACGTAAGACATGTAAACTATCAATTGAATGTTTAATACGGGAAATGTTGAAGCAGTGTTTGATTTAGTAATGTTGTTGTTAAACTCAACTATAGCAACAAATTCTCAGTTGCCTACAAGATTCTGTATGATCGGGCATCTCGTGCACTGTTCTCACTTGTCCGTCTGTGTAGAAAACTTCCTGGAGGTAGACATGTGGATCTATGAGATATTATTATTATTATTACTCTTTTATTGTATGGTTGTGAGATGTGGGGCCTTGGTTCTATTAACCTGGTTAAGAAATTACAATTACCATATTATATGTTTTTAAACTAAAAACAGACTAGTCTAATGATACTTGAGTAGATTTCCTTTACATGCTACTGCACAAATTAAGATACAATGCGTTTGGTATAAATTGGTCAACTCTTTTAATGCGCATAAGTATTCCAGTATTGTTTATTGGTTTAACTACCAAATGCCTGCGAATAATAGAATCCATTCACATTATGTTATTGTCATTAAAGAGTTATTGAATAGTTATGGTTGTCATGAGTTTCGAATCAAGAGGAGAATTTAAAAATCTCCCAAAACTGGTTTAAATGTAAGATTAAAATATGCTTCTTTGACATGTACATACAAACATGGTTCTTTGAATTGTTATATATATATATATATACATTAGAATTACTGAGTGTACAAAGCTTCTTTCTTTTAGAAAAAATGAATTTCTTTATTGCCTTACAAGGACTGTGTAAAATTTTAATTTAAGAACATTAAAAATAATCTCAGTCCAGACTGAACGATTTTGAAATGTCTCAAGATTACAGTGACACTGTACTAAATGTATTGGAGACGAATTTGACTCTATTCTACTCTGTGATTACTTCAAACATGAAACAAAAAGATTCATTCCAGATAAAACATTGACCCTTGGGTCAGAAATCCTCACTCGAAATAAATAAGGGGACTGTAGAACAGCGTGTATTATATATATATATATATCTTATACACACACACACACACATACTGTGGTGTATAACAGTATGTGGGCTCCGAATTTCTAGTGTGATGTGATATTTTGCATAACTGACTTTGTCTTGTGCGAGTTGTTGGGGGAAGAAATTGTTTGACCCTTGTCTCCTAAAGTCCTTGACCCGGTCCACAAATACAAATGACCTGGGCAGCCCGAGGAAATCGTTGTTATTATTTCTTGAAAGAACGCGCAGCAGTAATGATGATTGAGTTGCTAAGTGCTCGTGTTTGTCACATGTGATAACACTTTATTTATCCCAGAGTGCAATTAGAAGTAGCTCTACCTGGAAGCACAACAATCAGCAATACCACAACACATTTCTAGCCACACCACCAAACACACCCTGTAACAATTATTCTTCAGGTTAGCAGATTAAAAATGTTCATTTCCTAATAGAAGTCGCACGACCAACACAAGAGAGGGCGGCCTCAATCTGCTTGTGATGTGTGCAGGTAAGCGGCCAAATTGAAGTTGATGAAACTCTCCCGACAGGACATGTCTGTCATCACGAAAATTGCAGACACTTTTGCCTGTTAAATAGAGAATGAAGGTCTCTCTGGACCGTCCAGACAGACTTGGAGTAGGTGAATACAACACAACTGTAGCTGTTGTTGTTATTTTCTGGTAACTGTAGTAGAAACAGATGAATGAGAGCAGCACACTCTCCCTATGGGAGGTTTTCTGTTGCTAGCGTAACACTTGCATTATAGGTGTCAGGGAATAAACATATAAAACAACAAGCTAGCGGAAACTATTTTTATCGCAAAACACAATAAATGTTTCTAGGTATAGCAAGCGGAGTCCTGGCTGGTTGGTTAATTTTGATGGAAGCTTTTCCTGCCTAGCAGTGAGATCGCACATGAAGGGGATGTTGACAAGCTGTAGGACATCAGAGAGGTGGAAGATGTGAACAAGCTTTGTACGGGTGGTCCCTGACACAAGACTGAGGATTGACATCTCAAATGATACGCATTTACTTTCTATTAAAATCTGTAGGAACTGCATTAACTGTTTCAGATTTATGTTTTTACTCACCTAAATAGAGTGTTGTCTCAGTTTTAGACACGTTGTCATCAACGTACAGACCCGCAAACGCATGACGAGGAGACTTGCCAAAGCCTTGAAAAATCATCCCAAAGGCCAAGAAGGCGACAGTCAGTGACCTCCAGTCTTCGGAAATGGCGGCTCGTGTCTTCTGACTCTCCGCTCCACAGGTGTCTCTTCCATTGGACATGCTGGTCTTCATGGACACAGTCTCCGCGCTGTCGTGTGCGCACAAAGGGACGCCGTGGCTTCCAGAAACATTGCTCCAGGATGAGTTCAACTCCATCTGTGCGCGCAGGTTAGCAGACAGGCTGTCTCTGGACAGGAAGAAGGGGATGGTACACAGGAGACCCGAGAGGCCGAAGAGCAGCGTGCAGATGGCGAGGGCGCGCGGGATGTGTACACGTCGCGCCAGGTGTGAGAGGGGCAGAGTGGTCAGCAGGTAACCCAGTTCGTTGCAGCTCATGAGCATGCCGCTGATGGAGCTGCTGAGGCCGAACTGTCGCTCGAGTGTGGTGATCTGGGTTTGTATGTAGATATTCAGGGTGGAGGTGAACAAAGCCGCGAGGCTGTACACGGCGGTGAACCACCCGATCCTGGCGCAACGCTAACAGAAAGGAAACAAAACACTTTCACACACCTTCTCGATCTTCCGTCAACAGTAAGCACATTCACCTATAGGTTATATATTTTATTTGCCACCATTAAATAAGTCTTATCTCAGAAATGTGAGATTTTAAAATTTTACATAATTAACATAAACAGGTTTTGATGCCACAGTTTTTGTTCTAGTCCCAACATTGAGTGAGTTACACAGGTTTGAAGTGAGCAGATACAATATGAGAAATTATGAGATAAATATTTTTAATGCATTTTTAAATGAACTAATAAGGGTAAAATAATTTGTTTCTTAGGTATGAGGAGTTTCTTTAATACACACCACTTAAAATATACAAGTGTTAGAATGACTTCTACAACTTTTTTAATATTAACTTTCTTTCATTAATAACCTTATCAATGAATCAATTTTGAAATTTGTGATCATAGTTTAATAACATGAGAGCGGGCCCCTAACACTTTCATATTTCAAGTTCAATGTATTAAAGAAAATCCAAAACCCCAAGGAAAAAAATATTTTTCCCTATTCAGTACATTTCAAAGAAAAGTATGTTTATAAAAATATTTTTACTTATTTTCTTGGTAACTTTGAGTGCTAGGTCGAGCTATAGGTTCTCATACGAAGCATTTCATCAAGAGGTGCACTGTTGTACGGCTTCTTTCTGACATCTACGTGAACATTACGTGAACAGCACGGGGCGCACACGTCACGTTGAGAGAAACTATGTGCACAGTACTTCTATACTCGTGTGTTTTGTAAGCTCATCAGCACACAGATCAAGTAACCGTAAATAGTCTGTAAGTTTGTTCTCGCTTTTAGCGTTTTGAATATTAAAGAGGCGAAGATTGCTCAGAAGTAAGTAAGGCGAGTACGTCCTCATCACTATGATTTGTTTGCTTTTGTTTTTGTTTGCCATTGACTGGCTTTACAAAATATAAATTTAAGACTCGTGAAAGCAGCAAGTTGCCTCCCTGTCAGTCAATCGCTTCTCGTTACTCAGGACCAATTGCTATTTGATTATCCCTTTACACAGCCACGAGATCAATGACCCGATTGCTTTACTCATATACAGACAGACACCATGTTCAATATTCCAATTAGTGAGTATAGCGATTGAAAATAGAGACTGCGAGCTCTCCTGTCCGACATAATATGATAGGGTGCTGACATAGATATGGAAAAAAACTGAATTTCGTTATTTTCCTGCGAGAACTTGTTAAAACTATTATTCCTTAGGGCACAGGAGTACACCTGGGAAAAGTAGAAAATGATTTGTACTCTTTGACTGTACACCTGTTTGACTGTACCCGTGATTAAGTGTACATCTGTATGATCTAAACACCAAGATATTCTTTAAAATATAGTCTTAAGTATCATAACCACACCTGCATGAAAGAAGGCTGACAGGACCCGGCTCCACACACTATGTCATGGTTGTTGTCGTGGTTATCATCTGTTCTCTCATCATCAAAGTTATCGACCTGGAAGACTTGAAGCTCGTCCTTTTCCATAGGAGCCATGTTAGTCTGATACATGTGCTCAAGACTTTTGATTTAAGAACAAAGTTAAGCTTCCCCACTATCATTGGTTTAAAACCCTATACTTGCTGGGGATTGGTCACTTGACTCCTTAAAGACCAACCTGAATGGTTTGCGGTTTTTTGCAGATATTTATAGATAAAGTCGATATAACCTGTAAATTGCAGCCTCCAAAACCCACCCGTTAATTAATTATCCCCTAGCAAAGTACGCGATTCCCACCTGCGATCAACACCAAACAGAGAGAGAGAGAGAGAGACAGAGAGAATGAGCGACAGTTCGGATTATTTGGACGTTGAAAGTCAGCATTTCTCGTGCTAACGTAGCAATTTTTGAGAACCACGAGACTGTGTCTTTGCAAATCAATGCGCTTTTACCTTCACTGGACTTCTTCTAGGTACCCTTCTAGTTACAAACATTCACTCTACACGATTTCAAGCTACAAGACATTTTGTCATTTTGTTAAATATATCAACAAGATAACAAAGAGCAAACAAGGAAAGTTAGTCTTACACAGCTTGATGTCTTCAACTTCAAAAACAGTTCCTTTCAGGGTCCAGTACAATGTCTTCTCTCTCTCGGCCTTAAATAGTCAGTTCGTATCTGCACGGACAATAGTTACAAACACCGAGAGATGAAAGCTACACTCGGCTTTAAGTTTCTGAGCTCTCACCTCCTCCCACTGTAAGATGTTGACAAACTGATTGACAGATGGCCTCAGTACATGTGAGGGTTGGATGCCTGCATCCTGGTGTTGGCAGCCAGTGGGCTGCTGTGTGCGTGTGCTTACAATGCAAGGGAGACAATGCGTGTCTGTTCAAGCCTGTACCTCTCCATCCTACAATATATAGGGATTAAAGCACAACAGATGTTTAAGTCCATCAAAATCTAATTACTACAACCCCTAAAAATCCACTTGGATTAGCTCTCAGGAGCCCAGGCTCTTCTGACAGTACATTACAGATGATGGGGATTGAACTAGACTTGAACTGTCAAACAACGGCTGATCTTTGTTTTCGACCATTGCTAGCACTACCATCATACCACTGTTAACAATACTAACTTACCACTGTTAATAATACAATCATGTTACAGTGTAACAATTCTACTAATTGTAACTGTATGAGTAGTGACTAAGTGTTGTCCACAACTGTTTTCGTTGAGTTTGTCGTCCAGGCTGTCCGCTCACCTGGCTGGCTTCCTGTGTGGTCTTAGTTCAAAGGTCCTTTAGTCTCTGTGTGCTTGTAGTCACAGGGACCATTACGACTGTGCAGGTTGTAGTCTCCTCCATCAAAGGCTTTTGCCTCTTTCCGCAGTTTTACGACTTTATAAAGAGAATGACACAGGTCGGTAGCCACGTAGCACGTGCTGTTGTTGATGTTACATTTCGTAATTCCTTGATTCCTGTAGTTGTCACTACAGTGGTCCTAGCACCATGTCCACAGGTACCACACTTGGAAGTACGTTTTGGGTCAAGGAATTGTTTCTGGTCTCTTTCTGTTTCTGAAGGTTGCCAGGAAACCCCGTCCCCCTCACCCCCCACACTCCCCCCCCCCACACACACACGTGCACATTCACTTGATTCATGAAATATTTTTTGCTGTATCTTCACATATAGCGATGCAAATCAAAGTGTTATTGATCAATCAAAGAAACAAAGAAGATTAATTCACGAAATGCTGTGCAGAAGACATTAATTAATTCTTTACTTTATTTTTCATAGAGTGAGAACATGCAATTTTTCTGTGAAGACTTTTTTACATCTCTGACAAAGATTATTGTTCCATGTTAACCATCACGACACTCGTCAACGTTTTTTCTTGATTTCTGTAAGTTCATGGCCACCTTAATGCCAGACTATCATCGCAGTCCGTGAAGTTTCCCTGCTACCTGCAAGATAACAGTTTGTAGATCTTTGATACTTTAGAGGGGCATCGCTAATAAACCTGAGGTCATGTTGTGCTACTCTCAGTAGTCCAGGAAGTGGCAGAGTGTAATAAACATCAATCAATCCTTGTTTACCAACGACAGTCTCCATCTCTGTGACCAAAGACAGACATTGACGAGGCAAAGTCAAAGCAAACCTCAAGCAAATCCAATTTAAAAGGAAATGAATTGTGCCATCAGGAACTCTAACCCTAGCTGATTGTTGTGGGGTCTTCTCCGCCTGCTGTCTTACAAACTGCACTCCCTAGACTCCAATACTTGACTGAAGCAAAGTATGAAGGTAACTACATGTGAATGTCTTACTGCTGTCTAAATGGTCTGTTTACAATTCCTCTCACAAGACGAACCTTTCAACCTTCTTGTACTCTTGTAATTGTCCTACAGTCTCCAGTCTGTCATGTCATCAAACATGGCACAAGACATGTGACAAACAGCCACATCTGCGACATTCTATCTGACAATATCTCCATGTTTCGTTGTATAACCCAAAGGAAGCAGTCTTATCCAAGATGGTGAATCATTGATTTTCGTCGTCAACTGACGCAGAACAATCAGTGATCATCTTAAACCATTCTTAGTTATCGACTGACATTTTCACAAATATACTTGAATGCCGCCTGGAGAACTTTGCTACAATGCTACTTGCTGACAGTCACAGTGCAGCTGTCGCACTGGGGGGTGGGGGGATTAACCGAGATGTTGACAACTACAGGGAGGGGGGAGGGGGGAGGAACAGAGGCCGACACACGTGTTGGTGCGCATGGCAACAACGTCTCTGGGATTTGAATATCGTCTTTGATTGGCGCACGTGTATCTCGCTGTGTGTGCGTGAGAATGTCTGCGTCAACCAAATACAGCATTCACTTATTGTGTGAGTGAGAAAGAGAGAGAAAGAAAGTGGCTCATGGTCAATAACACTCAGCGTTCTCACACTTTTAACACCTTATGCTTTTGTTTTTCACTTATTTTGTGGCCGAATGATTGCAAAGATGAATTAATGACAAAGACTAGAAGCATCGACAATTTCCTTGGTTCGAACAGACTACGGGTTTAGGTCGTGGTGTCATCTACTTTAGGCTGTCGTCGGCTTGACTCGTTCCGTAGTCGAATCAACTGATGATTTTTCCTTGTGTTTCAGGTGGGAAACTCGGAGCGACGAGCTCAGGACTGGGATTTTTATTTTTGTGTCAACGTCTCGCATCTGTAGATGTTTATATTACAATAATTTAACTGTATATATCTCGCTTTAACTTGTGATTTCAGTATGCGATTCATGTTTTTTTCTGCCACCTAGCGAGTCGCATCATTTCGTCGCCAAAGCTTTAGTAACAACTTGCATGACTTTTGTACGATGTTTATTTATTTTGATATTTTGTGTGTGCGTGTTGTTGTTGTTGTTAATATTATATAATAAACGTCTTCACTATCATCACCACGACCGTCACTAAAGAAAATAAACAACATGCAGTGAATCTCACCCACACTCTGCTGTAATTAAACATCCAGCCTCCTGTCATCCCTATTTACTCACCAAACTCTCACGGTTCTGGATATAAAACACAAAGCCTCATACAATTTTTCATTGAAAGGTTTAATGCCAAAGAACTGTCAGCTTTATGTCAGAAATGGCTGACCGATAGGTTGGCAGGTCGACATCCTAGTCTCACATGTTGTGGTTAACTGATGAGAAGAGTTCCAACGATCGTTGTATATCTATCACATCTGTAGCCGTCACTGGCGTGTGTACACTCGCCTCTGAAACAACATTTCTTTCCTTCCTGGCAGAGCTCACCCCAGGGAACACACTGCAAAACATAAAAACAAACTACAAAACAGGACAGAGAAGGAAAAAACTACAGGTGCAAACGGTTTTTAAATACTCACACATGCTCTTTCTCTCGCTCGCACGCACGCACGCACACACACACACACACACACACACACACACACACACACACACACACACACACACACACACACACACACACACTATGGAATGGGAGTTCGTCCCAGCTAAGAGAACGAGAGACAGAACAGGAACGCGGACCAACTGTACAAAGTCTGGTCCCATGAATACAAAGTCTGAGGGATGAGAAGAGGATCGGAGAGAACCGAGGCGGGGTGTAGATATGAAGCGGGGTGGGCAGGTAGGTAAAGGTGGAGCCATTGAGATAAATGTGACAGGTGAGGTTGACTTTGTAGTGAATGTGTTTAATAACTGGGAATCAGTGGAGTACACTAACGACAGAAGTCACGTGATGACGAGAAATGAGAGGACAGCGCTGTTGTGAACATTCATCTGGAGAATACAGGTGGTAGTCTAGAAGACCAGCAAGAATAGAGAGGGACAGTAGTCATTGCCAGGGAGGACAAGAGAGATAGCAAGTTCAGCAGTAACATCTGTTGTAGGATGTTTTAGGATCTGGTAATCAGTCAAGGATGATAACTGCATTATTTAGTTTTGGATACAAGCTGATGCACGAACAGACTGATATCACTCATGCTCTTAGCAGAAATCAGAAACAGGAATGAAAATGTTGTAGAGATGGGCAGTCAGGTACTGAGGAAGCTGAGTGAGATGTCAGCCTGCAAAACTCAGAATGTTTCTGTCTTCTCATCATAAAGGCCACGTGTGTTGGTAGTCAGTCAGGTGTCGAGGTCTTTAGAGCAAGTGGAGGCTTCAGTCATCAGTGTCGCTACATTGTCAGGTATTTCACAGTTTATGGGAGCTGAAAGTCATCAAAATAAAGATGATGTAACGGGCCATGAAGTTGTCCCTGTCTACAGGCACGGTCTCAATCTACTTACATCATCTTCTGCATGACATGTCGCCGACGTCGCCATCAGCAGGACTGTGCACAGCAGCAACTTTGTCACCTGTTACAACAGACACGGTCACCGGTATAGTAAGAACTGATAATGTTAACACCTGTATACAACAGGTACGGTCACTAGTGTAATAAGACCTGATAATGTTAACACCTGTATCCATCAGACACGGTCACTGGTATAGTAAGAACTGATAATGTTAACACCTGTATACATCAGACACGGTCACCAGTATATTAAGAACTGATAATGTTAACACCTGTATACAACAGGTACGGTCACTAGTGTAATAAGACCTGATAATGTTAACACCTGTATACATCAGACACGGTCACTGGTATAGTTAGAACTGATAATGTTAACACCTGTATACATCAGACACGGTCACTGGTATAGTAAGAACTGATAATGTTAACACCTGTATACATCAGACACGGTCACTGGTATAGTTAGAACTGATAATGTTAACACCTGTATACATCAGGCACGGTCACCAGTATATTAAGAACTGATAATGTTAACACCTGTATACATCAGACACGGTCACTGGTATAGTTAGAACTGATAATGTTAACACCTGTATACATCAGGCACGGTCACCAGTATATTAAGAACTGATAATGTTAACACCTGTATACATCAGGCACGGTCACCAGTAGTTAGAACTGATAATGTTAACACCTGTATACATCAGGCACGGTCACCAGTATATTAAGAACTGATAATGTTAACACCTGTATACATCAGGCACGGTCACCAGTATATTAAGAACTGATAATGTTAACACCTGTATACATCAGGCACGGTCACCAGTATATTAAGAACTGATAATGTTAACACCTGTATACATCAGACACGGTCACCAGTATATTAAGAACTGATAATGTTAACACCTGTATACATCAGGCACGGTCACCAGTATATTAAGAACTGATAATGTTAACACCTGTATACATCAGGCACGGTCACCAGTATATTAAGAACTGATAATGTTAACACCTGTATACATCAGACACGGTCACCAGTATAGTAAAAACGCGTGCGTATCGTGGGGTCCAAAAATGTTTCTTCCATCGCCTTTATCTCCTCTGACAGACACCCAACATATTTTTGTATTGTCCCAGTTTAAATGATAAGTAGTGTGACACACAGACACCACACATACTCTACTGGGTTTGGTGGGATTCTCTGTGTTATAAAAAAAGTCATTAAGAAGCAGAATTTCCAGTTAGTGCTTTTCACATCTGAAATCCGCGTCTGATTATTTTAAGATTTTTACATCAATACAAACAGTAACATTAATCATAAAAAATAATTTCAGATCTAAGAGGTATCACGGATGTCTGACCTATTTCCGGATATAGCAGCCATTTGTAGGGATCAAGTCCCAACGATTGGACAATTAGTTAACATGTAGTTATGCCGACCACTTATCTGACATTTAGTAATCATGTAGTTTTATCAGCCACTTATCTGACATTTAGTAAACATGTAGTTATGCCGACCACTTATCTGACATTTAGTAATCATGTAGCTGTATCAGCCACTTATCTGACATTTAGTAATCATGTAGTTGTATCAGCCACTTATCTGACATTTAGTAAACATGTAGTTATGCTGACCACTTATCTGACATTTAGTAATCATGTAGTTTTATCAGCCACTTATCTGACATTTAGTAAACATGTAGTTATGCTGACCACTTATCTGACATTTAGTAATCATGTAGCTGTATCAGCCACTTTTCTGACATTCAGTAATCATGTAGTTGTATCAGCCACTTATCTGACATTTAGTTAACATGTAGTTGTATCAGCCCAGCACAGACGCGCTACTTAGTAGAACTAAATCGCTCATTTAAAATTCTATTTTATGTTGTCTAACATTATATACCTAATACTTCATTTTGTAATTATTACATTACGCAGCTAATTCATCCCTATCAACAAAGAAATAAACCAAACTAACACAAAGCTCATAGAGCTTTTCGCACTTCACCTGATAAAGAGAAAAGACATCTCCAAAGTATAACAAAATGTCTGAAGGTGGAGACAAATAAAAAAAAAGAAAATGCAGTAATGATAAAGAGCAGGAGAGGCGGATAACAATATTTGTTGTGTACCTGTGCAGGTGTTGCCATTGTTGCTACCCAGTCGGAAACGTGTTGACAAGTTTGAACAGAATAAATACATCTTCGACTTGCTTCAGGCTTTATACTACAGGGGACCACGTGGTCAGTTATCACGTGATTTCTACGTGTCACTAATTACAAATGTAAAGACTTTGTAAGTTTCTCACGTATAGTTAAATAATTATCTAAAAAAACTAAAGAGGCTAGAAACAGTTTATTATTTAGTCAATAATTTTATGATTGTGCCATATGTTAGCAGACTGAAAGGCATTATGGTACGATAACGAAGAGAATGAAGAAATATATTATTTCTATTATTTCACAGCCAGTGCCACATGCTGTGTCTGGCAAGTGTTTATGAAGAATATCACAGGGCGGGGACAGGTCAACATTTGTGTCGGGTGACCACATGGTGAGCTGAGCTCAGTAAGGAAAGTTAAAGACACACTTCTCCCTCCAACAGCAATAAGAAAGGATTCTAATATTTTTTCCTTGCAATGTTTGCTTTCTGTCCGTGTTGCAAAGAGTATTACAATGCTCACAAACTTAAAGTCGTCGGAAATGAAATCCAAATGTTCCTTGTTTTAGAATTTATCCTATACAAAATATGACATAAAGACCACGTGATTTCTTCGCATCAATCATAAAAAGAAATTTAACAACGGCACGGTATAATAAAGCCATAGATCGTGCACAGTCTCTCTAGTACTGGTCATTTTTTGTCGACATTTCTATAGAATATAAATGTTTGTGTTAGTGCACTGATACACCAGAAAGGTAACAACAGATTGCAATACAAGTACATCATGAACAGTTCATTTTCAAGTTAACCTACAAGTAATTATAATCATATATATTTCTTCCATTCTCGAGTTATACGAATACAAATCTCGCCAGTGACAGAAACATGAGGATCAGTGTCATTCACATGTTACCAGCTCTTCAATTGGCTGAGGTTCAGTGTTAACGCAGCCATTGTCCTGTTTGTGTTGTTTACCTCTTTCTGTGCATCATGATGTCTCTGTGTGTATATCGAGAACGAAAGAGATGGGGGTCCCCGTGGTATGGGGAAATAGTATATAGTACATTTAACCAATCATGAAGAAACCAATCTGCACCCCAGTAGTCCTTTAAGCACTAACCGCTAAGACAGAAAGGCTCCCTGTTGTTTGTTTTCATGTGCCACCTGTTTCCAGACTGTTTTGCGAACATATTTAAATGTTGAGTGGGGATCAGACGACAATTACCACCTACCTGACTTCCTTTCCATTTAGCCAGATGTCAGAGCTGGTAACCAAACAATCATTGTGGTATATTTATGACACCTAAGCCTCGGTAATACATAGCACTTACCTGGGATCAACTCATTCTTCTTCAAAATTTCGTGAACGCGCCCATTTTGCTCAATATTCTGCCATCTGCTACAGGTTCTTTCAATCAACTTTAGACAAGAATTAGAGAGGCTTAGGTTAGAATTACAAGAGGAAAGAGGAGGGCCCTCTGGGAACGAGTGTAGGGAAAATAGTCAGCGGCCTCTATGGGTGCTAGCAACTACTGGATGAACATCAAACTTCAAACCGAAGGCAATCAAAGAGGCAGTGCCAGTGGTCCTTCCTTTTTTCTAAGCATTTCCAATGCATGATGTATCTCTACTTCTTCTCTCTCTCTCTCTTATTAATCTCTTCCCTTTGTTTCTGCTTCTTTCTCGTCCAGGGAGGATGTGTTAGCTCAATGATCTGAAGACACTGTGAGGGAGCTACTGTGTGTTCAGTGCTGTATATACAAACATTCATCCTGTGACCAGTAGTGCCGGGTGACAGGTTATACCAGATATTATTGTACTTTTGAGTAAACAAAGTAGTGCCAGCGGCGCAAGTAGTCGGGGAAGAGGCTGGGGGACGGGGAAAAGGCCTGAGTATTTTCCGAGGGTGATGTTCTTTTATTTTGTACATGATTCATAATTCATGACAATTACAGGTGCACAAAGTTTGTGATTAATTTCTAATTTTGTAAACATAGCATCATATCATCATGGAGAAAGACTTCCTAGTGAGAAATCGCTCCGTTTAACCAACAGCACGTTGTCTTCACACACATTTGTGCGATAACACAACAATAATTCACACAAAACAATAAAACAGCCAACACAAACAGACTAGACACGGACGTTCCACCTTTAACATCTCACAGACAAATATAAACATACAAGTAGTAACTTTAATGGTTTTGAATGTTTAGGGTAGGAGAGATGTTCGTTGATGGACTCACACGCTGCTGGGAATGAGTAAGAGCTGTCATAATAGCATGCTTCACTCACTGATGTGCATAGCAACTGAAATGTAAATATATACAAACACACAATAATGTGCTCAGCAGATGGATTGTTTTTACCTGAAGAATACGACAGACAGCCCACCTGAAAGGAGATCATAAAAATATGAAATATATAAAAGCAAATAAACATACAGTGATTTTAGCACCCTGACAGATAGATTCGTCTGTATTACCATCATCATCCTTTTCATCAGTCACTCAGGCCTCACTGTCTGTAAGAGTTTACACTTCGACCCCTGACCCTCATCACCTGTGTCTTACTCTGGAATACGACTAAGGGGCGGCTACTGGACTGTTGGTGGCTACCTGCCTGTTTCTTCTCTTGTTCATCTCCTTGTACCATTCACAGCAAAAGCATCTTTTGAAGTCCTTTTATCTGAAGATGTGCCTCTATGGTTGACCTTTCGTTTTTCAGAAGTCGACAGAAGGCAGGCAATGGTTCCGATTTTCTTTCCTACCTAAATACTGGTCACGTGGTCTTTCCTACCTACCTACACACACACACACACACACACACACACACACACACACACACACACACACACAATGACTTTTCATAGTTCTCACATATAACTCAACGATTTTATCAAAAAGGTCGGCACAATCCTCACTTTCCATGCTGAAAACAATGTGTGACTGGCCTGTAAATGTTTAGTTCAATAATTTCCTTCTTTCGTTGCGATTTCGAAACAAATGTCCACTAAAGCACTATAAATACTAGTTTAAATCACCCCCCCCCCGAAATTACACAGATAGTAACGCACGTGCAGATCTTTGTACTGTGTTGTGTGAAAGAGCACGTGAGGAACACCGTGTGGTCAGTGTGGTGTGTGTGTCCTGTCGGCGTCTCGCCTTTCCTTGACAGCGTTCATTGGGTTCACCGTGTCTAATACTAGTGAGTTCATTGAGTTCACCGTGTCTGGTACTAGTGCCTTCATTGGGTTCACCGTGTCTAATACTAGTGCGTTCATTGAGTTCACCGTGTCTGGTACTAGTGCCTTCATTGGGTTCACCGTGTCTAATACTAGTGCCTTCATTGGGTTCACCGTGTCTAATACGAGAGCCTTCATTGAGTTCACTGTCTCTAGTACGAGTTCGTTCATTGAGTTCTTTGTGTCTAGTACTAGTGCGTTCATTAATTTTATCAAACCATTCATGGTAGAGAGCCTTGAAAAAGAGAGAAGTGAAAGGGAAGAAAGAAGGGAGAAAGAAAAAGTTGAGAGAGAAAGAATAGAAAAGAAATAGCAGGCTGAGAGAGAAGACAGATCAGAGAAAAAAAGGCTGAGAGGGAAGAACGAATGAGGGAGAGAGAGAGAGAGGAAAGGGAGAGAGAACGGGAATTTGACTTGACTAGATTAAGAATAGAAAGTGAAAGATCTGGTAATAAAGAGCAAAGAAGAGAAGCAGTTCCAAAAGGGCTCACCCCGAAGTTACCTATCTTCAAAGACGATGTGGATGATGTTCACTCTTTTCTTTTTAGATTTGAAGCCCATGCCCACGCATTGCGCTGCCCAAGAGATTTATGGTCATTACATTTATCTGCTACATTTCAGGGAGAAGCCCTCAAGTTATACCACGCCCTTTGTGCTCAAGGACTTGTTGACTATTATGAACAGAAAAAAACAATTACTACTGAAATTTCAATGTACAGAAGAAGGGTTTAGAGAAAAATTAAGGACAGTTAGACCAGCTACAGACAAATATAAACCAATGCATACATGTCATTGTCTATGCAATCGTTTTTCACCGGAATGATAAGTCTAGAAGATACGTGGATTACTTTATGAATACTTAGGACGAACCCAGACGTGCATCACATTCGGAGAAAGAAAGGAAACCTTTCCATTAGCCAGGGTAAAGGTCGACCCTCCGTTCTATTCTGTGCCGCTTACGTGCTGTGCCATCCAAAAGCCCGTAACGGACCTGATCGTAGGAACTGTCAAGGAAGTGCAGCAGGCGACTTTCCATTCAAAAGTTAAATCGGTAACTCGAAGACAGACTCAGGCAACACACCAGCCTTTTACACCTGTGAGTGTTATTTTGTCAGCATCCGGCATCAGTCAGCGAGAGCTGGTATCTCAACAAACGAAAGACAGTAGCATCAACACCTTTTACACAAGAGACACGTTGTTAGACTCCACCTTTACAGTAGAAGAAGGAGTCATGTAGAGATATTCCCTAAATTCCCAAAAGCAGAAAAGACAGCTAGTGGTACCACAGGGTCTTAGACATGTTGTCCTGCAGTATTTTCATGATGTGTCAGTCACTGGACACATGAGAGTTCAAGAAAACATTTTAAGTCTTTTCTGGTGGCCAGGAGTGATGAGAGATGTACGCCTGTACTGCCGCACTAATGATGTGTGTCAAAGATCTCCTACAACAAGATGTAATCAACATATTCCTCTCATGAAAGTGGGCACTATATTATATACAAGATAACAACCCTACCAGAAGACACAAACAAATAAAATATACAGCAATATTACATTTAAACACCCTTCTCAAAAGATATACAAGTGCATAAACATATAAAATACATATCTATGCCTCAATATTTACAAATGCATACATCTTATTGTTGAACTAGAGCACATCCCCATATTCAAATCGACCCTTGTGACAAATAATGTTGGTCATCATTGGTCATCATTTCCATATATCAGCATAATGATACCTTGTGTTAACTAGGGTATCCATGGCACTGATTATTCAGATGTTTTCTATATAGTACAAAAAACAATAATTATTTACAAACATCCCTCACAAAAAGATGTCGAGCACACAATCTTGTTAAATACATACGTAACAAAATATCAGCATGTTCCGATGTACCAACTTGTTTTCTTTTACATACAAGCATCCCTTCAAAAAGAACTACAGTGCACACTGAAATCAAATAAATGAATACAAATACGTCAATACACACAAAGTAATTCAAGTACATTTAAACTTCTAATTCTCCGAATATACAGACATTTATGTGGAATCTTACAGTCTATAGCGGTGCCTGAAGATGCGCCAGGTACTGATGGCATAGATGAAGATGCAGGTCTATCAGTGGCCCCTGAAAAGCAAACAAAAAACCCATCTTTTAATGCTCATCTATGTAAGTACAAAGGGACTCAATCTTTCTTATGCATAAAACAAAACAAAAAACGTTACCTCCCCATTCCAGTTACCACATGACAATGAGTTATATTTTTTCATGAAACCGTTTAAACGGAAAGTTGATCTCTTTTCAACCCAGGTGAAGGAAGGAAAGTTTCAACACTTTTTAAATCTAAACTAATTGACAGTGGGTGATTACGAAGCAAGAAAATACAGCAAAGCATTTAGTGATCTCTGAGATGAATTTTTGCAACGTTTCGGATATTTTAGAAACTGGAAAGTAAGTTGAAAATATTGTCAATAGCGTGGACATGAAGTGAAACTGGAACTGGACGATTTACAGTGCACAATTGTTAATACCAAAAATGTTGTCCACTTTTTCAAATCGCTAAGTAAGGACAAGTTTCTGAAGAGACTTTTTCGATGATGAAGCAGAGCAAGTGCCACCTGCTTTCACAGATGACAGACGACCAGTGGGCCGCAGTTCTGCGAATTTTCACATCGGAAACGTGACCAGATTTTGAAAGGCTTGTTTGTGAATAGCAACAGTTCCACCTTTTACATTCAATTAGTTAAGTGAACACCACAATGTTTGTATGTTTTTACGCCATTTTTACTAGGTTTGTCACGTGACCTGTCTTTTGGATATTTTACCGGCCCGCTTCATGGTTCAGAATTTCGAGACCGGCCCTAAAAAGAACTACCCCCCCCCCCCATCTATCCACTACGAAGAATTAGTAACTTGGCGAAAGTGAAACATTTTGTGTAAATTGAGTAACAAGATACAGCAAAGCTTCAAAATATAATTCAAACTGCACTTAACTAGTTTATTTCTATTTTAAATACGATGCCAACTGAGTCGTGCATATTTGTCGTCTGTGAAAATATTGAACAGCAATGTTTGATACAATAATACTCTGTTTATTTTTTGAAAATGTAACTTTGGGTTCATTGTTATCTCTTAACCATTCTAGCAATCTCACATTATATCTTACTACTAATGGTTTCTTTATTTCTGTCACCTACGTACAATTAATGATTTCATTAATTTATAATTCAGTTTTAACGTTTTACAGATCTTTATCAAAACAAAACAAAATAGAAGACAAAGATTACTATTATAACAGAATATTAGCCAGCAGATAGCATCGTCATCATAGTACAGTGGGCTACACCGAGTTTACAAAGGAAAGTATTGCAAGAACTTCAATCGTATTGAAGTTAGTCTGGTTTGAGTTTCATCTCGATCTTGTAGAACATCGTCTTGTCTTTAATGCGGAACAACCTGCCGTAATAATTCTTGATATTGAGCTTCCAGAACGAGCTGTTAAAGAAAGAGCAGTAACAGTTGTTGTACCACCAGGCGCCAGAACACTTAAAGGCACAGTTGTCAGGTGACTTGTCGTTGTCTCGGTGAACGGTTGTAAAACTCTGGTTGTTGTGAAATGCCATACTGTCACCTGTAAACACGCACGACAAACAATCAAACACACAAACTGTAATTATTACATGTTTGGCTGGAAACACAAAGTCTAGAAACCTCAAATTTTATCACTGTTCAGAGGGTCCATATAAATATTACCTTTTTAAATTGTTATGTCTGTGTTGGTAATCATGGCCGATCCAAAGAATACACATGACAATACAACAGAAAGCAATTCTAGGGTCAACCTCAGTCAGCTCTGCAGCGAACATTTAGAATATGAGAGGTAATAACAATTATGATAATAGAATCTGTAGAAATATCTGATTTTTGTTATATCATATTAGAGCGTAGGTAGCGATATTCTAGTGATATAACACGGTTAGACAGGGGGGACTAGTGGTCTAACACGTGTTCAGTTTAGTCACACAGGCAGAGTGAGTGGTATGACACGTGCACAGTCTAGTAACATAAGGAAGGGACGAGTGTACAAACACGAAGACTGTCTCTTGGCGAGTCGGTCCTCCACCAGTTTACTCGCTTTTTACCTGAAAACGATTTTAAAAGGATGAAAGATGCAGCCAACCTGCTATCCATTTCTCCCGTGAGAATTGGCAAAGTGGCGACCTGACACACAGGCGCTCACACTCTCACGAGTATATATATAATATATATCTGCACGCGACAAGCATAATGTGGAGGTCGTTCTAAAACAGACTGACCTCAAAAGGATTTTGAGTAAATAACACTCAGGTCAAAACTACCCAAAGTAGGTCTGGTCAGAAAACTGTCAAAGTCTTCGTCTCAGTCAAGGAAAACAGACGCAAAGATCTCTTTCTTCTCCCTAACCGGCCATCCCTCAGAGTGAACTAGAGGGGACAGTCAGCCCCGAGAGAGAGGCAGTGTTTGTGTCTCAGAATGTACCTGTCAGTCGTGAGGACATGTCACAGTACTGACGCCCCCAGACCTTTGTGTCGCGAGTGTAAGTCTTCATATGAGTACAAGTACTAGTCACCCAGTAATAATCAAATTATTTTCATCTTGTATGAGCCATGGAAGACATTATTTATCGCACCGTTAAATCCACCACACCCGTTTTCTTGCATCATTTATTCATCTAACCTCCAACCTACATCCAGTAATCCAGTTAGTAAGTAATCCAGTTCAGTAAGTGAAGAACGTCACTCGTAACTGAATTACCTGAGTATTTGGACACGTGATGTCTTAAACCTAACATCACTCGCGGAGCTTTCAGGTTTGTAACATGTGGGGCATCTGAACGAATCTTGAGTGAATTTGTTCCAAATATCTTTTTACTTAGAAATCCCGACACCTCCCCCCTTAGCTGATAAATCTACTTATCCATTCATCCATCAACCAAAAAAGGTGGCCTGCAAGTTAACCTGAGTGTCAGTCCATCCTAATGTTCCATGGTCACGTACCCGCGTTACCCGAGTAGCCGGACACGGCAAGTCTGTAGTTTGTCTCAGGACCGTCCACCCTTAATGACGAGTACTCAGCATACAAATGTTTTCCTCTCTTCTCGCGGTAGTCTACACGCAGTCGGTGTTTTCTCCCTTTGGTCAGTCTGTGAAGCGTTGCCAAACCTGAGATAAAACATGGCAATTATCTCTCATTAATAGATACCGAAATATATATAGGCAGAGACGGCCATTTTATAGAAACAAGACGTAGACAAATATAGTTGTAGAGACAGACTAATTTAAAGACTTGAAAGCCGATCTCAATTTCTATGACAAAATCATGTTTAATCATTAAAAAACATTCACTCTATATGACATTATATTTTAGTTTTATTGCACACAATATTTTACCTATTTTGCATTACTTGCTATGATTTTTAATTAATTTCAACGAAGTTGCGAAAAACAATGTGCCATAGGATCGTAATTTTTAAAAGATATTTTTGTCATTCTTTATTTTGACACTAAGTCATGATAATTAGATATATTATATTAACATCATCCATCCATCCATCCATTTAATGGTAACAGAAGAACGAGCTGTTATGCAGGCTAAGTGCTGGACGCCTTGAATACCAGATGGTCAAACCGAGCTTCTAGGTGCAATAACCCTCGAGTATTGTCACGAGTAGCGGCCCCTTTTGCCGGCTGATCCAGCCTTCAAGTCTGAGATCGTCACCCCCGCCTGTAACTCGCTACAGGCTCACTGAAGATGGCTGTTGTATACTTCATTCTGTTTGATGCGGAAAGAAATCTTCGCAGAAATAAAATATTTCTTGACCAAACTTATCCCATGGCTTTATAGGATGATGTAGCACTCTATCAACAATTAAGATTTAGACATCATGACATCTTTGAGATCGTGGATGTCATACAGGCGGACTTGAGTCCTATGATGATGATGATGATGATCATTTGTAATGCGTATCCTATCATGCTGGAGGTCTTACTAAGGTTTTCGATCTTATCTTGAATTTCTTGGTGCCTATGGGATAGCAGTCCCAAGTCGACAGCGTTGTCTAGATCCTCCAATACTGAGGTTAGAGTCCAATGGAGGCCATCTCGACTTCCTCGAGTGACACGACGCATGAGCCAATCAATAGCCAGTGGAAACAGTATTGATGATATGATGCAGCCGTGCTCGACCCGTGTGTCCACTCTAAAGGTTTCAGTCAGCTGGTTGTTGTGGATGACCTGGCATTCAAAATTTTCGTATAGTCAGTCAGTCAGTCAGTCAGTCAGTCAGTCAGTCAGTCAGTCAGTCAGTCCCTTGAACGGCACCTGGCGTTAGGGGGATCACATGGATAGACGCGGCAGCTGACAGGGGTCGCCACTCTTGTCTATTGTGGGCGATAGTCAGCAGGTCCTGTACAGGACGACCAGTCCAGTCTTTGATGTTCGTCAGTCAGTTCTTTCTCTGACCACCGCGGCGTCGGCCACCCTCCAAGGTGCCTTGAAGGATAGTCTTCGACAAGGTGTCGTGCCGGGTCACGTGACCAATGAAGACCAGCTTATGTCGCTTGACTGTTGATAGTAGAGGTTCCTGGTGTCCTACCAGTGTGGCCATCTTGTTCCTTACAAAGTCGTTAGTTTTATGTTCTTTGTATGAGATCCGGAGCAGCCTCCTCAGACACTTGTTGTCGAATGCCTGGATTCTCCTTTCCGTGTCGGCGAGCAGAGTCCACGTGTCACATCCGTAGAGCAGGATCGGCACTACCAGGGATTTGTATAGCCTGTACTTGGTAGTGAACCTTATCTTTTGGCTATGCCAGATCCTATCTAGCCTAGCCATTGCTGCTGTTGCTGTTACGATCCTGATGCGCATATCTAGCGTGGAGCTGCCGAAATTGGAGAGGGTGGCTCCCAAGTACTTGAAACCGGTTACTTCTTCAAGTTGTACCTCATTCATAAGGATCTCTGCTTTGCCGTTGCCATTGCTCATAACTTTGCTTTTTTTCATTCCATATGCTTTTAAGGTGTCTGTCAGTCTGTTGGTGAGTTCTTGCAGTTCCTTGTTAGTACCTGCTAACAGATCTATGACATCAGCAAAGCGTAGGTTGCAGATTGTTTTTCACCCGATTGAAATGGAGGTATGATGGTCATGAAGAACTTCGAGCATGATGTTCTCCAAATGTATATTAAACAGCACGGGTGAAAGGGGAAATCCTTGAAGTACCCCTACTGTGGTGCGAAAGTAAGCTCCTATTTGGTTGTTCAGCAGTACTGTACTCGTTGAGCTGTTATACAGCGATTCAACGACTTGGACGAGCCCTTCCTAAATGTTGAATTTCCGCATCACATGCCATAGCCCCTCGTTGTCTAGATCCTCCAATACTGAGGTTAGAGTCCAATGGAGGCCATCTCGACTTCCTCGAGTGACACGACGCATGAGCCAATCAATAGCCAGTGGAAACAGTATTGATGATATGATGCAGCCGTGCTCGACCCGTGTGTCCACTCTAAAGGTTTCAGTCAGCTGGTTGTTGTGGATGACCTGGCATTCAAAATTTTCGTATAGTCAGTCAGTCAGCCATATTAAAGTCAATGAAGTTGTGGTAAAGGTCCCGCTGATGCTGAAGATACTTTTCTATAAGAAGACGACAGTTGAAGATCTGCTCAACTGTGCTTCTACGTGGTGTGAAGCCAGCCTGTTCTTCTGCTAGCAGCTCTTCTGCGGTGGTTCTGATGCGGTTCTGTATGACCTTCAGCATGACTTTACTTGGGTGACTGATAAGGCTTATGGTTCTGTAGTTCTTGCGCTGTTTGCTGTTTCCTTTCTTTGGGAGGGGTGTGATTAGTGACTGCGACCATTCTCTGGACCATTCCTTGCGTTCCCAGACTCTTTGGCACAGGACAGTTAACGCCTTTAATGTTTCTTCCCCACCCTGCTTGAGCAGCTCAGCTGGTACATTATCAACGCCTGGTGACTTTCCTCCCTTCAAGCTATGTACAGCTCTTTCGACCTCTTCCCGTAGGACTTGTAGGTCTGCAGGTTCGCTGTCTCTAGTCTTGTAGTTTTGGAGAATGTTGGCGTAGGTCTTTAGCTGGTAATTATACAGGTCCTTGTAGTATTCTGTCCATCGGTTGAGTACAGCATTGCTTTTTGTGAGAAAGTGACCATTGCTGTCTTCGATGACTGAGATCTTCTGCTGGTCTGTCTTAGTGAGGGTCTTTAGAAGTTGATAGGCCTTTTTGCTGTCACCTCGTGCCATTCCATCCTCTATGTCCCGGCACGGATTCTCGATCCAGCTCTCTCTAGCTGCCTTCATCCCTTTCTTAATGGCACAGTCCCCTTCTTTGTATTTGGTGGCTGCTTCTGGTTTGCTTTTCTTTTCTCTCTTCAAGGCCCTCCTTTGGTCACAGAGGTCTAGGATGTCGTTCGTGACCCATGGCTGTTTCTTATTCCTATGTCGCCCTAGAACCTCCTAGGCTGTCGACAGTAGCACCTCTTTGATGTTTCCAGCGAGGGTGTCTACATCACAGTCCACCAGGTTTACCACTCCAAATTTTCCGCCAACCGTGGCTGTCAAGGTTTGACCCGTGACAGTGTAGGAACTGAAGTTGCCCCCCTAATTGATGGCGAAAGTGTTGGTGAGTAGAGTTTAGGCAAGAAGGAGTGAGTGAACAAGTCACTGCAAACTAGGTGAGCGAATTCGGATTATTCCCCGAAAAACCATAGAAGGAGAGAGACGTAGAGTCAAGCTTGTACGAAAGCGAAGGGAATCTTGCTAATTCCTTGCCGGATCAAGGTACGAAATAAGTTTTCCTTATTTATTGAATGTTAAAATGGTTAGCGAGTGAATGCGGTGTGCTTTTAAATTTTGGTTGCAAGTTTTGGCTGTTGTAATTTAAGATTTAACTTAATGTATTGGTGGGATTATTCATATGAACGTAAGAATTTCCAGGAATTAGTTGGGGTTACACAAGAAGGCAATTATACTGATAGCAACCCACGTGCAGATGATCATTGTGATTTGTTTTGTGAAAGAACAGGTGAGTACCGCCATGCTGGTCAGTGTTGTGTATGGGTCTGATGCCCCTGTCGTTGGTTTCACAAAGGCCAACTTTTCGCACCGTACCTGCCCATTGCTGGTAGGCGTCTGGGCCGACCTTTGCGTTCTAGTCTCTTAGCACAACCAGGATGTCCTTTTTCGAACTGCCTTGACAACCTTATCTATTTGTTGGTAAAACTCTTTCACTTCGTTGTCTCCATTTGTGAAAGTTAGAGCGTATACTTGGAAAATGGTGGCATTGTGGGGCTTAGCTGAGACCGTATGGAGATCAGCCGGCTGGATAGGAGTGTACAACTGATGACGGCTCCGGCCACCTTCCTGTTCATGTCATCAGCGTTCGTATAATTACTTAATGATGTCAACCTGCAGTTTCCTTGGGATGCCATAGTGACGTAGAATCTTCCACAGTAGGCACGATGAAGGCTGTCAAATGCCTTCTCAAAGTCAATAAAGGCCATATAACGTGGACTGTTCCACTCCTGCAATTGTTCTAGGATCTGTCGCAGCACAAAGATATGATCGATGCGTGATCGTCCTTTCCGGAAGCTAGCTTGTTCTTGTCGAAGTATGGAGTCTACTGTTGTTGTAATGAGCTGGAGGATAATAGGGCTAAAAATTTTGCAAGTGAGGGATAGTAATGTGATGCCATTCTAGTTATTACAGTCACCAATGTCTCCTTTCTTTGGTATCTTGACTATAACCCCTTTTCTCCAATCGGCAGGGATTTCTTCACTGTCCCAGATCTCCTGTGGGATTTTTTATTGGATACGTGTGTTAATCTGCATTGCCTTAATTTTATGGCGAAGGATAGTTATTTCTTTTTTTACCTATTCTTTGACTTGGGTATTTGTTGTTTGAGGTTGTGATTTTTTCTTATAATACACCTACTTCAACCAGTTGTTTTAACTTGCCAACTTTTTGCAGTGGTGAGCGCAAACCTTGATGTCCTTATCCACCATCCTTTTTGTTTTTGAAAACTAAAATGCTTGTTCTCTATTGTGCATCTAGTGCTTTTGAAATAAGATTTTAAAAAAGGCTAAAGAAGTTACAGTGACCAGTTTAAAATATTGTCTGCTTATAGGAGACCATTGCAGTAGTCAGACACAATGGCATGTACAGTATGGTGTTGAGAGATAAGACATAATGACAGGTTCAGTATAGTGACAAGAGAGAAAACGCAATGGCAGGTACAATATAGTGATGAGAGAAAAAGCAGAAGTATAATGAGGAGAGAACTTGCCCAGCCAGAACTCCTTACTGATGTCACCAAAGCCGCGTTCATATTCCTCCCACTTCCTGATGAAAGTAGTTGAGCCAAAATGTCGTGTCTGAAATCCTGCACGTGACACACAAAAACAAGGACTGTTACCATGGATACTGATGTGCAGAGACTGTTTGGTGGCTTTGCTATAATGAAGTGCAAGGCTCCAATCAAACACAAGAAAGAGATGTCACGCCTACCAGCCACCCGCCGCCACCAGATTCCATGTCACACCAGACTCTGTGGTCGTGGCTGTGGTTGTGGTGGTTGGCAGTCAGTCGAATGAAGTAGGCCCCAGACGTGGCTCCTGATTTCTGCCAGTCGACACATGTCTCTGTTTCCATGTATACAAAGTACAGTCAACTAGACTAGCAAGACAAGTTACATAGGATGTGACAATAGCATTACACAATGTGTCAGTGTTACACGAGCTGTAATAATCGTTACAGTTACAGAAATTAATAAGAAAACAAAAAGACATCGTTCCGCTGATGACCTTGACTCTGAGGTATTAACTTTTTCCACTTGATTTGTTTTGATACATCTCCTGAAACTCTCATATTTACTCTCATCTAAAAATCAACACAGCCATCCTGGAAATAGTTAACTAATGTACATTTTACTTAAATAAAACAACTTGAACTAATTCTCATAATAATCGAATGACTCCAAGGAGAAGAGAATGTGTGTGATATCTTTGAATGCAGAATATTTATGGAGAAGAAAATCATATCAGACAGACAATTGAAATAAAAGATGCAAGCTTGATGGTATAAATGGTTTACATACTTGCAGTAGCACACTGGACTGTTTTGTTTTTAATCGTGAAGGAGCCCAGTCCACATGTGCATCCACCCGACAAACATCGTTTGTACGGGTGGCCACAGTCTTCGTCTTTGTGGCAAGACACGTTGTACTCGGGAGCCTTCCGACAAGTTCTCTGGTAGTGGGTCCAGTCTTCATTGTTCCCACGATACCATCCTGATGAGGCTTCACGTGAGGTGATGTAATGAATCTGACAGCGGCCACCTTTAACTGACGGACAATCATAGGGTAGTACAGACAACTGCTTTGAAAAAAACTGCTGAGATTTACTGGCACGACAATAACTTAAGTGACAGTACCTACAATGACAACACCCACTATAATAGTAGCTACAGTGACAATACCTGCAGTAAAGGTAGCTTCAATGACGATACCTACTGTAACTGTACCTACAGTGACAACACCCACTATAATAGTAGCTACAGTGACAATACCTGCAGTAAAGGTAGCTTCAATGACGATACCTACTGTAACTGTACCTACGATGACGATACCTATTGTAGCAGTACATACAATGACGATACCTACTGTATCAGTAGCTACAATGACAGTACCTACTGTAACAGTACCTACAATGACGATACCTACTGTATCAGTAGCTACAATGACAGTACCTACTGTAACAGTACCTACAATGACGATACCTACTGTAACAGTAATTACAGTGACAATACAGATACTTACTGAAACAGTACCTACAATGACGATACCTACATTGACGATACCTAGTGTAGCCGTACCTACAATGACAGTACCTACTGTAACAGTAGCTACAATGACGATACCTACTGTAACTGTATCTACAATGATAGTACCTTCTGTAACAGTACCTACAATGACGATACCTAGTGTAACAGTACCTACAATGTCAGTACCTACTGTAACAGTACCTACAATGACGATACCTACTGTAGCAGTAATTACAATGACGATACCTACTGTAACAGTACCTACAATGACGATACCTACTGTAGCAGTAATTACAATGACGATACCTACTGTAACAGTACCTACAATGACGATACCTACTGTAGCAGTAATTACAATGACGATACCTACTGTAACAGTACCTACAATGACGATACCTACTGTAACAGTACCTACAATGACAGTACCTACTGTAACAGTACCTACAATGACGATACCTACTGTAGCAGTAATTACAGTGACAATACAGATACTTACTGAAACAGTACCTACAGTGACGATACCTACTGTAACAGTACTTACAATGACAGTACCTACTGTAACAGTACCTACAATGACGATACATAGTGTAGCCGTACCTACAATGACAGTACCTACTGTAACAGTAGCTACAATGACGATACCTAGTATAGCCGTACCTACAATGACAGTACCTACTGTAACAGTAGCTACAATGACGATACCTAGTGTAGCCGTACCTACAATGACAGTACCTACTGTAACAGTACCTACAATGACGATACCTAGTGTAACAGTACCTACAATGACGGTGTCTAATGTCTTGTCTTTCATGTAAATCTTGTTTTATTGTCAGCAGTACAAATCCACAATAACATGGTAATTATGTTCTCATTAAATATACGCTAAATATACATGTCCTGCGTCAATATGAAAAGAACCCTCGAGCTGAAAATATTTCGTAAAAGAAATGAAACATTATGAAACATGATTATCTCTTCTAGCTGGCTGTCCTCAGCACCTCATTGATAAGCTTCAGAAGGTCCAGAACTCAGCTGCTCGTCTCGTTTTTCGGACTCGCAAACATGATCATGTCTCACCACTTCTTCGCTCTCTTCATTGGCTACCAGTTAAAGCTACAATAGACTACAAGCTCTCAAGTCTCTGCTATGGTTTCTTCGAAGGTCACTCCCCCAGCTACTTTAATGAAATCTTGTCTGTAAAAACTCCTGCCCGAAACCTTCGCTCCTCATCAGACTCCCGCATTTTATCCCTCCCTCTCACAAAAAGTCACATACGGACAACGGATGGTCTCCCTTTGTGCTGCTCAGCAGTGGAACTCTCTACCACATCACATTCGCCACTCAGCCTCCAAGGCTGCATTTAAACGCTCTCTTAAAACATATCTTTGTACAAAGTACTATTCCTGACTTGTACCTCATCTTTATGTTGTCCAGTGTCACTATGTGTACCTCACTGTCTATTGGTTGTTATGTTTCTTTCTATCAAACTGTTCTGCGCAGAGAGTGTGATCCAGCTTATTCGTGATTCTGCGCATTAAAAGTTCGCATTATTATTATGTGTCAAATCTTATAAATATCAAGCGTCGTGTTGAGTGCTGAACTAAACATTATGTTGTATTCACTTAAACTTAATACAGGATAAAATTGATATAATATGTGGTACAGCTTACTATAAAAAAATAATTTGTCCACTTAAAGAGAAGTATAAATAGCGATGGGCTCTTCACAGTGATTTCACTCATCAATATAGAAACAGTCAGTCCTGAATGTATTGTCTGTAAGCAAACGTCATCGACTAAAACATCTAATTAAGTATTTAAAAACTGCTGACTTAAAATGCAAGAAAATTTTGGCAACAGCTGAAATTGTTAACTGCCTGCGATCCTCATCCCTTCTCTCTGCTTGTCGATTGTCTAGATGTCCTGTTACTGCATCTAACCAATATCATTAATGTTTCTATCAGGTTGGGGCACTTCTCTCCCTCAATCTCTAACTATTCCTTTCTCGACTTCTATTCTCAGCTTGGGTGTCATTCTTTATCAGAGTGCCATTCGTCATGATCTCACCACTGATAGAGCTAACTGACAGACAGCTCAAATGCATATGGAATGGAGACAAGCACAGAAAAGAGCAAAGTTATGATCAATGGCAACGGCAGAGCAGAGATCTATATGAACGGGGTACAGCTCGAAGAGGTAAGCAGCTTCAAGTACTTGGGAGCCACTCTCTCCAAGGACGGCAGCTCCACGCAAGATATCCGCATCAGGATCGCAACAGCAACAGCAGCAATGGCTAGGCTAGATAGGATCTGGCATAGCCACAAGATAAGGTTCACTACCAAGTACAGGCTATACAAATCCCTGGTAGTGCCGATCCTGCTCTACGGATGCGACACGTGGACTCTACTCGCCGAAACAGAAAGGAGAATCCAGGCATTCGAGCACAAGTGTCTGAGGAGGCTGCTCCGGATCTCATACAAAGAACACAAAACCAACGACTTTGTAAGAAACAAGATGGCCACACTGGTAGGACACCAGGAACCTCTACTATCAACAGTCAAGCGACGTAAGCTGGTCTTCTTTGGCCATGTAACCCGGCACGACACCTTGTCGAAGACTATCCTTCAAGGCACCTTGGAGGGTGGCCGACGCCGCGGTGGTCAGAGAAAGAACTGGCTTACGAACGTCAAAGACTGGACTGGTCGTCCTGTACAGGACCTGCTGACTATTGCCCAAAACAGGCAAGAGTGGCGGGCCCTATCAGCTGCCGCGTCTATCCATGTGATCCCCCCAACGCCAGGTGCCAGGCAAGGGACGACTGACTGACTGAGAGCTAAAACTCTCATTTGTGTCTTTATGCAATCGAGGATGGACTATTGTAATTCTCATTTAGCTGGAATTTACTCCAGAATAATGCGTTTAAAACCAAGTTTCTTTGAGTCCCATCAGCGAAGACAAAGATGTGCTGACAGGTATTTCTCATACCCAGACCCATTAACGTTGAGGGGTTTACTCGTCAGCCTTCGACACTCTGATTTGTTACCTCTTTAAGTCAAAGGTTAAGACACATCTTATCAGAAGGACGACCTCACTGTGACCCTGTCTTGACTACGAGCATGTATACCGTGTGTCTGTAGTCTACTGTGCATGAGTGAGTGTATGTTGTACAAGCTACCGTGACAGTTATATCGAATATCGATGCCTTATTATTGATTAATATCTATATAGTATTTATGGAAAGCGTTCTGAAAAAATCTTTGGAAAAGTGCTATATAAATCCTTATTATCATTACTTACACGTCGATAGTTTGTGCCATGCAAGGTGGTCTCAAAAGTACAGCAAGAAGAGAACCCAGAACCAAACTCGTCCACATTGTAAACACGTCTTTAGACGAGGCTGTTAAATACGAGGACATTTACATTCAGCAATTAACTTACGTGAACTTCGTCTGGTCATTTAAACACATAAAGAAAAAGAAAAGAAAAAGGGCGAGAGGACAATGACCAAAAAAGACCCCCTAGAAAATCAACATGAATGAAGTTTTGTGCAATCTGTAAGTTTGAAGTTTTGTGAAATCTGTAACTAGTAAAATTTTGCGAAAACTGTAGTTAGTGAAGTTTGTTAAACGTCTCTTTAGTGGCTGTGAGAAACTATAATAAGTGTAACTGTGAAGATTCTGTACTTAGTGTAGCTGCAATTAACTTACAATTAGTTATGTAATTTTTGGCAGTTTGAAAAATAAAGACTTAAAACATAATGACAAAAACACATTGCTTATAAATTTTACAAAATACATTTTGAAAAGCTTTTAATGACAAAGACAATTAAATTTTGTTAACATTAATATAATTTAAAAGAAATAAGTGTGTTCCTTACAGCATAGACATGCTTAACACAGCGACTACTTTCAGTCTGCACATGCAAGTCTCATCCAGCAGTTTGGTTCGTTAAGAAACTGTGAGGAAGTGGAGATGATGACGATACAGATAGTGGTAGACGTGGCAATCAACATGTTATCAGACTCCCTCGACGTCTCCACTCGTCGTTGTCGTTATCTGTGTTGACATCAGTGACAGCAAGCACACTGTACTTGTTACTGCACCACTAAGGAGGGAGAAGGCCGTCCATGAGCACAATAACACGGAGATGACAAGCACATGTATTGTTTCTTTGTTTTTTTTCACTGAAGTAACATTTATTTGTTTTATTTCTCGCTTGTGGTTGTCGTTATCGCTAAACCCCAGATTTAAGCTGCATATAACACTGATTTTACCTGGAAGTCAAAGTGTCTCCAAAAGATTGATGGCTTATTTGAGTTCAGTTTTTTAAGGACCCTAAGAATGTATATCACACCTATTTTTTCCTTTTATCAATAGCTCATTCCATGCTGCATGACAGCTAATCTTAACAGAAAAGTATAGTCCTAGATATTTGCAGGTATTTGTTACGTTCATTTCTAGATAGCCATTCAGTCATTTTTCATTGGAGGAGACGTAACCACCTTTCCTAAAAACCATAACATTACTTTTGTCCAACTTCAGCTTATGTGCTTCTTGTGTTAGTAAATTTAGTTGATTTTGTAAGCCAAAAACTGTATCCAAGTCAAAAGATTTCCACAGCCTCAAGTATTAACTGGATCCTATGTTTATCTCCCTTGATTATATTTTGCTAATTCATTAATGAAAAAGGAGAGCACCACAGAACTGAGTAAGCAGCCTTGCTTGACTCCTTGAGAATCTTCAAACACATTCGTAGTTACAAACTTATCTGAAACACATGCAAAAACTGATATATATATATATATTGCTCCCGAGGCTATATACATTCCACTATTCATACCATTCTTTCACGAAACCCTCCAGAGCATATTTCTATTTTAACAAAATCAAAGGCACACGTAAAGTACACGAAAGCAACATACATCTTATTTAGTACGTGTATCTGCACTGTAAGTGAAGATATGGTCGGTAGTATCATCATCATCGTCATTCCTTGTTATTCCTCGAGGAGCATACGGCCGCAACAACACCTCGCCAGCGGGACCCGGTTTGGGGCAGGCCCCTCAGTTGGGCCCATGTGGTTCTGGCATCCTTTACCTCGCTCTCTACTGAGGAGGGTGAGCGCTCTTCACAACAACGACTGCACTACAAGATCTTATTGACAGCCTCAGGTAAATAATCCTTGAACAAGGCACGAAACTCCATGCTATTATTACATATAACCATGAATCGTTACACAGCTTGATACTTCTGTCATGAATACTTTGTGCAAAAGTGAACAAAACCAGCACGGACATTTTACACCTGCAAAAAGAACAGCAAGACATTCAGCTACACCTGTCACGGTTAGCGAAGGAACTTGAGAGTTTAGAGATGCACTCGAGACGCAACAACCTCAAGATATTCGGTTTACCGGAAAGAAACGGGAACCAGCACAGTTGTGAAATGCAAGTGCTACGTTTTCTGAACGAATATGCTAAGTACAAAACATGGATTAAATTGATATTGAAAGAGTTCACCGTGTTGGAAAGTTCGAGGCCTCAAAACCAAGACCAATGATTATAAAATTCTGCAGATGGTCTGATAAAATGGAATTATTACGAGACCACAAAATATATAATAATGTTGTCTTACCATACTCTCACTTCTGGCCATACATTATATTTTGTCTGAAGTTATACTTTTATAATATCAATTTTATTTAAGTCGAACACAAAAATGTAATAATAAACGCACAAGACAACAAGCAGTCACACCAAGGAATATTAAAACTTCCTTGTCATAGATTAGAGTTTGGCTAATGTTAGTTTGTACTAGCAGTGGTTCCTAGTTAAGAGAGGTCGGGACATGTGTCTGTTCTTTGGATGAATTTCTGTAACTAAAATAGTGCTATGAATAGACTGTTTCACAGCAAATGACAGACGAATGCATAACACAGTTTAACAAATCACCCATGAAGGCGTTAAATAATCAGAACATAGTTAATAAAAAAAAATCACCGAAATCGTCTAAGACATCTGTTTCATGTCGACGCACATATACACGTGCAGCCTTAGTAATGTTTCTGAGCTACACAAGTGTTGTGACTCACTCTTACACTTTCCCTTTCTCCATTGCACATGAAGAGGTTGGCAAGAAGTCCAGGATGTCCTCAGCAGCACAAACGACTTGTTAAGTAAAATGTCGAACGATTTCTCACACACTCTGAACTTTATCACGACACCAGATTTGTTTCTCATTAAACAATGTGTAATGCTTGTTCTATTCCGCTTCTTTGCATTCCTGCAAAATTGTAGCATCTATTTTGCCCACTCCCAGCTGAAGACCCAATTAGAATGATTTTTGCTTTTGTCAAGATGACATTTTTTGTTTAATTAATTGCTAAGTTCTCTACTTTGCTGCCTTTATGCAGAATGATGTCTCACACAACTTTCTTTTAAATAGCTCAACAAAGAATTATGAAAGCCATGATACTTGATGGCTTACATGGAAATCGCCATTGGCATTGTTATTAGCTGAATGAATTTTCATTTAAACTTAAAAGGAAAAGGCAAGTAAAACTACTATTTGGCCATGAGAGATAGATATTGACGATCTGAATGATTTCTGCTGAAACGTTCGGATTTTAAACCACAACGGTTCTCGTAGCTGTCGATCTTTATTACTCTTTGGCGAAGGAAAACAGATTGACTCTAATTCGCGATGTGAAATGCACCATTTTACGAGAAAGGCATTCTGTCACTTTAATTCCCTTTGCTAAGCTCTTACTCGCTGTAACCGTATTTGACGTTGTGTGCCACATTCTCTACCACATCGACAGACATGCTTGGGTGACTGAAAATGAATGCAGGTGCAAGAAAGAGTCAATGGCATCTTTGGACAAAAGACGAAGACCTTGTAGACTCCACAGACCCATGTTTCAGACGCCATTAAATATAAGCGAGCTCTTACAACACGAAATGTTAAGCTAAACAATTTATAACTGCAATATTTATCATATTAAGCTTTCCCTGATATTTCACTTACTTTAAAGTTTGTTTTAGTAGTAGGACACTAGTGATTAGTTGGTTAACAGGTGTGTTTTAACAGTACCTATTCGTTTAGTATTGCGCCTTAACATGGCGCCTAAATATAGTTTTGTGACGTTGAAAAAACTCCAAACTAAGATGTGTGCATTTGTATGCTAACAGTCAAATTCAAACAAATACCAGACAGGAAGCAGGCTGGTTACTCTTCACGCACTGAAGAGCTAATTTCCGACAGGATAGCCAACGACACATCTGTAAGACTTGGTATCATGGTCCACATGGTCCATACGGAGTCTATTGTCTCGATAATAGTTTCTCGGGCAGAGCAGAGGAAATACTGACTGTGAACGCTTGTCGCTTGATATGTGCAACCTTTGGTCACCTAGTGGGCATAAGGACATTTACACTCTACTTGACAAATGCCACATAGCAGCCTCTATAACATCTATGAACATCTATGTTATGTGTTAGCTGAGATGGAGTGTCATCGTTATGGCTTGCAGTGAGGGTTGTTGGAGGAGTTAGAGGAAACCACTTATAAGAAATCTGATTATAGGGCTGAAACATACGGAAGCATACAACATTAGTTATCAGAACTGCCTTCTAGAATCCTCGACTTTCCAGTCCGAGACTACCACATTAATTTTCCACAACCTCTACAGCTAAACTTAACCTTTCAACCTAAAAGCCACACCTCGAAACGGTTTTGTTCAAGGCTTACCGTAGTAAATCCTCGAGGGGTAGGACATCGTCTTGAAGACAATCAGATCTCTCTCAGGGTGTTATTGTCCCGCCTCGCTGAAAGTCTATATTTCTCGTGGTTCTGAAAAACTGCGGATAATTAATTAACGGATGGTTTTTGGAGGCTAAAAATTTACAGGTTAGGTTTATATCGCCTGTATCTGCGTATATCTGCAGCAAACGCAAACCATTGAGGTTGGTCTTTAAGGGACATCATGTATTAGTGTGTGATGTTTGAACGCAATGGAGACAATGTATTGTGCCATTCTATATTGAGTGATTGATGAGATATTGTCTAAAAGCAAGAAAGTATTGTGTTACAGTCAAGTACTGTGGTGACCAGACGCACGAGAGAGATGTGTTTATCGCACCCTATGTTCTTCCATTAGACCAGGTTTGTGAATACTGTTCTTATTTGGCTCCAACTGGCGTGCGCTCGATACCACTGTCTTGGAACTACAGACTTGTGATGGTCTTCAGTCCCGGTGACCACTGGATCTCACAGGCTAATGGCAGCGGCCTGGGGTGAGTTTGCAGAGGTCGTGTCTAGAGTTCACAGTACAGTCAGAGTGAGACACCACCTGACTGACTACATGGGGTCATCTGTTCGTCAACAGCGCAGAACAAACATTGTCTGAGCAGACACTCAGTTGTCTGTCCTGCGATACAACACGTCCTACCACATACATCCACCTTCAGCGTGCATTGCAATGTTGTTACCATTGTTCTATCAGGAGTGAAAGATAATAAAGTCTGAACATGACTTTCCACAACAAGGCGATTTGATTTTATGAACGTTAATGAAAAGGAGGACTCTTCAGTTATCGTCTTGTCACTTCAATGTCTATGCTATAGACTCAGATGATAGTTTTGAAGTGTGTGGACAGTGTCTATTGTTCCTGTTTTAAGGTTGAATCAATTGACTAAATCGATTATGATCGTTTATTTACAGTAAACATCTGGAGAATAGAAGTATTCATGTATGGATGCTGGAATATTTGACACTTAATGTTAAGTGGATTTTAATTAGCGTGGTTTTTTTTGTTTTTTTTTGGGGGGGGGAATTGCACCTGAAAGGGCCTATGCAGTTTCATCTTCTGCATGCTATTTTTAAGTATGTTTTTCCTCCAGTCGTTGTTCGTCGCCCCGCCTAGCAGTCTCTCAAATGATTGATGAATGTTCCTTTTAGCCTAGTCATAAAGACAGACAGACAGACAGACAGACAGACAGACTAATGTGTGACTTAGGCAGAAACATTTGGTGGTGGTGGTGGTGGTGGTGGTGGTGGTGGTGGTGGTGGTGGTGGTGGTGGTGGTGGTGGTGGTGGTGGTGGTGGTGGTGACAATGCAGTATGTAAGCAAAGACAAGAATCTGTTTCGTCAAGCAGCAGAAAAAATTGTCATCTCCTCACATTCTCACAGACATAGACACAAGCATACACGCACACACATTCACAAAAATACACATAACGCGCCCATCCCTAAAAGAGAAGTTACAGTTAAGATACAAGAAATAAAGGAACTAAGAGATCCAAGGAATGAGTGGAAATCACTTAGGAAGAGCAATGCCCTCACTGACCTGTTGGTGTAGGCCAGCACTCTACGTGACCCATTCCTGACGACACTGACCTCCAGGCTGACCAGCTCCACCACAAGACTGGCGATCACCTGACACACGAACTTGTTGGTCCACGTGCCGAGTCTGGAGATTGAGCGACTGGCTGTGGCAATGGCGCCCGGCACTTTATCATAGAAAACAAAACTGGCCAGTCACAAGACTTCTGGACACGTTCATACACACGAATATCAAAATATAAAAATATCAAAATAAGTCAACACAAATCTATTATTAATAGTCAATATTTTCATATGAGTAGTGGGGCGCGCGCACACACACACACACACACACACACACACGCACACACACACACACACACACACACACACATGACAGGATACAGTACACAAACTATACACATGTTCATTGCCAGCCTACCGGTATCCTCGCAGGTTCCAGCATCGAAAACAACACTGAAATAGTCAGTAGTCGCCGACACCCTCTTTTCTGCCAGATCCGGCTTCACTGTCGGTTGATTACCTGACGAAAATCTAGACACAAAAACCCTTTGCATAATTCACAGCAGTGTGCGTATGGAGGAGGGGTAGAGAGGAAAGGAAGTTGTCAGGTTTCTAAGAATGAGTCCACCTGCATATGTCATTATTTGTATCCACACATTCCTACAACGTACATAATGTTGTGTCTACGTACGATCATCGACTGCCAACTAAGAGTCAGGCTAAGTGGCCCACAGAAATAATTTACAATGCAGTCCCGAATCAGAGTGACGAAGGCTGTCGGGTAATCCGTTCCAAGTTGACGGGCCTTGGTATGAGACAGACCTCTGTCCATAGTATTTGTCTTAGTTAGTGGGACACATAATCTTGGTGGATAGATGGGAGGAACTTTGGAGAGGTACCGAGGACTAATGCGAGAAACGACAGAGTAAGTTAAAGTGGAAACTTTGTAGGCGACACAGTCCACGACTGACAGGCAGTGAAGAGAGCGAATGATGGGTGATATATGTTAACATCTAGACGGTCTGCAGAAAAGGCGACAAACGTTAGTTATCACCTAATCAGCAATAAAACTTAGACCCAACGACACATAGTCATATGCTCACAAACAAATTCATACACACACAGATCATACACACACAGATCATAGAGAAAGATCACACACACACACACACACACACACACACACACACACACACACACACACAGATCATACACATAGATCACACACTCAAGGACAGGTAACCAAACCTGTCAAGGTAGGCTATTTGTCGTCGGCGTGAAAGTTGAGAAGTGTTTCCCAATAGCAAGGTAAGTACAGGTGGCTTATCTGGAACCGGGCTGATTTCCATGCTTATAAGTGCACCAGTCGGTCTTGTGTGTTCGGTCACGCAGAAAATATCGAACCTGGTTGGGTTGTTAGCTCTATAGCCGAGTGCTATTCCTAGGGGGTCGTTGTCTGAAAGAGAGAGAACGTGAATGACAATTATTACTGTCCCATTAAGATATCTTTCTTAGACACTCTGCACTCCTTCTGTGTAGTTCAAAGGCATCAGAAGGCATGTAACAATGGACATGGAAAAGTAAGTCAAATGGTAGATATTAGATATTATCGTCATCGTCGTCATCATCATCATCATCATCATCATCATCATCATCATCATCTAATTTCTTTACAGTCTTTTCCTCTTCTTTTCTCTTCTTTTCCTAACATCAAAGTAAATTGATAAAACACTTACCAACGTTCCCGCCATTCGTCTTCACAGAAACAGAAATAATTCAGTAAAGAAAGTAATTGTCAATATTAAATATTATAAATCAGGTTCGCGGTATTTTTTCCTAAAACTCCAACTTTGTCCATCCTTAAGTCGCATATTTTCAAAGGACGACTTCACTGTGACTGTGTCCTGACTATGAGCGAGTATAACTTGTGTCTGTGATTTTCTCTGTGTATGAGTGAGTGTGTGTTGTACAAGTGAACCTGTCTGTTATGTGAATATTGGTGCGTGGTCGTTGATGATGTGGTGTATGTATGGTTTATGTCAAGCGCCCTGAGCAATTTGTTTGGAAAAGCGCTAGCAAAAATCCTGATTATTATTATTATTTGATGATTATGGACTGGCATTAAAGTTTAATAGCTGCCTTGACACATCCCAAAATGCAGACTGTACTGTTATTAGTGGTAATAATGGCAGCAAGAAGTCCAGATTAAATATTCATGATATAAACAGGTAAATATGTACAAACTGGATAAAGCCCACTAAAAACAATCAATACTAATTTAAAAAATCCATAAAAATCATAATCTGTGCTATGAAGGAATTCATACGACTTAGCACAACTTAGGCATATACTACATTTATAATATCAGGAAACTACAGGAAATATATCATTCCTTTATTTATTCATGAACAAAACTATCACCAAACATAGGATAGATTAATAGGTAAAGAACAAAATCTAACTCACTTTTAAAAAAGCTAATAAACTACACGCACACTGTTAAGATGGGCAGACTGGGTTTATAAAAACAAAAACAATATCAAAAGAAAAACTATAAAATGAAAGTTCTGAAGGGTCTTTTAGTAATAAACAGTAGAAATATAGTAACAAGAATAAAACAGAAATCCAGAATATAGGGACAGGGTAACGCCAGGGATCTGGCAGCCATTACAGTCCACCAAGACTGTGGACTTTACAGGCCTCCTGGACACCAAAAGCAGAAGACAACACCAGGAGAGGATAGCACCAGCAACAGTAAACAACACCCAGCAGTGACCTAACCCATTTATCTCATTGTCATTTCCAACCTCCACTCCCCTTACTCCCCCAGATCCTCATCCCTCCACAGTGCGAAATACGCTTTAGGAGGAAATACATTTCCCTTCCAAAAATACAGCAACAGCAAGATCAGTGCAAAGTGACAAGAGCGCAGTGTGATGTGGAGCATTTCCCCTTCTCTTAAGTTGCTAAGCGAGTAGAAGGAAAACAAATAGTGAAATAAAGCCTGTCTGGCAGTATATTACTGCAATACCACCTGTTAAGGTAAATACAGTTTAACCAATACTAATACTGGTACATTTATTTGCTAGGCCTTTGGTCCACTTTATAAGGATTGCTATACAGCACATGACACGAAGTTTATATAATAAACATCAAGAAATAAAGAATATGTTCTAGCATAGATCAGACTTTTAGGGATCATTTTCAAAGAGTGTTTTATCGAGATGTCAGGTAACACTGACAGGACCACAGGCAGATGAATAGCAAAAAGCAATAAAAACAAACATCAGGTTTTGCAACAAAAATGGCAATAGTCTCCTATTATAAATTCCAACATTACAAACAAAATTGCTACATTACAAACAGACGCTGATTTTTCTGCATCATGACTGGTCTGTCCAGTCTCAATAGCGATGTCCACCCGATCAGTGTCAAAGCCTCAGTCCTGTGCTCGTGTGGAGAATCAGACTAGTTGCCAGATACCCTTCCTGCTGCCATATCCGCTTTATTAAATAAGGAGGCGACACATTTTGCCAGTCAACAACCCGAATAAACTTTGTGTTTTAAGAATCCATATCCAGCCTGCACTGGACTATGGAGTATGTGGCATTCACTGGACAGACAATTTGAGATGGAAACCTTCGCTCCTTATCAGACTCGCGCATTCTATCCTCCCTCCCACATACGGACAACGGAGGTTCTTCTTCTGTGCTGCTCAGCATTGAACTCTCTTCCTCATCACATTCGTCACTCGGACTCGAACACTACATTTAAATAGTCTCTGAAAACATGTCTGTTTCCTAAGTACTGTCCCTGAATTACTTTCCTGAACTACTTTTGCAGTACTGTCTGTCATGTTAACCATCGTGTAACGACTCCACCTTTACGCTGTTTATAATACTTATATAGTACTTATATCCCTTCATAACTTTATCCATTCGTTCACGTTCTACTCTTGTACTTCATATGTATGTTGCTCAGAGTGTCTATACATATCTCACCTTCTATTGTCTGCTACCTAATGTTCATTCCTCATGACTGGTCAGCGTAGAGAGTGCGATCTATCTTGTTCGTGATGTTGTGCGATACAACTACACATATTATTATTATTATTATTATTATTATTATTATTATTATTATTATTATTATTATTATTATTATTATTATTTACTTCCTACTAAAGGAAGAAAGGAGAACTAGGTGAAGTTTACCTGACAGGTATGGCAGCAGTAGAAGGGGCAGGGCAAAGTATGTCGCAATGATGTGTCCAGGTGGTCAGCAGAATACAAGTTCTTCTTCTCTTTAATCGTCTCGCTGAACACGACAATCGAACGTGAGGACTAAAGACTTCCCGGTGACTGAGGTGTCTGCATCCGTGTTTACCCTGTACCCGGAGCGTGACTGCGCATGCCCAGTGAAAAGATGACGAAACGTCTGTGAGTAATAACCCGGACATGACGTCACTTGTCAACTTGTCCAGGTCGTTGCAATGCTGCAAAGCGACTTCAAATCTCAGGTGGTCTGTGACACGGAGCTCACAGCCCCCTTCAACGTCAGTACTGGGGTGAAGCAGGGCTGCATTCTGTCGCCGTTCCTCTTCTTCCTGGCCATGGACTGGATCAAGAACTCCCCCGAAGAACTGAAACCACGCAGGTTCAACGAAGGCGTTGGCGATGGATTGGACATGTGCTCCGCCAGCAGACAGCAGACCTCTCCAGAATCGCCCTACTATGGACTCCAGACGGCCGAAGAAAACGAGGGCCGCCCAAAGGAAACCTGGAGAAGAACAGTGGAAAGGGAGATGAAAGGAAAGGGCTGGACATGGGGTCGCCTGGAACGGGTTCCAGCCGATCGACATCAGTGGCGGGCTCTGGTTGAGGCAATTAGCACGAGGAGGACCGATTGATTGATTGATTGATTGATTGACGTCGCTTGTCACCTGTTTTGTTGTCGTTATTTGTTTTCCTTTGCTGCTTTGCAAAGATGGTGATACTTTGTAGTAGAAAATGTAAACAAAAAATGTCCCATGCCCAGGCAGTCACAGTTATTATTATTATATTTACTACAACTACTACTATTGACAACATAATCTTAACTCACGTATTGTTTCTGTATTGGCTGCATTACTTCATGAGGTTTAAGTCCCGTTACCTGTCACTGTTTGCAATGGCCAACCGCGTGTTGTGATAATTTTTCGCAATGTGCTGGCGATAGTGTTCTAACAACACCCAAGCATAACACAGATTGAAAGAAAGAGAAGCGACGTCAAGTGTTTGAGCTGAGACAGGGGTCAATGTACTCGTCTGTACATTGCAGAAGTTTGTTGGTCTGACAGCCGTGACCAGTAGATTCCAGGGGACTCCTGGAGAGAATGACGAGTGCTTATGATATTTGATGGTTCTTTGAAAGAAGTGTGATAGTTGTGAATGTATAATATAATGTGGTTATTGATAAGAGGTATAGAAGTTTCGATGGGAAACATAGTGTGTCAGTTAAATTTGGTGTGAGGATTTCAGGAATTACCTGGGGAGAAGAGCAAGGAGTGTGTTTTGATCATTCTTGGGTCCAAATACGAACATCATCTTTGGAAGTTGGTATTTCCTATTTTGATCACCTTTTGAAGAAACTGTGTGGACTTGAACATTTGCGAGATTTTGATTAATGGAGAGAAGAGGGTTTGTTGGGGGTTGATTGTTTGGATGGTTGGGGTTTGGGATATCTACCTTACTGACATTTTGATTCATGCTTGTTGATATATACTGATTAGATCCACTTGTGTATTGGAAGTGATGAATTATGCGGTTATCCTATACATACATACAAGTTAGAACCCCCCCGAAATTACACAGCATTAGTAACCCACGAACAGATCTTTGTATTGTGTTGCGTGAAAGAACACGTGCGGAACGCCGTGCGGTCAGTGTGTGGTGTCTGTGACCTGTCTGCACGTTGTGTGGCCTTAACATTCATCATTAAAAGCAGTTTTAGTTTTAAAAATTCAAAAATTGTGGTGTGCACTTTAAGCTGATTATCTAAAAAATGTAAGGCCTAAAAGTGTTTAAAATTAGAAATGTTTTCTGCAACTGGCCCCTGGGACAGATGCTTGTAGCCGCCATGACTTCCGGTACAGACAAAAAAACCTGCTGACCTGCTGGATGTAAGTACTGATGTCACGGTCGAAATTCTGTATTTCCTGGTGTCGCATTACTCTCTAATCGAATTCTAAAAGTGGTAGATATCAGTTAATATGAAGACGAGTTATAGAAGTGCTGTTTCTTTTAGCTCGCATGGGCTACAAAGTCTCCAGACTGTACTACCCTTGTCTTTGTGGTCTTGCACCAGCAAGCTCCTTACCACCCATATGGGTCTTTTTTATTTTTATTTGTTAGGGGGAGGGGCGTCTTGCTTGTGTTGCCTTCCTCTCTATGCCACGCATCGGACAATTTCAGCAGATGTTGCTTTTCCTTCTCATTAACCATTATTTGGAATTCTTTTGAGAATTATTTTTAAAGCCTCCAAATCTGGCATAAAAACATCTTTGTAAGAAATACTTTTCATGATCAAGAAAGCTAATCTGTTCTCACCTTATTTATTTATTTATTTATTTATCATGTACTTAGTTTATAATTGCCGCACTGCCATCTCTTTGCTGATACTTGCTTTTGTATGACTCAGTGTCGAATATTTGCATATTTTTTTGCAGAGCATTGAGTTTGACCCAACACCTGGAAATGTGTTACAATTAATTATTATTCTCAGGATGTTATGTATTCAAGCTGTACCATACGTGATTTTTTTTCCTCATTTCTTTACGTTCACTCTCTTCCATACAGAGCGCCCACCTAACCCTGTATCTACACACGCACACACACACAAACACAATCAGATAAATAAATAAATAAACATGTTAGCACACTTTGGAATGCAGAAACATTTATTTATAAGAGGTAAAAGATTTTTTTTAGAAACAGTTGCGTTATATGCAGGCTTAGTGTGAAGGGACACCATCAGCCCTCCCTGCCACTGTCACATTTGGTGGCTTCTTTGCTGTTTATTTTTCCTTCTTCTGATTTCCTGTGGATGTATTGATAGCAAAAGGTGTCAGTACCTCTAATTAACAAGACAAACGGTGTTTATTGTAATCATTAAAAATGACAGTTCCGAACAGTCGTAGGTTTCTGCTGGACTATGGGAACGAATAGTCGAGTGGACCGAGCGCTGGTGTCCGAATAGAAAAGCACACAGGTTCGATACCCGTGTAGCGCAGCTAGCTTATCCCAGTCGACCCAGCTGGCGGGAAAGGGTACTTGACTCCTTAGATTGTTAGGGAAGGTAAAGCAGCGAGGGAGAGGAGGTATGTATGATAAAATAAAATACGCAGTGTTAGATGATGTTGACAGCACGGGGCATGGACATCACAAGGAGTCAGCGGAGTTTCCATCAAACATTCATCCAATGCCGTCAAGGTGCGCTGTTTATAACTTGGTAATTATGTTGTTACACATCTCCACCATCTCCTAATGCTGTCATGTTATGAAATATATGTTTTAGTTTCGCTCAGCGCTGTGGCCTTATCTTTATGAGCGAACTGAACTATTTTCAGTTGCACTTATATTCTTTTGCACTAACTTAGTAAGTTTAAAGAGATTTATATTCACTAACGGGAAAATTACATTGAAAGTACGGGTGGCTGTCGTCCTTACCTTGTGCCTAGTCACACTGAGGTACATCGCACTGGTCCCAGCGCTGACTCTTATCAGTTGTGTAGCACCAGGCATGTGGGTAATTGTCCTTAAAGACGCGACAAAAATTCCAGGCAGCGCCCTTAATGCCGTCTACAGTGTAAGCCTTGTCGTCCTTGTATGTGGTTTCTTTATTGTGGGGATAGTCACTTGTCCACATATTGCACGTAAATCCTAGTTTCGTTTTTGTTTGTGTCCCCTTGTAGACAGGTCCCCATGTCGGATGGTTATACCAACATGTGGTCGCTATGAAAACAATGAACGAAAGAGATTAGCTATTTTAGGTAAACGAATTAATTATTTTTTTACTTACTGAATGCTGTTATGAAGCTAAAAAGAAACTAAGCATTTGAAAGGCCCCAGACATAGAGGAATATCACAACAACCTGCAAGAAGTAAAAGTTCAGATTTCTATTTTCAAGTTAGAAAGCAAACTTCGACCAACAATTTTACACAAACAAATGGAAATTGTTGATTATATTTGAAAAATATCGAAAACTTTTTTGCTTGTTGAGTTATTAAGATTTGCTCAGGAAAAACAAAACATGAAGACTATGTACCGGAGGTTTTCGCAAAGCTTAGTAACATGGCGGCAACCAGTAAACACACCTGCACAGAGTATTGTGGGAGTTTCCCACTTTCCATTCTTGCAGTAGACTTGAGTTGTACCCTTTCTGTATATATCTGAGGGGACACTACAGGTGTAGTAGGCCACGTCATTGTGTTTACTGCCAGAGTAGGTCACGCGAGTTCGCTTCACTGTCGGAGGTGGACCGTCACAATCTCAAAGAATAAAATTGCAAGTTTAACTCACCAAACTTAGCAGTGTCAATATTGCCAGCTCAGTCAGCAAGACTACAAAATTTTCTCACAGATCTCTCATTTTTTTACAAATATTTGTCATTATTATAAACGTCATAAAAATAGAATAAATGAAAATGATTTGAACAATGTTAATGCACATTACTACCATCAGTTTGCTAAAGCACAAAACATCGATTATACCATTGGGTTAAACAAGAAGAAACAGCGGAGAGAACTCTTTGAAGTCGTCTTTGTTTATTTTTGTATCTCGGTAGTCAGTCAGTGTGTGGCTATGCCTTTTGTTTCTTTTTAGTTGTTTGTTTCTTCGTTTGTATTTGGCTCTGCATTAGGCAATGTTGATAGAAATTTGCAGGAAATAGTCTCAACAAGCGGTTTCCTTATTACGATTGTCATTTTGTGTAATGAAAAAGATCGCTTTGTTGAGAGAAATGGCAAAATCACTAATTTGTTTCATATGAAGCAAATGTTTATCAGCTTTTTTAGTTAAGACATTATTAAAATAAAGAAGATGTGCTGTTTATAACCTGCTAAAATTTACGTTGTTACGGGCCTTCAGAATCTCCTGATGTTTTCGTTTTATGAATTACACGTGTTTTACATTCTCTCAGCGCTGTGGCCTTCTCTCTATGAGTGGACTGGTTGCTGTCAACCTTACCTTGAATCTGGTCACAATGAGGTACATCGCACTGGTCCCAGCGCTGACTCTTATCAGTTGTGTAGCACCAGGCATGTGGGTAATTGTCCTTAAAGACGCGACAAAAATTCAAGGCAGCGCCCTTGCTGCCGTCTACAGTGTAAGCCTTGTCGTCCTTGTATCTGGCTGCTTTATTGTGGGGATAGTTGTATGTCCACATATTGCACGTAAGTCCCAGTTTCGTTTTATCTTTTGTCCCCTTGTAGACAGGTCCCCATTTTGGATGGTCATACCAACATGTTGTTGCTATGTAAACAATGAACAATAGACTTTAACTCATTGCTTACGGTAGGCTGAGAGACGGTTACAACAATAGCTGGTACCATGAATTTACCCCTTTTTCAAAAACAAATTATAAAAAATTAACGTAAATAGGTAGATGAATAATTTAAATTATAATGATAGATCAAACTGTGTAGAAAAGAAACATCTTTACCTTTTGTTTGCTTAAAAGCACTTTTATGGTATTCCCAACAGAAAATGCCATGATAATGATCAATCAGAAAATTTTTTACAGAGGTTTTACGAGCCTAAAAAAAAAACTAAAAATAACATAGGGGAGGAAACTATTAAAACCGTTGGGAAATAATCTACCATGTTTCCCTCCCTTGAACTGACAGGAAGTCAAAAGATTTTTTCTGTAAACAAAGGAACGTTCGAGAATCGAAGCACGTTTTCTCACTTTGACATGGAATTTTACTTCAACAACCGCAAAGAAGAAGAAAATAGTAAGTAATATTAACATTCTAATGTATATTCTAATAAAACATATGTTTGTTTAGTACTTTATGTCTGTATATATTGTGTAAATACTTTTTTTGTTAATATCCGACCGGCGATTTCCAAAAGTTCTAAAGCGTGTACAGTCGTAATCTTTCATTTGATTTTAATACTCGAAGACAAAACCTATGTATCTTAAAATTTACACCAAGTGAATATTTTGGAAATGCTCTTTAAACGGTGTATTACTGATGGTTGTCTTTACTGTAGGTTAATAAATATAAATTTTCAAAGCTGCCGGTCGAACTTTCTACACTGGGTATTTGCTAGCCATTTTCCAAACAGAAAGACAGGTACCGTGGAAAAACGAAAAAAAATGTTTATCAAACGTGCAAACTTCGTCATGACAAGAAGATCACTCGATAGAAAAATGAATGAACTATCGTGTGCATTAATATTTTTTTCCGAAAAAACGCATTTTATGTGTGTATAAAATTAACAAAAATATGCCTGAAGCGGAGTTAAAGCACGAGTCGGCGTGTGGCCGGCTTGCCTGAAGTTGAGTGGAGGCTCGAGTGCTATTTAACTAGTTTTAGTAAACGAATCGATCATCTCTTGAATTACTGAATGCTGTTGAGTTGTAAACTGAAATTTCATACATCGAAAGCTTTAACAATAGAAGTATTATACTAAGATTTCAGGAAAAGTTCCCAGAAAAGCACAAAGACCTCTACACAACCTTCATAAACCTAACCAAGGTCTTTGACACGGTCAGCTGGGATGGCCTCTTGAAAATAATGGAAAAGTTTTGGTGTCCTCCCTGGTTTCCGAGATTTGTCAGGCAGTTCTACTTCGGGATAATAGTTACAATACTAGACACTGGAGATGAATCCAAGGCCTTCCCCGTCACAAATGGTGTCAAGCAGGGTTGTGTGTTCGCCCCAACGCTCTTCAGTATGGTCTTCTCGGCCATGATGAAAGATGTTTTTCGCAATAGCCGAGAAAGTCTGAAGATCAGATATAGAAATGACCGCAAATTATTCAACCTACAGCGGATGAGGGCAACGCCCAGAGTTAAAGCAAGCACAATCAGGGACCTACTGTTCGCTGATGATTGCTCCCAAAACGCCAGCACTTAGCATGAGATGCAGTCAGAGGTGGACCGTCTGTCAGTAGAATGCGAAGACTTCGGTTTGACCATCAGCACCACAAAGACCGAAGTCATGCTAGAGCCTGCCCCCGGCAAGCCCTACCAGCAGCCGAACATCACAATCAAGGGATGCTACCTGAAAGCAGTTGAGCAATTCACCTACCTGAGTAGCACTCTCTCAAGCAGGAAACATCGATGGGGAGGTCAACACCAGAATCGCTAAAGCGAGTTCTGCCTATGGCAGTCTGCTCAGAAACGTCTGGAAGCGAAGCGGTCTCAGCCTCACCACCAAACTAAAAGTCTACATTGCAGTCGTCCTTCCACCCGCCAGTGAGACCTGGACCATCTACGCCAGACACACCAAGCAGCTCAACCAGTTGCATATGAGCTGCCTTCGCCGCCTTCTAGATGTCGGATGGCACGATAGGATCCCCGAAACAGAAGTACTGATGTGGGCTTACATTCCCAGCATCCACACACTTCTGCCAGATGGGCCGGACATGTCGTCCGTATGCCTGATAGTCGTCTGTGAAAGCAGCTGTTCTATGGAGAGCTGTGCCAGGGAAAGCGCACACTTGGAGAGCAGAAAAAACGATACAAGGGGAGCCTCAAAGCCACCCTCAGAAACCCTGGCTCAAATGCTGCCAGCTGGTAGGCCCTGCCCTCGACCGTCCACCCTGGCGCAGCGCCCTCACCCACGGAGCCTGTGTAGCTGAAGCCAGACGCGTGACGGCAGCAGAAGAGAGACGCGCGGTACGAAAGGCTAAAATGTCCTCCCTGCCAACCCCCGTTTTCACAGGCCTGTCCCACATGTGCGAGACTCTCCAGGTCCCGGATCGACCTCACCAGCCACTCCCGCTACCATCACCGCCACCATTATTAACTCATCCTTTTTTTAACGCAGTCATGATCAGCATCAGCCCCTAAGGACGAAGCGGGAAGCGGATGGCCCGATAAGCGCAGCAAACTCCCCCCAGTCGACCCAGCTGACGGGAATGGGTACCTGACTCCATATAGGGTTGGGGAAGGTAAGGCAGCAGCGAGGGAGAGGAGATTGGCACCACCCTCATGTAAAAGCTGGCCCCGAGAAAAGTGGGGTCTGTAACACCTCACTCCCCCAACGACCTGAAAAGGTTATGGGATGACCTTTACCTTTACCTGACGACGAGGGAAGGGGTTAAAACTTCACAATGTACACAGATAACAAATGGAGGCTTTGCACAACATAATATGTGAATCGGTTGCTCCGTTATGTATACGTTTGAGATGTTTGGCATCAGCTCCCTAAAAGTGCAAATGGATAACTGATAAGTGTTCAATAATATAAAAAGAAATAAAGCCTTTAAAAGGCCTCGAACATAGAGGATCGTCTCACCATCTTCCAACCAATGAATGTTTAATTTTCTACTTTTAAGTGGTGTTAGAAAGCAAACTTTGATGAACAATTTTACACAAAAAAATGGAAATTGTTGATTATATTTTCAAGACAATCACAACCAGTTTGCTTCTTTGATTATTAGGATTCGCCCACGAAAGACAAAACATGAAGACTATGTATCGGAGGCTTTTGCAAAGCTTAGTAACATGGCGGCAAGCAGTATACACACGTGCACAGAGTATTGTGGGAGTTTCCCACTTTCCATTCTTGCAGGAGACATGAGTTGTCCCCTTGATGTATACATCTGAGGTGACACTACAGGTGTAGTAGGCCACGTCATGTTTTCTTCGAGTGTAGGTCACGCGAGTTCGCTTCACTGTCGGTGGTGGACCATCACAATCTGAAAGAATATAATTGCAAGTTTAACTCACCAAACTAAGCAGTGAAATATTCCCAGCTCAGTCAGCAAGACTACAAAGTTTCCTGACAAATCTGTCAGTTTTGTTACAAATATTTGTTATTATTATATTAATAAAAAGAGAATAAATAAACATGACTTGACCAACGGGAACGCAGATTACTGCCATGAGTTTGCTAAAGTACGCACATCGATTATACCATTGGGTTAAACAAGCAACAAACAGCGGAGAGAACTCTGTTAAATCGTCTTTGTTTGTCGTTTTATCTCAGTTATCAGTAAGTGTGTGGCTTTTGTTTCTATTTTTATTTGTTTATTTGTTTGGTGCTTTGCATTAGGCAATGTTGATAGAGTTTTGCAGGAAGTAGTCTCAACGAGCGGTTTCCTTATTACGATTGTCATTTTGTGTAATTAAAGACACAGTCGATGTAGCGGGTGTGGTCGTACGGGTACGGGAAGAAGAACGGCTGCGAGGACCTCCGGTGCGCAGGGGTGGATCAGGGTTGTGGGTCGGTTGGTGGTGGGTGCGAGTGGATGGAGATATTAACTTTCCCCCACTTGATTTTTTTTCTTAAATCTCCTGACACTCTCATATTTACTCTCATCTAGAAATCAACACCACCATCCCGGAAATAGCTAATGTAAGTTTTATGACTAACACTCTTAAGCTTGCTCTAGTCATGTCATGTGTTAGAGTATCTGTAGACCAGCTGCAAACATCACCAGACATTTGTTGAAAGATTTAGTTTAATAAAGTCACGTGACTCTCACAGTCAGACGAACTTCACTGCACATTACTGGTAAAGAAGCGTCGGTCACATCACAACTAAGTTACACGTTTTCAAGTTACTAAATGGTTACAAATACCAAACATTTCACTCAAAAAGGAAAACAACTTGAACTAATTCCCATAATATTCGAATGACTCCAAGGAGAAGAGAATGTGTGTGATATCTTTGAATGAAGAATATTTTTGCGGAAATAAAACAAATAAGACGGACAATGAAATGAAAGATGCAAGCTTGATGGTATAAATGGTTTACATACTTGCAGTAGCACACACGACGCTTTCAATCGGGTGGAGGCCCAGTCCACACGAACATCTACCCGACAAACATCGCCTGTACGAGGGGTCACAGTCTACGTCGTTGTAGCAAGACACGTTGTACCGTGATGCTACTAACAAGTCAAGAATCTTCCAGCAAGTTGTTAGGTGGTAATTCCAGTCTGTATTGTACCCTTTACGCCAACCTAGTCGCTTGATGTAAGTAATCTCACAGCGGCCACCTTTAAATGACGGACATCAGCACCACACAATCATAGGGTAGTACAGACAACTGCTTGACAGAACTACTGAGATTACCTGGCACGACATAGTGACAGTACCTACAGTGACAGACCTACAGTGACAGTACCTGCTATAAAGGTACCTACAATGAAAATACCTCCTGTAACAGTACCTACAATGAAAATACCTACTGTAACAGTACCTTCAATGACAAAACCCACTATAATAGTAGCTAGAGTGACAATACCTGCAGTAAAGGTAGCTACAATGACGATACCTATTGTAACAGTACTTACAATGACATCACCTACTGTAACAGTACCTACAATGACGATACCTACTGTCACAGAAATTACAGTGACAATACCTACTGTAACAGTACCTACAATGACGATACTTACTGTAACAGTACCTACAATGACAACACCTACTGTAACAGTACCTACAATGACGATACCTACTGTAACAGTATCTACAATGACGATACCTACTGGAACAATACCTACCGTAACAGTACCTACTGTAACAGTACCTACAATGACGATACCTACTGTAACAGTACCTAAAATGACAGTACCTACTGTAACAGTACCTACAATGACAGTGCCTACTTTAACAGTACCTACAATGACAGTACCTACTGTAACAGTACCTTAAATGACGATACTTACTGTAACAGTACCTACAGTGACAGTAACTACTGCAACAGTACCTACAATGACGATGCCTACTGTAACAGTACCTACTGTAACAGTATCTACAATGACGATGCCTACTGTAACAGTACCTACGGTGACGATAACTACTGTAACAGTACCTACGTTTACGATACCTACTGTAACAGTACCTAAAATGACAGTACCTACTGTCACAGTACCTACAATGACGATACTTACTGTAACAGTACCTACAATGAAAATACCTACTGTAACAGTACCTACAATGACGATACCTACTGTAACAGTACCTACAATGACAATATCTACTGTAACAGTACCTACAGTGACAGTAACTACTGCAACAGTACCTACAATGAAAATACCTACTGTAACAGTACCTACAATGACGATACCTACTGTAACAGTACCTACAATGACAATATCTACTGTAACAGTACCTACAGTGACAGTAACTACTGCAACAGTACCTACAGTGACAACACCTACTGTAACAGTACCTACAATGACAGTACCTACTGTAACAGTATCTGCAATGACGATACTTACTGTAACAGTACCTACAATGACGATACCTACTGTAACAGTACCTACAATGACAGTAACTACTGTATTAGTACCTACAATGACGATACCTACTGTAACAGTACCTACAATGACGATACTTACTGTAACAGTAATTACCGTGACAGTACCTACTGTAACAGTACCTACAATGACGATACTTACTGTAGCAGTAATTACAGTGACAGTACCTACTGTAACAGTACCTACAATGACGATACCTACTGTAACAGTACCTACAATGACGATACTTACTGTAGCAGTAATTACAGTGACAGTACTTACTGTAACAGTACCTACAATGACGATACCTACTGTAACAGTACCTACAGTGACAATACCCACTATAATAGTAGCTAGAGTGACAATACCTGCAGTAAATGTAGCTAAAATGACGATACCTACTGTAACAGTACTTGCAATGACAGTACCTACTGTAACAGTACCTACAATGACGATACCTACTGTAACTGTACGTACAGTGACAACACCCACTATAATTGTAATTACAGTGACAGTACCTACAATGACGATACCTACTGTAACAGTACCTACAATGACGATAACTATTGTTACAGTAATTACAGTGACAGAGTATTTCCCCTGCGGTGACTAGTACACTGGTCAACATTTTTTCAACTGACCCGCGTTTTTACAGGTCTACACACATCCCCTGACTTTAACACCCTAGTATAATTTATATAATCAGTTATTTTTACACCAAATGTTTACTTTGAAATTATTATACATGGCTTTGATGGATCTGTATAATTTGCATTTAATTTCATTTTTTAACAAAATGTGCCAGTATAAGTTTATATTGATTGAATCAAATGCTTTTTCGAAATCTTTAAATCTTTAAATGTCACATATATCTTACGATTTAAAGGAGACTGTTTTGAACCAAATTCAACAACGAAGATATATATTTCTGTCAATACACTTATACCTGCTTACTTGAATTATTTGTTGTACAAACCTCTGAAATCAAAAGAAAGGCAATTTGGTGTGGTAACACATAGTCTCCAGCACTCTTTTATGCTATCTTTTTTATGTTGAAATGTCCCTATTCCGCTGCCCCGGTATCTTGAGAAGTCGTTCTCCAGCTCCTTACGACTGCATGCTGACACAGATCGTCTAAATCCATAAATATTTATTCTTACCTTGTACTACAATTTAAATACTAAGATATATTGGTTTCTACTCTAAAAGGAAAAGTTATTTTTAAACCCATTGCCACCAGCAGTCAATAGTAAATAACTTGCCGTTAGTGTTTTTCTCTTTGGAAAACCTTTTATATTAAATAATAATAATAATAAATGAAGAGCATAGAGAGCTTAAAACGGGGAAGAGACATGGACTACATGGATAGAACACGAGGGACGGAAGAATAAACGACAACAAAGATGGAAAACGCAAAAAGGCTGCAAGTAACAGGAATAGAGAATATAGTGATTGTACAGAGAAAGTTGGGTAGAAAAGTAGCTTGAGCGGGAGGGGGGACGGGAACAGTTATGATACGGTCATCAGAGTTGTCTGACCGGGATGTAAGGGATGAGAAGTTCAGAGAAATAGTCAGGACAGGAGCCTGCAAAGAAATTAAAACACAGCACAGACAGTTTGTACTGGATGCGAGAACGGACGGGTAGGAAGTGTAGAAAAAGAGAGGGGTGGCATTTTCCCGTTTCATGGTTCTAAGCACCAGACGTGCAGCGGAGTTCTGTACCTATATATATATATAGATATATATCATGTTTTGATCTTTTACATCGTACACTTCGATACTCACCAGAAGAGCACGTGTAATCGTCTGTTGACAAATATTGACCAGTACTGCAGACACACCTGACCCGAAAACACTCAGCGTTCTCCTCACGACATTCCTTGTCCAGATTACAGTATGTGTCGGTCCAGTCGTTCGGTTTGCGATCTTCACCAAAGTCTCTGTAACATTTCGTGACTCCAAGGCTTCAGAAGGAAGGTTAAGTTCTCCGTTTTAGAAGAAATGAAAGGTGTGAAAGAAGGACAAAAGAACTACGCATAGACTTAGCTACTCATTGACTTAGATGATTGATTATGTAACTTAATCCCTCATTTTGGACAGGTACACATTATTAACATCTTCAAGTAAGAGTATTAACAAGAAAGCTAAGGAATATTCTCCTTGCACTGTATCTGTTAAAATGTAATTTAGTATAAGTGAAAGCACAAGCAAAATACAGGATAGAGTAGCAGCCAACTGAGTGATATCAGCGTTTAGCTATCAACAGAGTTTCTTGTCGGCAGGTTCATATGGAAATGGACATTCTCTGTCCCCTGTACCCAGACAAAACATCAACTGATTTTCTTTCCGAGTTCAGGGGAAAAGGGGAATGTTTGTCACACGTGCTGCTAAAGTTAGAACCGGGACACAGACAGACTGTACCTTGTCTACTGTCTCTAATACTTTGCCTGTCGTGTCTTACTTTGCTTATCATATCTAATACCTTACCTCTCAGGTTGTCTTTCGTGTCTTATACCTTTTCTCTCATATGTAATACTTGGCCTGTAATATCTAATGTCGTTCCTATTATCAAAAGCTAGTACATTCTGTCACAGCCAATACCCTGTTTATCACACCTAATACTCTGAATAACTATTGCCACTCTTCTAACAGACTATGTATACAAACATCAGGTAAAGGTTAGTAAATCGTGTTGTATTGTCAGCAGTACTAAACCATAAGAACATGGTATTATATTCTCATTAAATATAAACTAAATATACTATATATTATAAATATACGCTCTCTCTCTCTATATATATATATATATATCCCTTCTACCCATAAGGCAAGCAACCACAATCTTCGACAAATAAGAGTAAAGTCAAAATATTTTCAGTAGTATTTATTACACATTAGAATTTTAATTTTTGATATTTTTGTCTTAAATTTGTGTATTATAATAATAATTCGTTTATTCACGAGTGACATATCAGGAGGAACTTGATAATGGCCACATTTTACGAACAATAACTCTCCCATACACACAGATATATGCACAGTAGACCCACTCCCATTCACACAATCACTCTCTTGTGTTCACTAGGTATGCCAGTGGTTGCGATCGAGCAGTCCCACAGTCTCTTGCAAGAGTGAGAATATATGCCTGGAACACCCCAACCCTACACACTGATACCCAAGCCCCAGGGGGCATGTTGATCAATCGGGTCTGACTCGGGCTACATCGGAGTTTAGTGAGGAAAAGTGAGATGTTCTGGCCTGAAGCTGACGATATCTAATTCCAGAGGGCATGCGACAGAAAAGGCCATTTGCCGGGTGGGAAATGTCCGCCACAATCTCACGCGCCCTGCCTAAGCAGCGCTGGGCGTAGACTGTGCCAACCGATGGTAGCCTATGGCCTACAACGCGGCTAGCTGCACGTACTACCCGGTCAAGTAGGTCCTTCTGGTTCTGGGTGGCGCTGCCATACCAGACAGTAATAGAAATTGATAGTACACTCTCAACCACCGCCCGGTAGAATTGGACAAGAGAGGTTTATAAAGAGCGATGGGCTCTTAGTGATTTCACTCATCAATATAGAGACAGTCAGTCCTGAATGTATTGTCTGTAAGCAAATTTCATCGACTAAAACATCTAATTAAGTATTTAAAAACTGCTGACTTAAAATGCAAGAAAATTTTGGAAACAGCTGAAATTGTTAACTGCCTGCGATCCTAATCCCTCCTCTCTGCTTGTCGATTGTCTAGATGTCCTGTTACTGCATCTAACCAATATCATTAATGTTTCTATCAGGTTGGGGCACTTCTCTCCCTCAATCTCTAACTATTCCTTTCTCGACTTCTATTCTCAGCTTGGGTGTCATTCTTGATCAGAGTGCCATTCGTCATGATCTCACCACTGATAGAACTAAAACTCTAATTTGTGTCTTTATGCAATCGAGGATGGACTATTGTAATTCTCCGTTAGCTGGAATTTCCACGTATCTTCTTGACAGACTCCAAATGATCCAGAATAGTGCGTTTGAAACCAAAGCTTCTTTGAGTCCCATCAGCTAAGAGAAAAACGTTTTGACAGAGATATTTCTCATACCCAGACCCATTAACGAGGAGGGGATTCCTTGTCAGCCTTCGACACTCTGATTTTTTTAACCTCTTTAAGTCAAAAGTTAAGACACATCTTATCAGAAGGACGACCTCACTGTGACCCTGTCTTGACTAAGAGCGTGTATACCGTGTGTCTGTAATTTTCTGTGTGTATGAGTGAGTGTATGTTGTACAAGCTTCTGTGACTGTTATATCGAATAACGATGCCTTATTATTGATCTATATAGTATTTATGGAAAGCGTTTTGAACAAATCTTTGGAAAAGTGCTATATAAATCCTCATTATTATTATTATTATTATTATTATTATTATTATTATTACCTGTTGATACTTTGTGCCATGCAAGGTGGTCTCCAAAGTACAGCAAGAAGAGAAGCCAGAACCAAACACGTCCACATTGTAAACACGTCTTTAGACGAGGCTGTTAAATACGAGGACATTTACATTCAGCAATTAACTTACGTGAACTTTGTCCGAAAATTTAAAAACAATAAGAACAATAAGAAATAGAAAAATAGAAAGGCGAGAGGACAATGACGAAAAAAAGCCCCACTAAATAAATCAACATAAATGAAGTTTTGTGCAATCTGTAAATTTGAAGTTTTGTGAAATCTGTAACTAGTAAAATTTTGCGAAAACTGTAGTTAGTGAAGTTTATTAAACGTCTCTTTAGTGGCTGTGAGAAACTATAATAAGTGTAACTGTGAGGATTCTGTACTTAGTGTAGCTGCAATAAACTTACAATTAGTTATGTAATTTTTGCAGATGTTAGAAATGCACAATGAATGTATTTGTGAGATGCTTGTACTTGGTGCAGCAGTGAAAAAATAAAGATGGCTTTTATGGTGTTCACAGGCAGTTTGAAAAATAAAAACTCAAAACATATTGACAAAAACACTTTGTTTATAAATTTTACAAAATACATTTCAAAAATCTTTTCATGACAAAGACAACTAAAATGTCTTAGCATTAATATACTTTAAAAGAAATAAGTGTGTACCTTACAGCATAGACATGCTTAACACAGCGACTACTTTCAGTCTGCACATGCAAGTCTCATCCAGCAGTTTGGTTTGTGAAGAAACTGTGAGGAAGGGGAGATGATGACGATACAGATAGTGGTAGACGTGGCAATCAACATGTTATCAGACTCCCTCGACGTCTCCACTCGTCGTTGTCGTTATCTGTGTTGACATCAGTCACATCAAGCACACTGTACTTGTTACTGCACCACTAAGGAGGGAGAAAACCGTCCATTAGCACAATAACAAGGGAATGACAAGGAAATGTATTGTTTCTTTGTTACTTTTCACTGAAGTAACATTTATGTCTTTTATTTCTCGCTTGTGGTTGTCGTTATCGCTAAACCCCAGATTTAAGCTGCATATTTCAACACTGATTTTACCTGGAAGTCAAAGTGTCTCCAAAGATTGATGGCTTATTTAAGTTTAGTCTTCTAAGGGCTCTAAGAATTTATATCACACGTATTTTTCCTTTCATGCACAGCTCATTCCATGCTGCATTACAGCTAATCTTAGCAGAAAAGTGTAGTCCTAGATATTTGTAGGTATTTGCTACGTTGTCATTCAGCCATTTCTCATTGAAGAGAGGTAACACCGTTCCTAATAATAATAATAATAATAATAATAATAATAATAATAATAATAATAATAATAATAATAATAATAATAATAATAATAATAATAATGAAGAGGTTTATAGCGCATATTGATACTCATAGAGAGCATGCTCTTAGAGCTTAACACAAGGAAGAGACGTGGACTACATGGATAGAACACGAGTGACGGAAGAATAAATTACAGTACTGACGACAAACAGAAAACAAAAATAGAAAACACAAAAGACACCTAGTAACAGGAACAGAGAATATAGTGAGTGATTCTGCAGAGAAAGATGGGTAGACAAGTAGCAAGAGGGAAGGGGAGGGTAAGAAGGACGAGCATTGTGTGGACTGTGTTAGGAGTAATGCTCAAGGAAGAGGTGAGTTTTCAGTGCAGATTTGAAAGATTCAGTTGTAGGAAGGTGGCGGATATGGAAAGGAAGAGAGTTCCATTGTTTTGCTGCACAGTTACCAAAAATCATGTGACCATATGTTGTTGTTCTGGTGACAGGAACAGTTAGGATACAGTTATCAGAGGAAGAGTGGAGTTGTCTGGCCGGGATGTAAGGAAAGTTCAGAGAAATAGTCAGGACAGGAGCCTGTAAAGTTGTGATTTCTTTTAACTATACCAAAAAATCACGTGGAAAATGAGGTGGCACGATGCTTTGACACATTATGATGTAACCCTTATATTCAGCTACAGCACTGCGCAGTTACTGTATACACGTCCAATAACGACCATATACATTCTATGTAAAATGTTGATGCCAGTGTGCAATACATAATACCAAATTTATTGAGAATAATAATTAATAAAATGTCATATTTGAAGTCTCACAGGGCGTCGAGCTCAATGCGCTACACAATAAAGAATAAAAAATATATTTCAATAAAAAGTTTTACCTAAAAATGTATCCAATGAAAGTTTTTCCGACACACTAATTCATGTTTGTTTGTCTTTGGAGCTGTAATTCGTATGTGGGATTCATCGATGCATCTCACAACGTTTTGAAACCCTTGTAGGTTGAAAAATTTAGTTTTGTTTGTTGGATTCTTGCTGATTGGGAAATACAATCCATCTGTGTGACTGATGTAGCAGCACTCTGGTCACTCAGTTTGAAAGGCACCTGTTGAGTCAGCATGGGCCGTAGTCTACCTAAAGTCATCAAAAAGTAGTAGGATTTTGCCACAACAGAACTAACATGATTACACATGGAGAGCTCTGCATCAATAAACAGCCCGAGGTCCCGTACACAGTCAGTAAAGGCTATGGAGGTGTCACCGACCTGCACGGCACTAATGCCGATCTGCTCCCTTCTGGCCCTGGGGCCGCACAGTAACGCTTCTGTCTTGTCCTCGTTGAGTTTTAGACGATTCCCATTGATGGGATTGGTTCTTTCCCGTAAAACTCTATTTCTTCGAAGAGTTCTTTCTTCTCCACACAACATCAAACCTCGAGTGAGTTAGAGACGCGGGGGGGGGGGTGGCGTCTCTAGATTTGCGGGTTGATCTACCGCCGGAAGTGGCTTAATGTTAGTGGACTTAGAGACTCGGCCGCCTTTACTGATAAGCCTCCTATGCCTGCTTTGGTACAAAGCTTGTGTATGGCTCATTTGCCACGAATCTTGTTTAATTGCATTTGGTTGATTTGCAAAAATAGCTGGGAAATAACAAATTCAACAGAAAACATAAATTAAGCCATAATGAGCAATACGTTGATTATAAACATGATGCAAGCTTCAGAACAATAAGCCATTGTCTTAAAAATGCTGTTCTAAATTCACTCAGCCTCTGAACATCTGTGTGTGCGTGCGTGGTTATGTGTGACATAGGGGGAAAGAACATCCCCCCTACCGAGGTGTGGGTCAGTACTTGAGATGGGATTCTTCACAAAGTACAGAAAGGCAGTGTGGTCGAGAGACAGAGAGGAGAGAAAGAAGACAAATGACAAATTTTTATCTTGCAGTCCTCGCACACACAGCTGTACAGTGAGGACATGTAAATGTACACAAAAGCCAGAAAAGAGAAAAGTGTCGGTAGCTGGGATTTGAATCTGCCCGCCATTAGGCGAGTGTTTCCTGCCTCAGACGTCTCTTCTCTGACCAGTTGAGTCTGTCTACTGCCATGGAAACGTCCGCGCACGTCCGGCATGCACTGACACACACACACACACACACACACACACACACACACACACACACACACACACATCATTGCATAAGACAAAAACGAAATTGCCACCTCTGAGGTCTTTAGGGTTGATGTGTGAATAGGCAGATTTTTATCGACAAGTGACCAGTAAGCGTCTGCTATTCAAGAATTATTCAAGAGAATACTTACTGTCACGTGTGTTCACAACTGATTATTAGCATAAAACCATTGGTTAACTCATGCAAGTCATTTAGACACTTACACAGGAAGTCAATGAGATAGTCAAGCGGAACATAATTGTATTTTATCGTCATTCGAACACTTGAGTAAAGTCTACTTCTGATCTTTCGGACACTCGTATTGAGTAATGTTTATTTTTAGTCCTTCCTTTAAAGTCTATGGTTAGTCACTCAGACACTCATACCGAGTAATGTTTATTGTCAGACATAAGAACTACTCATTCCAGTCACTCAGAGACAGGCAAAAACGAATGAGCTGAATATTTATATTATACTTCAAGTGAGCTGTGCATTTCCAAACTAGTTTATTTAAATATCCGTGTTTTGTTTTAGGATGACAGAGTTGATGTTATCGTCATGATCATCTTTAGTATAAGAACTGAGGACACTAGACTGACTGAAGTGTAGAGAGACAAGGCGACCTTAGGCTGGTTTCAGTTTCATCTCAGTAAAGGTAAAGCTTCTGGAATCCTTGTGGGCGTCAAACCAGTTGAGTCCATCAGCCCCGTGGGCGCCGTCCACCTTGTAGCGACCGTTGAGGTTACTCACGTGACACGCCTTGTACCACCAGGCGCCGTGCCACTGTACAGCACAGTTCTGTGTGGGCTCCTTGTCGTGTTCCCCGTCATAGGTTGAAAATGCCATGTTGTTCTGATTCCACAAGCTGTCGCCTGTAATAATCCGGTAACCGAGCAGCCAAACACACACACACACACACACACACACACACACACACACACACACACACACACACGCACACACACTGAGAGAGAGACTGACCACCTCATGTACTCGGTTTGGGTCTTACACACGTCCGTGATTCCCTTTTTCTCTGTTCATTTCAAAAATCTCCTTTTCTCTGTGTGCAACAACACTTTGTTACTGCTAGCGGCCCTCCTTTGGACTCTAACACTGGTGACATGTTCTACCACTTTGTCACCATCATGTAGATGTCTGAGTCTACCCTGTTTATCCAAGAGTTTAGACACACGTGAAAGTGAACCCATCCTCCCTAAGTGCAGCCCCACCATCTCTTCCAGTCTCATTAGACAAGAACAACTGTACATAGCCCGGACATGGCATCAGCTTGTGTAGACAGTGTCTACATCATCACATTAAGATAAGAACTTGGGCTAATGTAATGTTTGTATTCTTATAATGAGGCCAACGAGTGTACAGTGACTCTGTCTTGTTTTGTTGAGACAGATGCTGTAGCAGTTATAGTAGCATAGACCCTCTTCACTTATGAGTGATTGGTTTTTTAGTTTCGTGGAGCTTTGGCATGTTACCGTGAGCTCAAGGCATGTTATGATCCTGGTATTAAGTACATAAACTCAAATATTACATAATGGGTTGCTCTAGTTTGTTGATTACTCCTTTAATTTTCACGTAAGTTGAGGTGTTGCCAGTTGGCTATAAACAACATCATCATGAGATAACTTTAATTGTGAAGATGCGTTATGCGCACAAAGAATGTGTTTTGTATAGTTACACAAATGGGTACAAAGCAAGGACTGTCACACTCTGAAACCCGATAGGGTCCGATATTTCGCACTCAAGATCTGTCAAAAACAGGGAATGATCGCATTCCCTTGATTGCACGCCTTAAATTAAAAAAGCAAAGAAGAGATGGTTACACCTCGGAGCATATAGTTAAGGTTTACCTGACATGGAAGTAGCATCTGTGAGTGGTTACAGTTTTGACACATTTGGTAAAATCTACAATAATTATGTGAAAAGTAAGGAATTAAAAATGTTTGAGTAGAGCTTCGTTTTCTTAGTTCATCAGCAGGATTTAGTGATTTCTGCGATTTTAAGGCACGTGTCAGGTTTTGTACAATTGACTATCTTGATTTCAAATAGGAAAAATATTTTTCTCTGTTATAAGCATAGAACCTCCCAATTTCCACAGTAAATGTCCTTTAGTCACAATGTTGATCTGCTTTGATTACTTGAAGTGTTTTGTACTCAAAATCCTTATTTTCTGCACGACATGTTCCTTCTCCTTAATGGATGCTTGTTTGTTGTAGAGATTTACTGATGACATGACATTACACTAGTACTTAATGGGCGTGTTTGTTGTAGATATTTACTGATGACATGATATTACACTAGTACTTAATGAATACTTATTTGTTGTAGGTGTTTATCGGGGGCAGGAAAAACGTGTTCTGCTCATTGCAGATTTCTTTGCTATTCATTTATAAACTCATTTTGAAATCAGAATAGCTGGTTGTACACAACCCCGAATGTGCTTGTTCATCTGTTACAATTTATTGGATGATGCTACACCCTAATGATCACTTTTGACAGTTCCTCTTTAACCTTTGCAAATCTGGAGAAAACTATTTTCCTGTTTAGAGAGCCTATTTGTGAAAGTCCTAACATAGTTAACCTCTTTGGTGACCAGTCTCCAGTCTTCTTTGCTTTCTGGGAAAATAAATGGGGAGGTGACAAGAAATATCTTGATAAAACAAAGGGATGAAGAAAAATGGCGGCGAACGTCGGGCTTTTCAAATCCGAAGTGAGCACAGAAGTTGTCGAGGCAGTACAAGTCAGTGCAACAGATATAATGGAGATGATCTGATTTCATAATCTGAAGCTAGCTGACGCCCTACCAAACAACTCGACAAATACGGCAATGGTGATATATAATTTCGCAATCTGAAAGAGACCACATAAATAAAAACGACAATACATGATACACACTTCATTTTACAATCTGACTAACTCTAATAGAGATCATTTACCTTTAGACACACCTGTCTGTTCACATATCACCTTCCTTAAGTGAAGTCAATCAGCCGGCTTACCAGCTTTATATTGAAGTCACACGTACCTGCGGTACCCGAGTAGCCGGACAGGGTAAGTGTGTAGTTTGTCTCAGGACCATCCACCCTGAATGACGAGTACTCAGCATAGTGTTGTTCTCCATTCACCTCGCCGAGGTCTACACGCAGTCGGTGTTGTCTTCCTTTTGTCATCATGTACAACTTTGATAAACCTAACGAAAGGCATCAAGTTGAGGTAATAGGTGAGAGAAAACATCATATTATCTAACATTTCGACTCAAAACTTTCTTTTTCTGGAACTACAAACAAATTGCAATATGCGAGTAGCTCTAAAACAATAGAAAACGGAAATGTTTTTACTCCATTATAATCCAGAGGCGTTTTATATTTTGATTTTAGGAGGAAACACGATCGAGACAATGAGAGGAATATAAAAAAAATTCTTGCCAAGCCAAAACTCTCCGGTGATGTCCCCAAAGCCGTGTACATATTGCACCCAGTTCCTGTAGAAGTCCACTGAGCCATCACGACGTCTCTGGAACACCTGACCGTGACACACAGGGTCGTTACCTTGGAAACATGTGAACTTTGTCTATCATTTGTTTACACACATGGTCACGTGCCTGCTGAACACGTCTCCTTCAGCACTTGTGATGTATAAAGCTACTGCCTGGTTGTGATAAAACTTGGAGACATTTGTATAGGATGCTCACTGATTTTGACAAAAAAGTTTGAACCTGCTTTAATGACGACATTCATTCATTGTACCTGATGTTACGGACAAGTTATCAGGATATTCACTAAACACATGCACACTTCTACTCTGGACTACACTTAATATATGTACATGGAGGTCTTCTCATTATCTCAGACATCACCGCACAATTTGCTAAACATTACTATGCCACACACTGACAGATCGGAATATATTCTTAACGCACTAACAAACTACTGTACACCTCACACACTGACAAACACAAAGACATACCAGCCAGCCGCCATCGCCAGAGTCCATGTCACACCAGACTCCCAGTTTCTCTCTGTTTTGTGGCAGGTGAATGGAGTAGACACCTGACTTGCCTCCTGTTGTCTGCCAGTCTCCACATGACTCTGTTTGCCATTAAAACACTTCTCCATTAAAGCATCAGTTCCATCAAACTATTTACTCATTGCATAATATTACAGGTAAATAAAAGCTCAGAGATAATTAGCACTAGCTTACCAGTCCAGTAACTACAGTTTAATTAACTGACAGTACAGCAGCTGGGGTAGAATTGAATACAAAAAAACTGCATTTTTTCCCTCAAGTTCACCCCTCGATATTACTGAGGATATTTTTAGGCCAATATTTACTGCTTTGTAAAAACAACTTACTTATCTGTTTGTTTGTTGTTTTTTACATTGATATTTCTTGACAATACAAATTGTATTTGTGTTTTTGTCAGTGTAGACAGGTGGCTGATAGACCAGCGGCGAATGATATTTAGACGGAAAATGCACATCAGCCCCTAAAATGTGCTCTCTGCCAGTTCTCTTCCTCTTCCTCCTCTAGATGAGTTTATTGAAGAAAATGTTCACTACTCACACCGAACGTTCAGCCAATGGGTTACAGTAGGTCTTCAGAACTATTGCCTCGCTATACTAACTCTTCTTTCCTTCAAACTACATGTGAGCTAGACACCTGATGAGCTTATCTAATGCTAAACCAACATTTATAACTGGTGCAAGTGTTTTCCTCTGTACTAAACTCGTCTGTGTGATTAGAAACAAGACACATGCAATACCTACACACGCAAGGTGACAGCGCGGATACCTAATCTGCTCAGGTATTATACACACAAAGTGATTTTTAAAAGGTCTCACATTTAAGTTACAGGAAGACCCTGGGCACCAATAACTGTTTATTAACACAGGCTGGGTGCAGTTCTTAAGTGCTGACATTATTACTTGAAGAGAATTCTTTTACTGACTGCATTATGTGAAGATTATTGGACTGTAATTGAAAAGTTTTTGAATACTGGCAATATTACCGAGAGTACTTGAGTACAGGTATTGCTACTTGAATAGTACTCGATGGCTTCTACATTACTTCAGGTACTAGAATTTTCACTATAGTGCTTCAGTAATGACAGCAATACTTCAAGACTATTAAAGTACATGGTACATCAACAAACTAGTCATGTATTTCATGAACATCTGCAGAAATCTACACAAATCCTCGTCATTGTATGATGTTTACAAGTTGACATAGAATCAGTCAAATAAACAGGGAAACTGAGGTGATGATGTAAAAATAACTAGCAGACAACATAATCACCAGCCTGCAAAAGTAGGACAGGACATGGGCAACGGTAAACATCAGGGACGTCCCTCTGACTATGACTTAGGTATTAATTAAAGAGAAGTATATTGAAACTGCTCCAATAGAATCAGTGTATCTCAACTATTTTAAACAAAAGCAGAGAAAGTGAGCATATTTAAATGAAAGCTTATAAATTCACTTAGTAAATAATGTCTGTGTGCTCTGACTTACCTGCAGCACGACACGAGGTGTCGGTTTTCGACAAAAGAAAGCCGTCGCTACACAAACATCTACCCGACATACACTGACTGTTAGGTTCAGGACAGTCCCCGTTGTTGTTGCAGGGTGCGGTGTACCACACTGGTCCCGGGTATGAAGCGAGAGACTGCAGGCAGCTTCTCTGGTAGTGGGTCCAGCCTCTACTGGTGTGAGGATACCACCCGGACTGAGCTTCACGTGAGGTGATGTCATGGAGCAGACAGCGCCCTCCTGTGGCTAACACGTGGGACAGGGTAATATAACCATTATTTATCGCGATAACCATAGACTGTATAAAAAATACCGGAAACAATTTATTACTGAGCGAAAAAACATCACAGACCCTCTCACCTTGTGTTCGACAAAAAACCCAATGAGTCCTAAAAATAAAACATCCGAAAACAGCCGACATTTCTCTACAAAATGGAAACATAACTCTAAATATTGCCTTTGACGATAACCCATTTGTTGATGAATGGATTTCCCATAAACGATACATGAATCAGTCTTTTCCTTATTGTATTGAACACAGTTATCTCCATGCCCTCCTACTTTTATACGTGTATATATATATATATAAATAGAGAGAGATTTGTATCCAATTATTATGTACAGTATAAAGTTTTATACGCTTCATACAATAAATATGCACAAAATAAACATTGGTCACTACATTACATATGCATAAATCAATAAAGGAAAATTAAAATCTGTATATAAATTACAGTAAATGTCGGACTACAAGCCGCGACTTTTGTCCCCAGCCTTAAACCCTGCGGCTTAAAAAGCGACGCGGCTTGTTTGCGGGTTTTCAGATTCCGATTAATTTGTCGATCAGCTCCATGTTAGTGTTGACTATTCACCTTGTTAGTGTTAACTGTTCACATTTTCAAATCAAAGCCAGATACAACTGAAACATTCAGACGAGTTACTAAAGCACACACCCTCATCATGCCGACAACGAGACAAAATGCCAGTTTTCATGTTGTGCATATTTGTGGCTTATACACCAATGCGGCCTTTTGTGAAAAAAGTAGACATTTGACAAAAATATACAGGTGAGCTCAACAGAGCGAAATTTACGGTAAAAATTTTTTAACAAAGTCTACAACTATAGTAAATGTTTGCGGTGCGACAGATAATTCAGCAAAGTGCACTCGTCACATAGCCACAGTGCCACACAGAGTAAGAGCCGAGCAGTCAGTTGTTAGGTCTATGACAAACAAAAGTCATACAAACCTCTGAAATCAAAGGACAGACAAGCTGTGATGTTGACACACAGGTTGTTACATGTTTGTAAATTTACTCCAGCCCGCACCACGATGTTATGTCCCCTTATTCCACTCTCAGGATACTCCATGAAGGTGTTGTGTAGGTTGGCTGGACTACAGGCTGAGACAGATGACTGTGATCAGTAATGACTTACATAGGCAGCTTTGTATTACATATATCGTGCAGCATGCTGATTTGTGGGAGAAGTATTTAAATACACATACACGTTTCTATGATATTATTATATATATATATATATGCCTTCTCAATCTTAACGGTTTTTTTATTCAACACTTTATTATCACCAGGTCGTGACCTACGTTGCTATGGTACTGGTATCAGTTGTCACCACCTTTATACTATGTCCATAACATGTTGTTTTCAGTTTTTCTCTGTTCACCTCAGTAACGGCCTCACCCCAGGGTAGGCTCAAGGAAGATCTCAGTGGCGTCAGTACAGAAAAGTTGGTCACGTGTCCATCTCAGAAATTCGGCGAAATTCCTAATAAACTTATTGGCAAATATGAAGGGAGGTATGATGATGCCAATTTAACATGATGTTCTATTTGAAGAAGTCGAGCAGTACAGGTGATTGTGGTCAGCCTTGACAGATACCTACTGTTGTGTGAGAGACATCTCTCTGTTACTTGTTAATCAACACTGAGCTTCATTGAGTTCTTCTGCACAGTGTCCGTGATTTTGATGAGGCTTTTCAATATTGTTTGCAACATTCTGCACATCCACGTGCAAGATTCTCTCGAACAACTGTGTTAAGTGAATAAACATGTTGAGAAGATTCCCTACTGCTCTTGTGTTGATGAAGTTGCAAGCAGGTCCTTAGCTCATCTCCTCTTCAAATGAAACGCCAACCGAGATTCTTGGCCACGAATACATGAGTTAAATAATAATCAGCCTGTGTCAGGTAGACCCGCTTTAGAACTACGATTGAGGGTACGGATTTACTCTTTTATCCTTTATATTTCGCATGTTTGTCCCAGATATTCCCTTCATATACCAATACATATATCAATGCTTAAAAAAAGAGATTACAAAAAGTTAACAAAGAAATTTACCTTTTATACAAATTTTAGCATAGTAAAAATGGTTTATAGGTTTTTTCTTAAAAAATGAGTTGGATCAAGTTTATAAAATAAACACAATAGTCGAATTATTAACCTGAAGGCTTTTATTAGCATGTATAAAATTAAGATAAAGGAATTTTTCAGTTAAATGTCAAGTCTCAGCGAAATAGTATCAAACATTAGCTCAAATGTCTGACATCCATTTCTGTGTCATTGGCTCAAACTTCTGAAATCGAAATTCCTCTCAGATGGTGTAGGCTCACATTTTCGAAATTTAACTTTGCTTTTTTATTGTCCTGCAGTCCGTTTAAGCTCGCCAGCATTTAGAGTACGAGAAAAAGAACTAAAGATTTGTAGAGCAGTTGCGTTAAAATATAATAAATTCACAAAATACTTGTAAGTAAAATACAATTTTCAAAATAAGATAGTAAATCGCGGTACCCGTTGTTTTTATTTTTTTTATTTAATTATTTTTTCTTTCTGAAAGAAGTTTAATTGTCGTAATAAGCTAAAAATCAATGAAAATTTCAAAGAATGTTAGTTTTGTAAAACAACTGATAAGACTACCTAATTTTCTAAACCTCTTAATACTCACTAGCAGAGCACGTGTGGTCACGTGTTGAGAAGAAGAAGCCAGGACGACAGCGGCACCTGTTTAGAAAGCACATCGAGTTTTCCTGACGACACTCGTCGTCGATGACACAGGCTGCCTTGTACCAGTCGTTCAGCATGGAGGAGGGAGCCAGGCCTCTCGTCTGTCCTCGTGTGATAATTCTTTTTACCAGCGGGGAGAGGAAGTACACGCTGACACCTGTTCCCTGTGTCAAGGACAGGAGTGAGTCTGTGTGGCGCGTGCATTTAATTAATGAACCAGAGGTGTCAATCAAGGTGAAGGCCAAACACCCGGTATCCTCAATACAAGATGGGTAGCAGTCCTGTACGGAGGTGACTGTAGTGTTGTCAGACTGAGAACTAGAGTTAACAACAACTGTGGTGTTTTGAATCTTTACAATTGTCTTCAGTTTGTTAACAAATATTGTCGTCTGCCACTGACGGTCGCTCACTGCTCTCTGGATGTCGCCAGCACTAAACACTTGACAGCCGCTGTCTATGTTGTCCATCCTACACTCAGGACAAAAACTCACAGCCACGCAACTCGCAAGTTGATAACATTCCTCAAGACACTGGTCAGTGGACTCAGCGGCTCTGTATTTCGAGTTACCAATCAACTTTGTGTGAGGCAGTGTCACACCTGAAGTATCTTCACAGTCACCTAACAGACCTTCTCTCTTTAATGTCTGACAGTATTTGGTCTTGATAGTCAAGATGTTATTCGTGATCCTGACATGGTCAATGCCATAACCCCGTACAGAACTTGCGTTGCCCATGAGGGTGTGTGAAAAGAGAGCCTCCACAGAGTTCAAGTCATAGTCGATGACAGAGGGGTTGTCTTTCACTGCTGTGAACCAAGTCAGACTGTTACCGCCATCTGGTAGAGGAACACCGACAGCCAACGTTGTTGTCGTTACTTGATTTAGAAACTCGTCTGTTGCTTTTTGCTGGTCAGAGGTCAAGGTCTGGGGCTGTCCAAAAAGCTCAGCAGCGGAGTAGCTGGCAGCTGATGTCACGTGACCCTCTGTCAAACTCCGATAAACGTTATCCTCCATCTTGTGTATGACTGTTATCGAGGCCCCAAAGCGGGCCTGTGACACAAAGTGTGTACCGTAGGTGTCAAGGAACTCAAGGTACACGCCCTCGTCATCAGTGTTATTGAGCTGAATAATCCACTCAACAAACGATGAATGAAAAGACGGGGATTGTGAGAGAAGAAGTGACACGTAATACAAACTGCAGACAGCTGTAGAGACGACCAAGACGTCTTGTCTCAGTTCCGCGGAGAGTTGTTGAAAGTCTTTGCTGGCCGAGAAGGGAGGCCCCCACTTATCAGCACCGAGTCTGGCGGTGAGAGCCAGCAGCTTGGTCAGGTCGTACGGCGTCTCCACCACCTTCGACGTGAACGACGTGACACATGACACATCCTGGGACACAACCACACCACGTGACCCGCTATAGCCACAGTCTGAGGTCACGTGATCTTCAGCAGAAAAGATGGGGAGAGTAAAGCCCGGGTCACGTCCTGAGGTCAGAGAGCATCCCTTGAGACTGTTGTAGCCGAACAGCCCGTAGTCCATGGCACGTGACTGTAGTCGGACTTGTGCTCTGGGGACACTGCAAACAAGACTTCACTGGGGTGTCTTTTTGTGAGACTGTTACTAAAGTGTTTGTGACAAGGCTATTATAGAGTCTGCGAGACTGTTATGATAAGGTGTGTGAGACTGTGTGTCTGCCGGTCTGTATGTCTGTGGGTGCTTGTCAGTCAGAAAACATATTGTGATCAGTGTGTGAACATCTCAGAAAGCTATTTAATAACGGCAAACACAATAAGTGTCATTAAGCTCAAGTCTGCGTTTGTGTGTGTGTGTTTGTGTGTGTGTGTGTGTGTGTGTTCGTGTGTGTGTGTGTGTGTGTGTGTTCGTGTGTGTTTGTGTGTGTTCGTGTGTGTGTGTGTGTGTGTGTGTGTGTGTGTTCGTGTGTGTGTGTGTGTGTGTGTTCGTGTGTGTGTGTGTGTGTGTGTGTGTTCGTGTGTGTGTGTGTTCGTGTGTGTGTGTGTGCTCTTTTTTGCAAATGTGAAAACGTGCATATATGGATTATAACACCTTTTCTACATCATTGCGGTGTAGAATAGCGCATTTGATTTCTTTTCCCCGATCAAAATTCTACAAAAAATGTGCGACACCGGCTTACGAAAGATTGATGCGATGTATGAGCCTGCATTTAGTGGATTTGAATAAAGAGGAAACCCTCACGGCGCCCGCTGCAAGCAGGAGTCAGAGAGTGTGTCCCGAGATGTATCCTGGACCCAGCGGCAAGTAGCGGGTGTTCTAACCCACACACCTCCTAGCACCCTATGCAGCCTAAATAATTCAAACTTTTAAGTAAATGTCTCTCAGTTTTCTTGCTTAGCAATATATTTCTATTTAAAGTAGAGTCACCTAGATAAGTACTACAATTACTTCTCATCTCGTTGATATTGTTTTGGAGTAAAAATCATTGAGCAAAGCAGACACAGGTCAACGGACTGTTTGGATTTAATAGGACCGGTTACGTTTGTCCACCTCTAACTCAAAGAGATATGGAGAATACTTGTCTCTTATTAGATCCTTTATTTAAAAGAACACTTGAATATTTAACGAAAACATTGCAAACCCAATTTCAACTGGATTACAAAATTATTATTTTTATAAATTATAACATTACAAACTAACAGTACTTAAGAAATGAAAAATAGTTTAATAATTTAAAAACTAAAAGAAAAATGTCATATCATAAAAAATTGTCTTTTAAATACTTGGAATGAAGGTCATCGGTATTTGTCGGCAGTCAGTCTATCCGAGACACTCTTGGCTATAAAAATGATATTTTATCACGAGTTAAGGCAATATATTTTATTTTTCTATGGCGAACATGTGACACTGGGCATACCTTCCTTTGTATTTTGCTTGAAGGCAAGAGACGAGAGAAAGAAGTACCAATGGTAAAATCACTGTTCTCCACATGTTAACCGCCTGTAACCACGAAAAAGTTCAAAATGTATCCAACACTCTTCTATGATTGTATTTTTTCTTTTAACATTTTCCTTTTTGGTTAAAGAAAAGCTCCAAGTCCGGTAAACATTATTGCACAGTTTGTGTAGTATAACCAAGTAGAGAAACTATTAATGTTACAAAATTGAAATTCAAATTATTAGAGCGATTACTAATGTTGTTGTTATTGTTGTAGTAACAATAATGCAGTGGGAATGGTTGCTAGAACACCTGTAGTGCTGACAGTTCGGTGTCTCCTCATTCCTTCACCCCCCCTTCCACCCCTGTACTCGGTGGCACGAGCGGCGCAGCACGAGACAGACAACACAGCGGGTGGCGTGGTACCCAGACTTTCCAGTATAAATGGCAGACAACAGTCAGTGCTTGCACCCGTTACCCAAAGGCGACTGGTCCTGTTTGGTAGAGCAGTCAAAGCTTTAGTTGTCTCTCTCATTCCCTGTGCAGGACTTGGTTTCCGCGAGTTGACTTTAGTTCCGACCACAACAGAAATACCTTTTTACCTCCAGGTTTTTGGTCCCACTGGGAAGTGGCTCACGTCACTTAACCCCTTCTTCCCCCACCAACACAGAGAGTTAGGTGCTAGGTTTTTTTAGTGGGCTAGGTAGGAGGGTTAGAATAAAAGAACAGTAGTTTCATGTGTCAGTAATGTAAATAAATCTGCCTTTGAACTTATTTACCTATGTGAGTATGTCAGTCCGCATGAATCACAAACACACCTTACGTTTTACACCTTAACAACGATTTGCTCTGCTAACTTAATCTTGTAACATTTCTGTACATTTTCACCTGTCAACTCACCATATGTCGTAGTAGGAGGCACAATCTTGCACAGGAGAACATTAGGATTCACTTTCTTATATAGTATTTGCACCAAGCCTTAGACTAATTAGTCATTAGTCGTGCAAGTGATGGGTTGTCGCTGATCTCGGAGATCCATTTTGTTTTTACTGCTGTAGATAATTATAAATTAAAGATCTGTTATCAAGAAGGAATGCGAACATCTGTCGATGAAATTCATATTCTTGCTTTAAAGATGGGACATTTAATACTAATACCCTTCTACTGTCAGTTACAAAGGACAAACTCCACATCTCAAATCGTGAAATACTTGAAGTAATAATTAATTGATGGATTACGACTTTAAAAACAGCAATTAGGCGCCAAAATTGGCAAAAATCAAGATGCTGTTTTTCTTTGATGTATTGCCCTCAACGATATGCACATTGTAAACAACAGGACTGCGTAAACAATATTTATTGCAGCTGTTTTGTGTCCTTGGTCTGGACAGTAAAATATGTAAGTTTTTTTCTTCGGTGCTGTATTGTGAATGCCTGTTAGAAAAGTGTAATATATTTACGTGAACACTTGTTGCGATTGTAATCTGTGTGTTTTTTTCTCGACAGGGGCGGCAACTGGGGAAAGGTTTAAAGACACATAGTTCATGACTGTTTTATTAATCATCTGCAGAAGAAAACAAATTGTGGACGACAATTTAGGTGAGTATGGCGATCGGGTTTTGCTGACGATGAAGAAAATGGAGACAACTCTATTGGTTATTGTCCAGTTTCTTCATTGCCAGCGAAGCCTGATCGACATACGCATGAGAATTGTCGGTGACAGCTTGTTTTATTGTGAAGACGATACACAGGACGGTAATAACCTGGTCTTTATGTGCTTCCACAAAGGCACTGAAGAGGAGATCAAAACACCAATAAAATCTGAATTTAAACAATTGAATGATAAACTAGAAAAAAATCAATAAAAAAACGTAATTACCTCTACACGAAAACATATTACAATAAATCTCTTTTCGCGGTAAAGTCTTTCATCAAAGTTCACTTATAAAATGTCTGCTTTTGAAGACTCCACCGTCAAGTCCGAAGTGCCATCAAAGAAACCCAATGCTCAGTTTGTTCGCAATTGCGGCAACTGTTGAAATTCGTTTGGGTCCAGCGCACCAGACAGCGACAAACAAATGAAAATAAGAGAATAAAAAATCCTCAACAGATTCCCATGGTTAAGCTTGTCAGGACTTTTCAACTTTAAATCTGGTCATGAGTTAAATCACAGCAGTTGGAGAAAATGGTCAGGTTATTTCCCTGTCCCAGTCAAGGACATGCAGCAGGCAGCAAAAATCGTTCTTTCTCTCAATCGTAATTTTGAACATGTATACGGGTGAAGTCGCTTAATGACACCTGTTACATCAAAGGAAGAGCGACGGCCATGAGACGCTCACACCCACGCACACGTACACACCCGCGTAAAATACTTCCTCTGACTGGAAGTTCTTTTCAACCAAACCAGCCAACAAAGCACCCAAGTTCTCGGGGGTCAGTGTCTTGTTTGTGATCAGAAAACACATGAAAACACAGGGCCACAGTGAAAACGTGGTGTGTACTCAAACTTTTACAATAGATTACTTGGATGTTTTACTTTAAAGTATCATTAATGTTAGTTTGTCAATAGGTAATTTTACATCTTTGTATATAACTGTCCTGGTTAGGTCACTTCCTAATCAAGTTTGTTTCATGTTAGCAATGCCTCTCTCATCTGGATTTATTTTCAAAAGAACTACACATAGTGAAACATATTTTAACTTTCTAAGAGTGGATGCCACGAGGTGTCACTACAGAGTGACCAGGTGCTGTTGACACATGCTATTTGTTAGTCTAATTGTTCAGGGATAACAAACTTCCCTGGCCACCTGTGGTTTCTCTCTGGCTGTGACAGCTGTGTACGAGGCGGGACCTGCCAACGAAAACAGAGATGTTGACTGAACAAAGCAATCAAAACTATTATCACGATAACGAAAACCAAAAAGTGCCGACAGTCTGTTTTGTGCAACCGCTTTCGAGGTTTTGTCGATACACACTCCCAAACACATACATTCTCTCTCTCTCTCTCTCTCTCTCTCTCTCTCTCACGCACACTCTTTTTGACAATACAAAGTTTTCTTTGTCATTAGCGAACGAAAGAAAGAATAGATGATAACCATACACACGTACACGCAAATGCGATACAGCAAATAAATACGACAACCCTTAATTACCACAAAAAAACTTCATTCACAGATTCTACACAGAGTTGTTACGTATTGCGTGTGTGTGTGTGTGTGTGTGTGTGTGTGTGTGTGTGTGTCCTTTACTTACAGGTACCTCTAGTACCGTCATTTGTTTCTCTCTTACGGGAAGTGCTGATATGTTAGTTTCAAGTGTCAGTGTCCATGACGGAGACTACAGATGCTGGGCGTCCTGCCCTCATGCCAACAGGTTAATCAGAATGTTTACAATCTACGGGAGAGAGCTGGGAGAATGTAAATGGACCTATAACCGGGCTGTGAGCTGCAACTAGAACCTCAGCTGTTGGGAGCTGCTTCCAATAGAGAGAGAGAGTGAGAGTCGAGACAGAGACAGTGGACAAACAAGAAAACACTAAGAAGAGGAGACGTAGAAATAAATCGGGGATGGGGTGAAAAAAGTAGAGCTTAGCTGTGATTTATCACTCACTAGCCATGGTCACCAGGTCAGGTCTATCTCTATAGCTCTTCTCCTCTCTCTCTCTCTCTCTCTGACTCTTTGTATGATTCTGAAAATGTGATTACAAGTTACTCAGGTACATTTCACCTTGACACAACGGATACTCTTGAGTTAGAGACTCGACGGCTACCTGGCTGTTTGCTTAACCAATGAGAATGTGTAAGTGTACCTGAGTTGGTCAACAAAGATTTGATGCTGTATCTGACATTGGGTGAGTGAGATGATATCAGAACTCATAAATGTCTGTCTCACTCTCAAGCTGAGCTTATGACAGACTATAGAAGGCACGCCCGGTAGTGTTGTGGTTAAAAAGTAAGAACCAAAAGGTCAAGGTTCAGATTCCGCCTCGGGATGCTCTCTGTATGTAACGTCTGTTATATCAGTTTCATCAGGTTTCATCAGTTAGTGTCAGTGGATATTCGTTTGTATCTGTAACAATATTGCTATGCACTGAAAAAGATCCCGACACCGATCACGGGACGTTTAGAGATGGCGGCGGGCAACTAGAAGACATGTTAGTCATGGAGTGACCTCACAGACCAACATGAGTTTTGACAATAGCTTCTAAAAATGTTGGCGGAGATGGCAGCATGATAGAACAATAATGACATGAACAAGATTTACCCACTAGATACCCTTTGTTCTGCAATTTCCGTAGGCAAACGTGGTCCTTACTAACAGTCATAGAAATAATCGCATCATCCTCTTTACACCTGCCCACAATAAATGAGTTTTATAATATACGCAGTGAGTGTTTTTGTCGCTGTTAAACTTAAGCACCAACTGTGGAAATCTTTTTAAATGACAAATAATTCTATACCTATCATATCTCTATGAGTAAAGTATGAATTGAACAAGAAAACAGTTATAAGTAACTAGGAGCCACCATGACAGATATCCCCATCAGGACCGCGACATCAGCAATAGTAATAACTAGGCTGAACAGAGAGTAACGCAGACATCATCTAAGTACAGTCTGTACAAGTCCCTCGTACTAGTAGACCTGTTTCACGGAGAGGAAGATTAAAATATTCGAAAACAAGTTCTTTCGGGAAGCTGCTCCGTATCACGACTAGGGAACAAAAAGCCAGTGACTTTGTACAAACACAATCGTGACACCCGCTGGACACCACAACCTCTTTTGGTAGGACACCAGGAACCTCTACTCACAACAAGCGGCATAAGCTGCTGTGGTTTGGGTTTGTCCACGTGACCCAGTCCCACTCTGCTGAAGACTGTCCTTCGAGGTACCTTTGGGAGGTTGACGCCGCGTTGGTCAAAGAAGAAACTGGTTTTACAACATGAACAACTGAACTGTGCATGACCTCTACACCAGTGTCCAAGACATGCCTGAGTCTTGTCCTGTACCCCATGTATCCACCTACGATTTTTCAAAGACCGATCGAGCCAAGAAATATCTGACTAACTGCCACTCAATCTATGAAAATACATTTCGTCTATTTAATTTAAGATGCTGAGAAAAAATGGTTAGAAAGAAATCAGCATTATTAAAGCCTTTGTAATCAATTTTAAATGAGTAATCTACTCTTAATAAGGCCACAAAGAAATGAGATTATTTTGATCAATTGAAAACAATTAATTTGTACAATCAGTAACTAAACATCCAGCGAGTCTGTCATTCAACATGACTGTTAAGTCTTCACGTCACGTGTTCCTGCATGACACAATTAGTTGGACGAGAAATGTGTAATAAATAAATTTGATAAATAACAAATGGCCAGCTTTATTTTATTTATTTATACTTCCAGTTGACTTCTGAGTAAATCTTGTTTGGCACTTTATATTTGACTACGACACGACATCTTGCACTTGTCTTTTTAATGCAGATGCCCTTCTGCCCAGTCTGCTTCAAATTTCTCATGTCATTTACTGGACACTCAAAAAAACTGCATGCACACAGCGAGTTAGCCTACCAGCCTACAAGCCTACCAGCCTCTATAGGTTTTGTTCCATGTTAAATTCACTCGTACCTACATTACCCGAGTAGCAGGAGAGGGAAAGTTTGTAGTTTGTAAGAATGTAGTCTTGTAGGCTGTAATAAGTTTGCATTTAATATTCGACAAAACAGGTAATAATATATATGTGTGTGTGTGTGTGTGTGTGTGTGTGTGTGTGTGTGTGTGTGTGTGTGTGCATGTGTGTGTGTATGTGCGTGTGTGATACTTGTAATCAACCTATAAGGATGTAGTCCTGTATGCTGTAATACATTTCTATTTAATATCCGATGAAACAGGTAATAATGTGAGTGTGTGTGCGAGTGAGTGCATGTTTGTGTGTGTGTGTGTGTGTGTGTGTGTGTGTTATACAGGTGATAGTATAGAAGGTTGTGACACTCAGTGTTTCTCCACATGATGAGGACGATGACAAGTTCGCTGGTTACTGTGTCGAGGTGTTGCACGCCACCTGGTGGTGTGACTGATGTTGTCTCTCATCTCAACGCCCTCTGTGGGTCCACAGCTGCTGAGGCCATGGAGTGGTCTCCCGCTCATTATAGAGGTTCAGCAAAATGAAACTCAGACCACTGTAACTTGATGCTGTCCCAACAAACTCTGTCGTCTGCTGTACGCTTACTAACGATGATATCGACGACAAGACATCAAACTATAAAACATGTTAACATGGACATGCACAGTGTCTTAGCGTTTTTCATGCTTTAACATTAAAAGTAGTTGCTTATTATGCAAACCACTTGTTTGTTTAATAACAAATAGAAAAACTGCGGTCAGTTAGAAAGCCTGTCTGAATAGCAGACATCGCTACCCGACTGACTATAAATAGACACTAATCCATACTCATCGTCTGAATGACCACAATACGAAATTATTCTTGTGAGCCTGAATGACTGAGTATATAGCATTGACTGTTTCGATGATTGAATATACAGCAGTGCTTTATGTTTGAATGTTTGGATGGCTGAGTATATAAGTGTACTATATGTTTGTATGTTTCGGTGTGTCGCGTACTCTTAGCGGACATGCGCACTCTTACGAAATAACAACACAAGACCGCTTCAGTTCAGGACGTCCCTTCCCGGACACATACTTATTTACAAAAAAATGAACAGCAAGAAATTTAATTAAATACAGAACAACACTACCCCTAGGCAGTCAGACAAATCAAGACTCAGAGGAAATATTCAACTACAAATAGAGTAAAGGCGTGACACTTAAAGTAGCCTTTCAAATCGTAAATAATTATTAGCCCGCTCACAGGCAGGTCTTCTAGGCTCTACACACTGCACAACAGGCAGATCTTTAGCAGTCTTTAAACTGCACACATTTAACTACACACTGGTAATAGACCGCATACAAGCAAGTCTTCAAACATTACTTTCATCTGTCTACACTTATATCCACTTTCATTAACTGACTGCACGCAAGCAAGTCGTCAATGTACCAGACTGCACCCAGGCAAGTCTTCAGCGATCTCAAAACTGCATATACCTTTAACTGTACTGAGGTTACTCAAGTCTCTAATTTAACTGTCCTGTATCAACACCTGGTAGACGAAGGTGGAGGATACCAACTAGGGTACGTAACACCCTTTAACTGGTCTAGTGCCAAAAGAAAGTCTTACTTTCCGTATGTATGTATATCTGTACACCGCGTCTCAGGGAAGTCCGGGATTCCCCGATAGCTCACAACTAGGGTACGTAACACCCTTTAACTGGCCTACTCGCCAAAAGAAAGTCTTACTTTCTGTCTGTACGCCGCGTCTCATGGAAGTCCGGCGTTCCCCGATAGCTCACGCGACAGCCCTGCGTTAGAGGTCCCCCGGACGTAACGGTCGGTGCACAAGGACGTGGCTACCTTCGGCTTACTGCTCGGATACACGGATTCCGCGACGACCCTACCCTCAGTCGGTGGGTTGTCTTCGTTGTAACCGGTGGTGGTGGAGCTCGACACACGGAAACGCTGCTCAGATTCGTATCGCCCTCTCGCCAGCTCCGGTTGTTCAGTCTCACTTTAGCAACCTTCCTTCAGCGTGGCTCTTTGTTCTCGCAATCAGTAGCAGAACGGCGTGGAATCTCTAGTATAAGCTTGGCTTAAGCAACAGTTCGTCAACTGGATCAGCCTCAGCAGCAGTAGTAGCATCAGCAGCAACAGCCCACCTGCCGCTTAGGGTCGGGAATATATACACACACCTCTGTCGTAAAGAGACCAGGTGTGTACACTCGATGACCCCTGCGTGAAGTTTGAATAGTTCATGTCTCACGCTTTTCCACGGAATTCATGCCACAGCAGTAGCTTTCTGACTGTGGTTGGGGAATCAAAATACCCACACCTGTCACCCAGGACTAGGTGTGAGCACTGCCTATACGTGGAATCTGCTAAACTCGCGGTCCATGATTTCTAAGACACGCATTTGACACGTCAACAACATGTTATGTCCTACCCCCATCCCTGCTCTACCCCCTTATCTGCTACACGGTGACTGAATATAAAGCGTTACTTTATGTTTGACTGTATGGATGGCTGAGTATATAACATTGCCTAATGTTTAACTGTATGGATCGCTTACTGGCACAATCAGTTTTTGACAATTTACAAGAGACATGCACCTTTATACACCAAACATGTTAAACATTATAGTAAGCTAGCATGTCTTGATCAAGAATTTCACACAACAATTTCCAAGAAAACTGATCAGGTCTAATATAGAGAACATAGAAACTTTGTCATGGCATTGAAACGATACAATTTTTAAAAAAGCTGCTTTAGCAAACCTGTCGAATGCAAAAATATTATCGAAGAAATCTAGAGAACCATTAATTACATCACAAACAAATTTCAAAACCCTAGACCTACATTACCCTATTCTTTCTAACGCACTGAAATGAAACTTGTGACAGTCGCGAGCAGTTATTTCAAATGATCAAGAAAACACCTTGGAAAACTACAGGGCTTCTTGTAAAAAGTTCGTTTGCGTGGTCTGTGGCGCAATGGACAACTGACTGACTCTCACGCAGCACCTCCGTTACAACACACATATACACATTCGCAAGTCAATAAAAACTAGATAGCTGAATATAAAAATAATAAAAATATAATTAAAACAAAGAGAAGAATGTAAAGTAATTCATATATCAATACCACAACAGTTCTACCGATAGATCAAAAGATTATGACAGACTTAGCTCCCTTGAAGTCACTGCTTTCACGACGGCTAACAGTTTCAAATAATACATTGATAATTCACATAAAATGTAGATATAGATCGAGCACTCCCTGTTCCAGGATATACACATCGTCCAGTAATCACCCTCAGTTCTGTGGTGACTCACAATTCACCAAAGTCAATGCGATTCCGCAGCACAAAGAAACATCTTATCTATCACACATACACATTTACGTCTCGGCGAGACGGACCTCCTACCTCCAGCTCGTGGTTCAGAAAAGTGAAGCATTATTTCCCACGCACAGGCCCGGATGTTCTGCCCCCGCGTGGCGTGTCTCCGGTCCCCCCCCCCCCTTTGTTTTCTTTCCCACGGCCGCTTCGGGTCTGCTGCCGCGCATCACTGGTCAGACTTTACGGCCACCCGCCTTGACAATCCCTTCAGGCGGTGGCGGTGGTAACCTGACCAGTGGACCGTTGGTGGTTCTCACGCTGTCCCACTCCAAGTAGAAAATAAGTTTTCTACACTTCTGCAGTAAAAAGAATATTTACACACTCTACACATTCCCTCAGTGAGTGTCTCAGATGTATATAAAGTACCTACTCAGTTAAAACCATCCAGCAACAGAGAGCCTGACAACATTGACAACAAAATATTAAAGCTTTCTGCACCAACCACAACAAAAACGTTGACCAGCCAGTACAACCTATGTATTATAAAATCCCACTTCCCCACAAGCCATACCCATCCCACTTTATAAATCAGGCGGTGTATATCAACCTGGATGTTGACTTCAACTTTCCTGCCACACAGCACTAACATCTATAGTGGAATAATGGCGAAACAATATAAATGATCATCAAATACTTCAGCCGTCTTCGTAGACTTTGTTAAAATCTTTAATATAATTGATCATAATCTGATCATTAAAAAATCAGCACTATACAAACTAAGTAACTGCTCCATTTAAGTCTTTTATTCCTTTCCTTCAAACAAAAGACAAAGAGTTGTGGTTATATACGAACTGTTGGATCCGTTTTCGGTAAAATTTGGTGTTCCACAAGGCTCAGTCTTATGTTCTGTTTTGTTCTCTACTATATTAATGATCTTACTCCAATTTTGAAAATGATTGCTGATGACACTACAATACATATATGTCACAAACAAACTGAGCCACTTTGTCCTTTCCACCACAGAATAATGATGAACTTCAGTCCTGGACTGATCTAAACCTAATGGTGTCCAACCATAAGAAAACTAAATTAAAACTGACTACAAGACAGAGAAGGCAAATCTCAACCGCCCCATTCTGTTCAATACAACCACTCAACCTGTAAACATACTACAAACCCATACGCTTCTAAGTGTACCATTTGTCATGGTCACACAAATATCAGAAAAAAGCAAAGAAAACCTAAATCGTTACTCTCGAAAACTCTTCTACACAACCCACGCTCAGTCGACCATAGACTATGCTTCCACATTGAGGGACTCTGCTAGTGGAGCGTCGATGAGGCCTCATGTAAGCATTAAAAGAAGGGCAGTCAAAATGGTTGAGGATCCCTCAGACATAATACTTCAGTTCCGGAAATGGACCTGTTTAAGTTGAGTTTAAATTATTCTGATATATGCTAAACGGCATTAGATGAGACATTCAGCAAGTAAAAAACACTCTGTCAGTTCAAAACAGGGCTCCTCAGACATTTATACAAAAATCTTTCCTGCTTTAGGAGTCTATGGTACAATACAGGCCTCCTTACCACAGTACAAAAGTCCTCAGTAATTCCCCTTTCTTGTAATATTCTCTTATTTCCTTCTTTTTCATTGTGCCTTTTTTCTTATAATAATGGGACTTTCGTTTATTTTTTGCATGTTTTCACGAGTTCTACACGTAAAAAAGCATCATATTTTGTTCGTTAACAAAGAGTTGTTATTTATCTCTTTCTCTCGATAGATAGATAGATAGATAGATAGATAGATAGATAGATAGATAGATAGATAGATAGATAGATAGATAGATAGATAGATAGATAGATAGATAGATAGATAGATAGATAGATAGATAGATAGATGGGTGTGTGCGGGTGTGTGTGGGGGATATAAATTGTGCAAAAAGACATTGTTTATAAAGCACATGAACTTTGAGGTTACGTTCTACAGTGACAACACGACCCCGTTTCTTCATTGGTTTCATGTTCACCCTATTACAGCACTCGCTCTTCGATATTCTCTTTGTTGTTTGAGAATTAGTGTCGTTTCTTTTATCGTTCATCAGTTGTAATCAGCTATTTTGTCGCCTGAATGATTTCTGTCGATCGCCTAAACACTAAAAACCAGAGAGTATAAGCCATCGTACAGATCAGCCTAACGATACAATGACAATAAAACCACCAATCAAAACACGGGTGAGAACACGTGGCGACACGGGAGACGGAGTGAAGACAGTTTGACATCTCGCATTACAGGGTCTTTCAATGATTTCAGATATCATCAAGTATGATAACAAAGATGGCGAAATTTTACTGCAAAAAAAGGATCAACAGGACTTTACAGACCACGTCGATATTCACGTTGCCGCTGTCATCTGTTGTTCCTGTTAATCCTCTTGTTTCTCTTTCTTGTCAACAACAGGTGTTACTCGACTGGTGGGTATGAGAAGGACGTTCCCCTGTTACATACGACTAATCCTATCATCAACAATTATTGATCAGCTAAAGAATATTTAAGCGGCTGGTTCGCGAAGACAGCAGATCCTGGGAGGTCAGAGCCAGAGAAGAAATCAGTCCAACGTGTACGTGTTGGTGAGTATGGTAACTAGACAAGTTTAAGAAGCGAAAAAATATAACTGGTTATTTGTTATAATAAAGTCAGAGAACAGTTTCGCAATTTCTTTTAAATAAAAAACAGTAGTTATTTCATTTTCATTTATTTTTTCTTCTTGCTTGTATGTGTATTGACTAAGACATCAGCTTTCTTTGGAGCACCTGTGTTACGCACGCTATGATTTATAAACATGTGACTCGGTGAATGCGCATGTAAGCAAATAACATATTTGAATATCATGGCTCAGTCTCTTATGACATCCAGTTCTCCTGACCCCGTCTATTTGTTTTCAAGAATGGTGTTGTCGCCCCTCTACTAAAGAGATATAGTCTTGACCCCAACAAGCTCGAGAATAATTACTCATCTAAAACATTATTTTCCACATCCCGATACTTGAAAAAGAATTGTTTGGATTAATGCACTATTTTAGTGCAAACCACCAGAGACTGGAACATTCTTATTGAGATCTTTTTGTACCTCATTATTTTATTCTTGCAAGACCAACACACTAACCTATGTTTGTGTTACCGTACAGAACAAGCTTCAATATGATTCTATAGTTTATTATTTCCCATTTTTGTGATTAATTTTTAATTACTAGTCGTACCTTTTGTACTCATTTCTGTTAATAGAACAAAGAAATATTTTACGGTAAAGACTCATGAAATTTGCACTTCCCGTGGTTACAGCTGTTTATCAAGTGGATACAGATGCTACGATTAGTCTTATTTCTCCTGTGGGTGTCTCCTTGTCTTCTGGCACAGAATGCAGAGAGGTTCGAGATGTTTGCTCTTCTTGCCTTCTGGCACACAATATACACAAAAGATTTAACAATCTGTTTGAAGTAACCAGTAGCAAATGTCCTTTTGCCCGTCATTTGTGTAATGCGTAAATAACTGTTTAGAGAAGACTTCTGACTGTTTTAGTGACATGTTCCTCTATTGTCAATGGGTGCATAGAAAGCCTACAGTTTTCAGCGTAGTGTCTGATGAGCTAACATCGAAAAGGGTAGGGTACGGATGAGAAAGTACATGGACAGACACGGCGTCTGACAAAACCTGACTCTCTCTCTCCTGTTTTGGTTGAGCAGCAGGCAGGTCAACTGCTTGATGTTAGTAAACCAGTTCTTCTCACCGCGACTTCGACCACATCAGTAGTAGTTAGGTGGCGGATATGGAAAGAGAGAGAGAGAGTTCTATCATTTTACTTCACAGTATATAAAAATCCATATGTTGTTGTTCCGTTAACAGGAATAGTTAGGAGTCCGTCAGACGAAGAGTGGAGTTGTTTAGCTGGGACACAAGGGAAGAGAAGTTCAGAGAAATAGTCAGGACAGGAGCCTGCAAAGAAATTAAAACACAGCACAGACAGTTTGTACTGAATGCGAGAACAGACGGGTAGCCAGTGTAGAGAACGAAGGAGAGGAGTGACATGGTCCCGTTTCGTGGCTCTAAGCACCAGACGAGCAGCGGAGTTCTGTACTCTCTGGAGTCTCTCAATGAGGGATGAGGGGCAGCCTGCCAGCAAGGAGTTGCAGTAGTCAAGTCGAGAAAGAACAAACGCACAGACAAGAGTGTTGGTAGCGCGTGTAGAGAGAAAGTGACGGTGGCACTGATCTTAAGGAGCTCATAATAGGCAGACTGACAGACAGCTGTAACATGTTTATCATAATAGACAGACTGACAGACAGCTGTAACATGTTTATCATAATAGACAGACTGACAGACAGCTGTAACATGTTTATAATAATAGACAGACTGACAGACAGCTGTAACATGTTTATCATAATAGACAGACTGACAGACAGCTGTAATATGTTTATGATGATAGGCAGACTGACAGACAGCTGTAACATGTTTATCATAATAGACAGACTGACAGACAGGTGTAACATGTTTATCATAATAGACTGACAGACAGCTGTAACATGTTTCTCATTATTATGTCTATTGACAGACTAACCGACAGCTGTAACATGTTTATCATAATAGAATGACAGACAGCTGTAACTTATCTATCGTCATAGGTAGATTGAAATACAGGTGTAACTTAGTTCATGGTCCATAGAAAAAAACTCCATAGTGAAACAAATAATATGGTATGTGCTTCAAAGTAATTTATCATTTAAAGGTTCGACACGAATTATATTAAGTGGTGACATTAAATTATTGGTAATTGCAAACAGCGGAAAGTCTGGACGCCCTGGCAACTTATGCAAGCCAAAGGACTGGAGCAACAAAAGCTGTGTGACAGATGATGACTGTGGTCAGACAAACACTTTGTGCTACACAGACAAGTGTCTCTGTCGACCGGGATTTTTCTTCTCAACAACTAATTATACATGTACTGACAGTGAGTGGAAAATACAAGGAAATAGATTTTTTTATGTTAGTAAACGTTAGCAGTGGAAGAAATATTGGATGATTTTCTCCTTCTTAAAGGAAAACAATGAAGCCACATTTAGCCAAAACGAAGAAAACACAAAAAAACGCGAGGAAAAAGAGACAAAAAATTATTGATTTAAATATGAGTCTTGTTTTAAAAACATCAGAAAGTAGAATTACTAGTTTTAACATAAAATGTTGTGTATTTATTTGTTAACCAAAGTTGTTTATATTAGCATGCAGCACGTCTGACCTGGACAATACCTTCATGGAGTATCCAGACAGCGGTCTAAAGGCAGACAATCTTGAGGTCAGGGAGGGATTCTGTTTGGAAGACTGCAAGAACCTGTGTCTGAGTACAAAACAGTGCCTCACCTTTGATTTCAGAGGTTTGTACGAAAACTCCTTTAAACAATGACAGAGACTAAAGCGATCTTGTAGATAAAAGGTTTCTGTTCAGTTAAGAACTGCTACATGCTTACAGTTTGTTTCATGTCTTGCGCTCTGTGTGTGTATGTGTGTGTGTGTGTATGTGTGTGTGTGTGTGCGCGCGTGTGTATGTGCGTGTATGACAGAGAGTGAGACTGTGTGTGTGTGTGTGTGTGTGTGTGTGTGAAAGAGAGAGAGGTCCTTTAACTGCCCAAATGCAGGTAAGCCACCTGATAACTTGTTATATTGTTTATGGTATTCTGATACTTCTTGCTTACAGTTGTTCTGACATGAGTATTTAATGAAAAATGTTTTGTCCAAAGAAGAAACAAGTACCTTGTAAAGTCCTTCACCAAATCCAATGATGTATAAATATTTACCTTTAGTCTTGTTAGTTTAAAATATTTGTATAATGTTCAGTTAAGTTTCTCTTTCTACATCCCAATCCAGCCCTAGGAGGGCGCTGTGTGCTTCATGACGTCACCTCGCGCCAGTCTCCCTCATGGTGGTATCCTAAGACAGGTAAAGGCTGGACCCACTACCAAAGATCCTGCCTAAAGGATTTCGCCTCATACCGTGAGTGGTACAACACATCGTGTATCAACAACCTGGACTGTCCTGACACATCCAGCCAATGTTTGTCAGGCAGGTGTCTGTGTCCTTTAGGAACAGTCTTCATTGGAACCAAAATTACGTGTCGAGTTCCAGGTAAGTCAAAAGAAAATGAAATATATTAGTATTATGATTCGTACTCAGCTTTCCCCTAAAGGCGTCAACCGTTAGCTTGTCTGTTTCTTAATAAGGATGCGCCCCTAAATTGTTTAACCCTTGAGTCCGTAGAGCCAGTTTACTGACTTACCTGGCAGAGCGCGATGAGAAACGATAGTGGCTGTGCTCCACGATTGTGATGTTCTCTTTGCACGATTGTGGCCCTACAAGCAGAACACAATTAGTAACGATACGCTTACTATGGTGGCTCGTGCTCCACGAGCGTGGCTCTGCAGTTTCACTATCGTCTTCAAAATCGTAAATTTTAAACCCATATTTTTGAACATAGAAATATTTTTATCCTGGGTTAAGAGGGCTAAAAAACAAGAGAACGAATATCACAAGTACGAGTAATTTACAACTCAAGCATTCAGGGGCTAGCTGATTGGTTGATTGACCCAGACAGCAATGAAACATTTGATAAACGTTTTAAAAACGCTAAAATAGTTGTAATAATGTAAAAGTTTGATATGAAACATTTTATAAACATTTCAGAAACATTTACCGAGTAAACATTTAAAACTGAAACATTTTACAAACATTTTAAAATGGTAGGAAACATAGCATTTAATTAAAAATATTAGATAAATGTTATGTAAACATTTGCCGAAAACTTCCTAAGATATATGACGTAGGATGCATGACGTAGTAAGGGATGGTTGAATGAGAGAAACGGTAGAGGATGAAGTTATAGAAAGAATAAAGATGCTTATTATTAAGTAATATTCAAACTCTAATGTGTATTCTAATAAAATCTATGTTTGTTTGGTACTATAGATTTGTAGATTTGAAAACTGTTGTAAAATCAGTCATCTAAAAACAGTTACACACCATGCACTTCGTATTGACGCAACGTTGGATTGTTTCCCCTGCTAACTCTCCGAGAAGATAATTTTCGTTTCAAAAACAAGATTGTTATCACCGTTTTCTTAGTGAACCTTCGCAGAAATACGGTAAAACGTTGAAGATAACAACTACAGTCAGAATATCAAGAGAGTCCTTAAACAGATGGCGCCATTCTAAAAGTCACTTTATTTTTCGGCACCCGAATGCTAGATGCTACTATAGTGTAGTAGTTATAAACCGCGCTTGTTCCTGCTCTTATTAGTGGGTTAGAGTTGATATCTTATCATGGATTTTCTCTGTCTTCCCCTGTGGCATATGCATGTCTTTCCATGTTGCAGCGTTACGACCGTGGCTCAGAAAACTTGTCTAAACAAGACAAGTTAATGGGTTAATGACGTCAGTTTGTCTGAATGCATATGGATGATGTCAAAAGATATGTGACCTGAGAGAATCAGGGTAGAAGACAATTTTTTATCTGTAGATAAAATTTATTTGTGCAAAAGAACCTGTATTTGTCTGACCAATCAATGCACGTAAATTGTAAGAGAGAGAGAGAGTCATGCTTACGGGGGTTGTGACACAACTATAAAATGCTTTCCAGGAAAATGTTTATAAAAGAGCTTAAAAAGGTACAAAAATAAGTTTAAAAATAGTCTGAATGTAAACGTTAAGACAACATTTTCCGATGTGAAAAATAAACATTCTGGAAACATTTTCTCCAAACATTCAAACATTTCGTGAGAACATTTTAAAAGGTTTAAATTCTATCTAGGGAGTACCTCGACATGATTTCGTACTGTGGTTTCTTGTATGGTTTGTTAACTTCTTTACCTTCACTATTTAGTTTTATCTTAATTTGTTTCTGGAGCATAGGACTTCATTTTACTTTTTAAGTAAGTAATTTAATAAATGCAGTATATTTGTATCAGCGTGTAATCCAGCTGCTGAGCTGTTATTTAATTAATTGTAACGATTGAACTGATATGTATGCGGCAATTATGACTGCGTTCTTCATTACTGTAATTTTATGCATCGAGGAACTATTTTGATGAAATCGATATTTTAGTTTAATGAAAAAGTATTTCAATGGCAAATAGAGTCATGTGGAGGATGGCAGACACTAGGAGGCAAGTAAGGTGTCTACTCCATTCAACTAACAGAAAACAGAGAGAAACTGAGAGTCTGGTGTGACATGGACTCTGGCGATGGAGGCTGGCTGGTATGTCTTTGTGTTTGTCAGTGTTATGTGTACATAAATGTACTCATGCGTTAAGCATATGCTGATATTTTTACTTAATCCTGAGACAGTGAGGTATGTTTCTGAAGAATGTATACAAGTCATATATGTTAGATTTAGAGCAGCATGTTTTTTACAACTTCACTTGTAATTTGTGTGTAACATTGATGACAATGACTGACTGTCATTATTACAGCATGTTAACACTTTCATGTCAGAATCACTGTCATATCACATTTTCACAAGTTTCATCACAACCAGGCAGTCGCTTTATGCATCTTAGTTACTGAATAAATCGTGTTCAGCAGACACGTGACGATGTGAGTTTAAACAAATGACAAAGTTCACGTGCTTCCAAGGTAACGACTCTGTGTGTCACGGTCAGGTGTTCCAGAGACGTCGTGATGGCTCCGTTGACTTCTACAGGAACTGGACTCAATATGAAAACGGCTTTGGGGACATCACCGGGGAGTTCTGGCTGGGTAAGACTTTTGTTCAATTTCCTTTAATTTCGCTGTCTTGCTCGTTTATCATACCGAAAAGAATTTGTAAAAATTTGATTCATTATTGGAAGCAACAAGGCTTCCGTTTTCACTTGTTTTAGATAAAGTCTTTAGAAAGAAGTAATTTCTGATGACATTTACAGTTTTTATTAACATATATAACAACAATTTTTAAAAGTAAGAGATTTGCGATAATGGATAAACATTCAAAGGTCAAAATCCAAAATAATACTGGATAACATTATTGAAAAATACTCCAAACACCGCGAATAAGAAATCGAAGTATCCTGCCATCTTTTCTCATTGCTAATATTTCGATATAAATTAATTCTAAAGGAATACAAAAAGGAAAAAAAAGTAATATGCAAAAGCAATGCTGTAAGAGTTAACATAAAGAAACTGGTAAATATTATTTTTTTGGAAATGGCTGCTTTTGTCACGTGTCGTGTTTTATAGAAACATAAACATACAAATACACAATAATCCATTGAGTGATACTGGTAGATGTTCAATGAACTCCATTGAGAAATACGGATAGAGGTGCAATGAACTGCTACTATCTCCTGTTTTGTAAAAGCTTTTGTTGTAAGTCTAGCAGATAGTGTGATATCTTCTTCTATCACATGCTGACGTTTCAACCCCGTTATGTCTTACATCAGGTTTGTCGAAGCTGTACTCGCTGACCAAAGGGAGACAACACCAACTGCGTGTAGACCTCCGCGAGGTGAATGGAGAACAACACTATGCTGAGTACTCGTCATTCAGGGTGGATGGTCCTGAGACAAACTACACACTTACCCTGTTCGGCCACTCGGGTAACGCGGGTACGTGTGTCCAGTAAACTAATATTAAAATATCACAACAATACTGTTTAACCACGTGATGTGGTGCTGTGTGTGTACAATTAACAACTAGTGAATAAAGTGAATAAATCTGGAAATCACACAGAAGATTGGTTTGATTTGCAAGGAATGTGCTTCTACTTTGAGGTGATTTTACTCAATGGAGGAGAAGTAGGGAGGATACCAGTGAACCCGGAGAAAACCCCCGAAGGCCGGCCCTGCCAGTAAATGTCACATACAAAGAGTGTCCCGAGACGAGATTTGAACCTCTCACTGCAATGCTGACAAGCGAGTGTTTAACCACTACACTAGGGGGCGCCAGGAGAGACAAGAGGGCGGCACAGACTGGCCAGAGATTTTGAGAAAAAAGTACAAGTCATGGCTCGCCATCCTCTAACATCCCGGACACGACCTGACTCTTGTCTATTCTCTGTCTGTCCTGAGTAACAAAGGCACGTGGTTGCCAGTATATGACTAAAGGGGTGAACAGTTTATAACTTGTAGCCAAGTGCCCGGATATTCATTCTTTTTGTCTCCTTTTCTTGTAATCAAGGCGCTCACAGCTTACACACTGAGCAGTGCCCAAATATTTTGTATGGAAGATATCGGGGAAAACCAATTCAGATGGTAAGCGGTGTGTTTGTGTGTGTGTGTGTGTGTGTGTGTGTGTGTGTGTGTGTGTGTGTGTGTGTGTGTGTGTGTGTGTGTGTGTGTGAGTGAGAAAGATAAGTGGCGGCCATCATCAAGACATTTTCCATTTTCCAGTGTAGTGTCACTTGGCTAATAAAATGAATTATTCATCATCCTTTTTTCTTTACTTAGTCTTTTGAGTCCCTTACCACTCTGCAACCAGTTTATAACCAGGTTGTAACCAGTTTGTAACCTGGTTGTGAGCAGGCTGTGACGAGGCTGTAATCAGACTGTGATGCCTTCTTGTCTTCACTGACCCTATTCCTTCTCTCAGTACACGTGTCTTACATGCGGATGTTAGCAGGACCACGAAAGTTTGAGGCCAGCAGTTTCTTGTCTTTTCCATATCGACATGTGACGGACATGTGGTCACCCTACCCTGTAAGGTTATTTACACAGTGACAAACAGTTACCAGAAAACCAAGGAATCATACAGGTGGCACTGTGTCACTAGAAGTAAAGAACATGGTTGATATTTGCTGTAAGCAATGTGTAGTCTGAGAGGATTGGTTCATGTAACAAACTATTGGTTTTGTCGGAAACAACTGTTTGTCTTAATTAAACCTTTACTATTGTTAATAGCATTTTGTTTCCCATTGGAGCTTAAGTAAGTACTAAAGGTTATAATAAATTACACAATAATATCAATTATGTCAAATCTTTGTTTCGTCATGAGTTAAGTCAGTATGTTTACGTTTTCTAAGTTTGTTTCTCTTTGGCTGTAGAAAAATAGTTTAAAATTCGTAAAATAAAGATTGTGCTTGTTATTATTGTTACAATCGTGCAGGTAAAGAGCAAATATTCACACATTCAGTGTTTCAACTCTTGATGACTTCTCACATGCAAGTTAACTGCAGCGAGTTAGTAAAATTGGCCTTTGATTTTGTTTCATTGGCATAAATATTTCTTATATTTCTTTGGTCTTTAGACCGTATTCACGTTTTTGTATAGCAGAGGAGAAAAAACTGTGTAAAAAGAACATTTGATATTGAAAATAAAGTAAATTTGAAAAGAGAAATCTTTATACACAGACAGAATCCATGTTAAAAATCAGACCTAAACATTTCTGTCGACTTTTATGTTGTCCTTCAGCACAACTCTCATGACTGTTATCAAGTCATTTAAAACGACTCCATGATGAACCCCATGCTCTTATCTGTTGGTTTAAATTCACTTTTACTGGCATCATTGTCTGTCACCAAGGTAACCACACAGACACACATCAGTTGATACAATGCAGAGAATTTGATGAGCGACATCAACACATCAGCTGATAGAATGAATTGCACGAGATTAGCGACATCAACAGACAACATGTACCTTCTACACTCATTGTCTTTCTTTCTCTCCTTCTCTTGTTTTCCTCTGTAGTCTAGTCGACTGGGGGGAATTTTACTGAATTAAACCAGGTAGACTATTCAGTCTGTTCATTAGAACTTTATAACTAATGTCTTACAGTGTGTCTGTGTGTGTGTTCACAGGTGACAGCATGGCATATCACAACAACCAGAGTTTTACAACCTATGACCGAGACAACGACAAGACGAGTGAGAACTGTGCCGCTGTGTATCACGGCGCCTGGTGGTACTGGTCGTGTCACAACTCTAACCTCAACGGCCGATACAAGGCTGACGGGGTTGAAGGTCCTGATGGCATCAACTGGTATCACGCCCACAATGACATGAGGAGCTTCACGTTCAGTGAAATGAAAGTCAAGCCAGTGTAACACCGCCTGGTCTCCCCTCAACTCAGTGCATCCTGTACTGGATGACAGTACTAACTGTAGTACAATGACACTGAGGATAATAACAGAGACTTGACAACTGTACTGTCTAGTCAGGCATTTTATTTTATGATATTTGACAGAGTTTACAACAAAACATTAGTGACTGTGACAACATCTAACGAGTCCATACACACTGGACAGTCACACAGCCTGACTGACACCACGATTATCATTGATACACAGCCCATGCCAATCTGCCACAAACATTTCAATACTTTGTCTGCACTTGTAGACATCGAGTGTCATAAATAAACATCAAATTAAACTGTAAAAAAAGATTTGTATTTGTTTCCTTAATTTGTATCTGGCATGCTTAGTCCAGAACACGAGTATATATATATATATATCCCTTGTGGCGTAACATGTAAGATACTCGACTTTTTCCTTAAATGGGAATTAAAAACTAGACAATCTACATATAAAGTAAAAATCACATAACAAGTCACCCCTCTACTCATCTAGTTTACTCTCAAGTCAGTCGCATACCATCTCACAAATACCCGATGATGATGATGATCCATTCCCTTCATTTCAGTCATACAGTCGCACTAATAATATCAATAGTTATCAAAATTCCCAGCCTGCAAGAGATCCGGGAAAAACAACGGACCGGCAAGTGAAGGAGGCGAGGGGGCAGGGAGATGATAATAATAATAATAGTGAAAATTTGTATAGTGCATATTCACACTCGTAGAGAGCATGCTTTTAGCGCTTAAAACGGGGAAGAGACATGAACTAAGTAGATACAGAACACAGGGGACAAAATAAAACGACAGTACTGACAAAAACAGATAACAAAAGGCATCAAGTAACAGGAACAGAGAAAAATAGTGATGGGTAAAGTAGCAAGAGGAAGGGGGGGTAAGGACTAGCATTGTGGACTAAGAGTAATACTCAAGGAAGAGGTGCGTTTTCAGTGCAGATTTGAAGGATTCAGTAGTAGGAAGGTGGCGGATATGGAAAGGAAGAGAGTTCCATTGTTTTGCAGCACAGTAGCCAAAAGTCCTGTGACCATAGGTTGTTGTTCTGGTGACAGGAACAGTCAGAGTACGGTTGTCAGAGGAAGAGCCGAGTTGTCTGGCCGGAGAGTAAGGGATGAGAAGTTCAGAGAAATAGTCAGGACAGGAGTCTGCAAAGAAATTAAAACACAGCACAGACAGTTTGTACTGAATGCGAGAACGGACGGATAGCCAGTGTAGGAAACGAAGGAGAGGAGTGACATGGTCCCGTTTCCTTGCTCTAAGCACCAGACGTGCAGCGGAGTTCTGTACTCTCTGGAGTTTCTGAATGAGGGATGAGGGGCAGCCTGCCAGCAAGGAGTTGCAGTAGTCAAGTCGTGAAAGAACAAACACACAGACAAGAGTGTTGGTGGCACGTGTAGAGAGAAAGTGACGGATGGCACTGATCTTACGGAGCTCATAGTAGGCAGACTGACAGACAGCTGTAACATGTTTATCAAGGGTCATGTCTGTGGTGACAATAAATCCCAGATTCCTAACGGATGACGTGAAGGTGATGTTGCTGTCGCCCACCTTGATGTGATTGGGCAGACTGACTAGTGAAGGTTGATGTCTTCTTCTCTGGCACAAGAGGGCTTCCGTTTTATCATCATTTAGTTTAAGCTTGTTTTTCACCATCCAGCCCTTGACATCACTAATACAAGCTTCTAGAGAGCTAATAGCAGAGTGAGACTCAGCCAGTGGAATAGAACAGTAAAGCTGCGTGTCATCTGCATAGGACTGATGAGACACCTGGTGAGACCGGATGCATGATGAAAGTGGCTTAGTATACAGGATGAACAGGACTGGGCCAAGTACTGAGCCTTGGGGAACGCCACAGAAAAGTGAAGCAGGGCGAGATGTCTGACCATCGACTACCACAGTCTGGGTCCTATCAGTGAGATAGGAGTTGAACCATGAGAGGGCAGGTCCAGAAATCCCGTAGAGGGTGTGGAGTCTGTGAAGAGGCAGAGAGTGGTCTATAGTGTCAAATGCAGCAGACAGGTCCAGTAGGGTTAATGGAGAGACATCACCACTGTCAAGAGCAGATAATATATCTGGTGTTACTTTAATAAGAGTAATCTCAGTGCTGTGGAAAGGTCTATATGCCGACTGAGCTTGTGGAAGAAGATGGTGGTCTTGTAAATAGGCCCAGAGCTGTGTCAAAACTAGTTTCTCTATGATCTTAGAGAGAAAAGACAAGTTGGAGACTGGGCGGTAGTTGTTTAGCACATTGACATCAAGCGTGGATTTCTTTAGAAGTGGCCTCACCACCGCATTCTTGAACAAAGATGGGAAAACACCTGACGACAGGCTGACATTTACAATATTTGTGATGGCAGGAAGTAGAGTATCTAGGCACTCGAGAAGAAGGCTTGTGGGCATCGGATCTAACTCGCAGGTTGTTGCTTTAGCTTTTAGGATAACCGCTTTGACATCGGTCTCAGAGACTGGTAGGAACTTGGTCATGGAGCATCCTGGGAGGACATCACAGGAGATGCTGTCAAGCGCCAACGCCGAGACTAATGATGATCGAATGTCCGATATCTTGCTGGTGAAATAATCACTAAAAACTTGCGGCAGCAGTGAAGCAGGGTAGGCAGTAGGCAGTGGTGTTGCTGTACGAGATCCAGTCATTTTATTGCAAATGGCAAAAAGCTTTTTGGAGGAGGTGCAATTAATTATTTGGCCCTGAAGGTATGATGTTTTAGCCTCATAAATGCATTTTGCAACGCTTCGCTTTGCAGCATTGTAAATTTCCTTGTGGATGACGAGTCCAGTCTTCCGCCAAAGACGTTCAGCTCGCCGGCGCGTGCGCTTCAGGTCACGGAGTTCGACACGGATCAGTGAATACCAAGGCGCACATTTAGACTGGCGCATCAGACGTCGAGACACTGGGTCACGTGGTCATCAACTACTCGACGCAAAACACAGTCAAGTTGCTCGGCAGAGGGTGGTTGGAGGAGCGCCATCTGCAGCTGTGCTTTGAATGCCAGTCTATCAACATTTCGTAATGAGCGAGTGGATCTAAAAACTGGCGCCGATGATGGGCATTTGCGATCAAGTTCGATCAGTACACAGTAGTGGTCAGATGAGAGATCGTGGGAAACATCAACTGACTGGACTAAGTGGTCATCAGGTCGATGTATGACCCAGTCCAGGATGTGATCTCTTTTGTGTGTTGGCTGCGACACGGACTGTACGAGACGAAAGGTGTGCAACATTTCGGACAGTTTGACAGTGTCAGGGTGAGCACTGTTGTCGAAGTGCACATTCACATCTCCGAGGAGTATGGCGGGTCCAATTAGTGTATTGCTATAATCCAAGAGATCATGGAATTCCGAGAAAAATGTAGAGGCTGTAAGTTTGTTCCTTGCACTAGGAGGAGGTCTGTAGATGCAGAGCAGGTGCATCGAGCAATGAGGAGCCGAAGAGGAGACTTGTACAAATTCAAAAGACGCGTGAGGGAACGATACGACAGTAGTAAAAGACAGGTACTTGGCAAGTGATGATCTGTAGATTATAGCAATACCACCACCACGTGTAGGGCGGGGGAAAGATTTCAGGTAGTAGCCCACTGGAGTCAGATCGACACACACGCTCTCGTCGCCATGATGTTTAAGCCACGTCTCAGTGATGATGAAAATATCAAGGTGGCGGTCTGTCACAAATTCTACTATTTCAACTCGCTTCAGTGACTGTTGTGCGGACGATACCGACTGAGCGTTGAAAAGCCCAACATGGAGGCGAGTGTTCAGTTGTCGTGTGCGGGAAACTTGGGTGACTACTGATTTCAGGCGATCATGTTGATTTGGTCGCCGAGATGTAAAGTTATTTGACCCAGTTGGTCGGTCGTGTTTGCAGCTGGTGTTACTGGTGGTTATGTCAACTGGTTCACTTTGATCACGGCGATGCTGGTGTCGCCGACGACCGCCACGGAACGGGCGGCGTTTTCTTTTTCGAGAAATGTCACAGTGGCTATGAATGTTCAAAGTACGAAGCACGGTGCAAAGCGCTAATGAGCGATCAGAAGTCTTAAACCTCAGTGATATAAGTTCGTGCCTACCGTAGGTAATTTTCTTGTATGGGAACACGCTGGGGTGGCTGCGTCGTGCTGTCTGGTGCGTTGAGAGTGTCGAAGCAAAGGCCGGCAGAGAGGTTCGGTAGCCATGTTGGAGCACATGGTGTAGTAGGCAGAAGAAAGCCCAGCAAAAAAAACTTTGAAAACGTCCTTCTTCCACGAGCGAGCAATCCACAAACATTCCAGAGTAGATGTTTTCAAATAAGGAAGCAGAAGATGTAGAGCACATGAGAGAAAGATCAGTCAATCACAGTGAAAATACATATAATTTGTAGAGCTGCCCCATCAAGCACATGATGCGACAAGGGCAGGTAACTCTGATGACCTGATGTCGCACGTTCACTCAGCCACCTCCAGTGTTGCGCCCTTGACTTCGCCGCCATTTGCCAGGAGTTTTGTGGCACACGCTCTTCCCTGTACTCTTTTCCCGCGTAAAACTCTTCCTTGTTACTTTGACCTCCGCAATGAAAACACTCTCAATCTCCAAGTGCAAAACCCGCAATCTCTGAAGTGAGTGTGAAAACTGAGCAAAACATTCCATAAAGCAACTGTTATAACAGTGAATAGCCAACAATAGATCATTTATGATCGTTATAAATGTTGTTCTCCTTTTGTGTAATACTTAAGTTGCTGTAACCGGCCGGTCTTAACTGTAACTGTCATTTGTCGGACATGGTGCAACATTCGCTCACTTTTACATGACGCATGTCTTGTACATGGTGCATAGCCTTCAGACTCTGTACAACAGGCAGACATTTCTGAAAGTGTCTGCAATCCTCTGTGATGACAGGCATGTCCTGTCGAGAGAGTTTGTCCAGCTCCCATCGGGCCGCCGAGTTTGTGTACCTGCATGTAGGACTAACATGTAATGTCCGTCTGGATAGAGACAGACACTGACCGTCGTTTTGCAACGACAATGACAATGACAATTCTTTATTAACGAGAAGTAAATAAGCGAAAAGGTGCTTTTTTAATTTAGCCCTCGCCCCGTACGGGGAAAGAATAAACAAATAATTAAAAGAATACAAAAATAATTGGTAGTAAACATGAGATAAAACATCAAATAAGAGTGGAAGGTGAATGTGTGCAAGGTGATTGTTGTCACGTGTCGCATGCTGGCTCAGCCCGAGCTTTAGTTCTGGAGGGGGGGGGTTGCTGCGTCACTATAATCTGACGCAATTTTTATGTTTTTTTACGTAATGCGCGGGTGAGAAAAGAGAGTGGGCGGTTAGAGAAGAGCTGAAAGATAGAGGAAGAAAAAGCAGAGGAGCTGAAAGGCAGAAGAGCTGTCACCAAGAACATTCATCTATTGGTAATCCATTGTGCGAACGGAGTGATAGATATCTAGAGGAGACCGTTGTGTGGACGGAGAACATTTATCCGCTGAAAGACCGTGGTGTAAATGGAGTGACATTCATATGTTGGTAATCCATTGTGCCAACGGAGTGATAGTTATCTAGAGGAGACCGTTGTGTGGACATTCATCCGCTGAAAGACCGTGGTGTAAATGGAGTAACTTTTCGTCCATAGTTCTTTCCTGCAGAGGGGTGATATTTTAGGATATAGGTGCGGGAGGGGGTGGTACTGGGCAGTTGTAGGCGTCCTCTTTTCTCCCCGATCTATTGTTTTTAATTGTTCTTTCTCTTGTTTCTCTTATTTCATTTTTTTTATTAAACGTGTATTTGTATTGTTCTCACAGATATTGACATGGGTCCTAGAATTGGGAGGTGTTTCTAGAGGGCTCATCCATCTTTAGTAGGTGGCGTCGAAAGCTGTTCAGGAGCTCAGCTGCTTGAGATAGAGAGGGAGGCTGTCCACAGCTTGCTCCCTGAACATTTGAGACCAGATTTATAGAGGTCTATTCTAGGGATTGGAGTAGTTAGTTTTGGGGAAGTCCGAGTATAATTGGAAGAAAACAATGAAGCGAGTCTCGGGGACAGTTTACCGGTCAGTATTTTGTACATGAATATACATTTATTAAATTTAAGAGTCTTTTCGTTAGGGGCAGGACGCCCAGAGAGGTGAAGTCACTCGGCTGTATTGTCGGTTTGAGTAGAACAACTTTTATTGCTCGCCTCTGGACATTTGCTAGAGATTTCATGGAAACTCCACTAGCGGAGTCCCAGAGGGTGGAGGCGTAGTCAATGATTGACTAAATGTGGGTTGTATAGAAGAGTTTTCTTGCGTGTGGTTATAGGAAATGCTTAATTCTCGACAGCTGGTAGACTTTCTTGGAAATGTTTTTGCTTGTGGCAGAGATGTGTTGGGACCACGATAAGTTGTTGTCGATGGTAACCCCTATGAGTTTGTGGGACTGAACTTCCGTTATTGCTTGAATGCCAATATGGAAACTTGGCAATGAGTTGACTAGGTTTTCCTATTTTTGTCTTGTTTTGAAGAGCATGACTTTAGTTTTCTGGGAGTTGATCGACATGTGATTTGATTCCGTACAAGACTGAAGCTCGTCGGCGCTCAGCTGTATGAGGGAAGCAAGTGGCTCAATCTCCTTTTATGCACAGCCGCAGTCCATAAAACATTTGCCGGTACATCGGAAGCGGAGGTGGATTTCATTGCCCAGAAATGGTTGATGAATGCAAAGGACCTGGATAGATGACAAATACTAAGGATGCCATCTGATGGTGAAATTACAAAAATGAGTTTGTTAACTTTAAATTATTAATGTAACCATTCTCGTGAGTGCAGCACCAACACTACAACCCTATCACTAGTAATCATATGACAAACATTTTATTAAACAGGCCTATCTTCCTTTCATTTTGAACTAAGGATAAATTGACCATAATTTTTGTAAGTAAATTGATCAATTTTTGTTGTACATGGTTTGTTTAAAAACAAGATTTATGCTGTAAATAATTTAAACTGTTTAACCTTCTATAATTTGTTGTAATTAATAAAAGTGTATAATCGTATCTCTTGCCAAATAGTTGTACTAAGTTCGAGTGCAAGAGCATCCATGCACTTGAAGATGAGCGAAAGATGAGATTTTGAAAAGCTCTTGAATGTTTTTTCATGGTGTGCCAGGCTGTGTACTAGTGATAGTAAATGACTGGATGAGGGATGAAAGCGGGAATTTGAAAGGTTTAATGGATGCGGGCAAATAAAGGGGCTGCGAAAACCAGGTTGCAAGCGGAAATGTGAA